>CM068963.1:61778595-61799536 GCA_035128595.1 Eptatretus atami
CCAACACCCCCCAACAACCTCCAACAGTGCCCCACTTGGTTGGTATATTTTTGTTCCTTGGGATGTCCTGGGTGATAACAAAGATGTTAACATGAAATATCTTGGGATGGAACTGTACTTTAGACACCTTGTTGATAGGTACCCATAATGACATGAAGTGACTTTCATACTCTAAAATTTCGGGGGTATGGTTGCTTATCAGGCTCCTGTCTCATTTTTAAAATACTGTTCCTTGAATGTTGTACTTATATCATTTGAAATGTTATTCAATTGCCTGTTCGATGGTGTATCAAATGTACATTTCTGATAAATAAATCATCCGAACAGTCATGCAATCACAATCTATACTAATAAATTGGCCAATGTGTGTGTGTGTGTGTGTGTGTGTGTGTGTGTGTGTGTGTGTCCTCCATAACTCCAAAACCATGAAACCTAGCAGCATGAAACTTTGCCTGCACATGAAGAAAACTCCAAGGATGTGCATGACTGAAAATTGGGTGTTTTGGATTAATTAAAACACCCCTTTTGAAGATAATTAATGGCCTTATTTAATTATATCCTTCATCAGGCACTTCCATGGATACCCGAGGACACTTCGCTGGTCCTCAATGGGGTCGTAATTTGTCATTTTGTTCGGCCTATTCAAGCATGCCTCAATTTGGAAGCACGATCTGCTCCCATGGGCTAATTAAAGTATATAATCAAAATATTATATTGGATTTGAGAATCGGATCGCGTGGACTAAATAAGTGTCAAAATCTGGAGTGAAATCCAAAAATTTTAACAAATTCACGATTTTTATAACTAAGTGTATTTATTTCAGCAAATCATTAAACTTAATCTTCTTCACTCAATATAATCGTCTGAACAGAAGAAAAAGTTAAGGGATGTTCAGAAAGTTTAGGAATGTAACTTCATTGAGTACAACGCCGTGTTTCATAACCTGCTTTTGCAATACATGATGGCATAGTCCACAGGGGTCCTTTGTTTCGGCAATTATGTACGCAGTTTACTCTTTCTATTTTGGGCAATCTGCTTATATTGGAAAATATAAATATAAATATACTATTGTAGTTCCGCCAATATATTAAGAGTCGGTAGTTTCTGCAAGCGAAGACGAAGAGGAGCTTTTTTGTTGCTACAAGTGAAGAGGCTTTTTTTTTGCTCTGCACTGTTTTGTACGATCTAGGTTTTATCAGGTTTTCCTTTGTCCTCGTGACTGTTTCTAAAGTAATTGGTTATCAATCAGGTGTGCTGAACAAAGGTTATATGGTTTCTCTTTGTGAGTTTCAAAGCAAAATATATTTGATTAGCGAGGTACCTGTGCTATGCACGGGAGGGGCTGGACAGCCAGTTCGTGAAGGACTTGGGCAAAAAATGGTAAAACTACAAATTCTGAATTCGCGAATGTCACGGGTGGAACCCCTCACGTAATTCCCTCATTCTGCTTTAAACTTAATCTCTCTATATTTTCATTCAAACAGCATCATTCCAATCACAAATTAATACTATACCATTAATTTAACAAAATATAATATTACAAACACTCGAGGAAAACGAAGAGGAACGCAATTCTGACGTGACATCTGGATCGGGAGCAGTTTCGTTCGGATCGAAACACAAAATCATAATTGTATTTAGGTATTTATGAAAACTCCCACCCACCTGAGGACACCGGCTGGGACCCCAAAACGTTCCACAGAAGGCTTGGTGGAGCTAGCCCCAAAACTGAGGGATTAGTTCGAGGTTGGACGGATGGACAGATACTCCTGCTTGAAAATTTAGATAACACCTGATTTCTGAGCCGTTTGCTGTGTTACCGTGTTTTATAATTTATGGAATCAAACTTTTTTCCACTTGTCACATGCAGCTGTTTATAAAGATTAATGTTTATGTACAACTCCCTGAAACATCTAAAATGCAACATTGTTTATATAATTTGTTTATTGAAATTTCCTCAAAACAAGGGTGAAAGCTAATCATGGTTTCTGGGTTGTATACAGTACGTACTGTAGTCAATAATCACACTGATTCCAATCTGCCGATTACCGAAAAATTGCCGATATCAGCCAAGCACGTGTGTGTGTGTGGTGTGTGTGTGTGGTGTGTGTGTGTGTGGTGTGTTGTGTGTGTGTGTGTGTGTGTGTGTGTGTGATGTGTGTGTGGTTTGTTCATAAAGCATAACATTTTCTCTCCGCTAACTCCCTCCCTAACCCCTCTCTCTTCTCTCCCATCCTCACTCCGCCCCCTCTTAATACAGTGCAGCATCCTCCCTCACCTCTCTCTCTCTCTGTCTCTCTGTCTCCGGATATGTCCGGGCGGTGATTATGTCAGACGTTTTTGTCTCCGGACGTGTCCAGGCGTTGTTTATCTCCAGACAGTGTCTGTGTCGGGGCCAGGTTTGTTTGTCTCCGGACGTGTCCGGACTGTGTTTATCTCCAGACGTGTCCAGGCAGTGTTTGTCTCCAGGCGGTATTTATATTATGACCGGTAGAAAATAGATTTCAGACATTATTTTGTTTCTATCTACACTGTTATTCCACACAGAATCATTTTGATGAGACTATAAATCGTAATTAACGCTCCACCACACGTCTGCCTTCCCTTCCTCTCACCTCTTGCTGCCTTCCCTTCCCCCACTCTCCTCACTCTCCCTCTCTGCTTGCTCCACTCCCTCCGCTTTCCCCCTCCACCCTCCTCACTCTCCTATCTCCCCCCACCTCTCTCTTCCTACCCCTTCTTTTTTTACCCCTCTCAGTATTCCCGTCAGCGAAGCGATGGGTGGTATTTGCTAGAATCAAATAATCAAAGCAAATACTTCATCAAATTTCTCAATCAAACTAACAGAACTTATTCTGATTATTTTTATATAACTTTAAGTACTATTTAATATCGGCTGTATATATTAGAGAGGTCACTTGGTAAAATTTGGAGACGAAATTTGACAGCTTGTGATGATTTTTCAGTGCACACAGACAAGGTATTAAGATTACATCATCGCGTAACTTATCCACATAATGGCTCCTCGCAAATGACTTTGGAGTCTACGGGCGATGGAGATTCAGAGTTCACCTACTACACTCTAACCTTACATGAATTATATTTTATTATTCATTTGGAGGTCCTGGATGAGAAAATTCACATTAATTTCATACATATTTTGATAGAATTGTACTTTAGACCCGATATTTGTGGATTATCAGATGTTATAAAAAGTGATTTTTCATGTTGAAATTTAAGGGGTTTGTGTGTGGTTCCTTAACAGACTATCCATCCCATTTTGAATGTTCCGTTCCAAGTGTTCTCTATTATTCGAACAGTCATTTATTTTCCGACTTCAATTTTGTAAATATGATGCATATCTGGTCTCAAAACTGTATCAACCACTATGTACCAACCAGCACCATTATCAGAGAATCACAATAACGATTGAGGAAAATGCTCCATCGGATGTTCAAGCAAACTCCATGAAGCCATGTACAATAGTTGCCTCAGCTATGATGTTTCACCATGGTCCATAATATAGACACGTCATTATTGGTGGTGACAGCTATGCCAGTGTTGGAGTTCTTTCTAAAAGATAACATTGACTGATACCGTCCAAAGCTGAATAATGGATCACCCGGAGTCGACAAAGAAGAGAAAGTGCACGGATAGTGAGGGGTTCGAGTCGAGAAAGAAAGAAGACCGTGTGCTTCACTTCAGTGTTTCCAAGTGTGAATGTTTCACATTCTTCCCTGAAACAACATTTGCTGACAAGAGATCACAACATCTGCACGAAATACGACTGACGACTCGCACAACCACCGGGTTTTACATCAAGGATGGAAGACACCGGTGAATTCATACCAACTGCATATGAGGAGTACCAGATGGACTGTTATCAATGTTTTACAATGAACCTAAATAGATTGGCCAAATATACTGAATCGAATCTTAAACATATCATTTGCTCATCACGTAGCTCAAGGAGATCCTCAGCAGATAGAGACAAACAGATATTCAAGCCCGACTGCACATTCTGTAACAAAGAAGATCGTAAAAAGACAAGGATCAAGGGTTTATGGACAACTGAATCTACTTCAAGATTTGAATTTGATGGAGGGGAAACTATCAAAGATATAGCAGTTATGAAAAAGGATGAAAGGCTTCTTGCACGGATCAGAGGATTGGACTTCTTTGCTTGTGAAGCACAGCACCACTGAAGTTGTCACCGGAAATATGTCGCTGGTGAAGGAGTGGGGATGAGTTGAAATGAGTTCAAAAATTAAACTTTAACTACTCCGTAATCTAACGAAGACGCATGATAGATTAAACTGGTTTGCTTTCTGCAATGCTTCTTCACCACTTTGGACAATCCCACCTGGAGATCCCGTAGCTCGGGCTTCAGTGACGTATGACCTAGCACTCTGTTAGATTTTCATCTTGGTGTACGTCATTCGAACGTTTACCACTTTTCGTGATCGATGGGATGTCTGGAATGGTTAGCCATTTTGTGGATAAGTTGCGCGATGATGTAATCTTGATACCTTGACTGCGTGCACTGAAAAATCATCACAAGCTATCAAGTTTGGTCTCAAAACTGTACCAAGTGATTCCTCTCGTAGATACAGTGGATATTAAACAGTAATTAAGGTTATATATAAATAATCAGAATAAGTCCTGTTAGTTCGATTGAGAAATTCGATGAAGTATTTGCTTTGATTATTATTTGATATTGTGATTCCATGACTGTTCGGATGAATATTCATCACAAATGCACATTTGATACATCACTGAACAGACAATTGAATAACATTTCAAATGATATACAACATTGAACGAACAGTGGACTCAAATGAAAAAGAAGACCAAGAAGGAACCCGAAGAAAAGTAAAGGGCAAAGATGGAGTCATCAGGAGGAACCTGGATAGGATTCGGGTTTGAGCCGCTACTCCACAACCCTCAAACCAATCCAGAACCAGCCAAGTGAGTCTTACAGAAAAATTTCTGCAAAAATTCACTTCTCCTGAGAGAGAGAGAGCGAGAGATACCCACAACTTCTCCTGCTAAGCAACCATACCCACAAAATTTCAGAGTACGAAACTCGCTTCACGTCATTATGGGTACCTATCAACAAGGTGTCTAAAGTACAATTCCATCACAAGATATTTCATGTTAACATCTTTTTTATCACCCAGGACATCCCAAGGAACATAAATATACCAAGTGGAGTACTGGTGGGATTTGGGGGCGGGGGGGTGCACTGTAGCCCTGTCCAGCCCACAGACAAATATTGACTGTTTTCCCATCAAGGGCCAGAATATATTTCGATAATAAATGATGTTTATGTGACTTTTTGTTTTTTTGATATTCTATCTAATAGGCATTGAAATCTCATGTAATCCGGTTGCTCGTGGGACCTTCAATGAAAGAGAGCCAATTCTAATTTGGCTCATACATGCGTAATGGGAGTTTCTCGCCCTATCTCTCTATGGTCCTTGCTGTCGGTGTAGTTACCGGATAACGTGATGGGACTGGTCCTCCACAATGGAGAAATAACTCAAATAATAACACCTCTCTCTTTCTCTGATGTACCATACTCTTCACAGAGCGTCAGCAGTGCCGACGCAGCTTCCTGAGCAAGGAATTGACCTTTATATATTAGATTTGCTCATCCCTTTATTTGGGCGGTGCATGAAGACCACAGACCACTGCCAAGATCACTCCCAAAAATAATAAAAAAATAACCCGGGGGTACATACATGAAGTTAAAACATGCCTACTGCCTATGTGCAGACATAATATATCGTGGTTATATACTTGCGATAATTCCAATTGCATTAGACCATGGGCTGATACCTGAGGCTGGCCTATGCGGCTTCACAAAATGACGGCCGTATGATTATTTTGAGGTTAGAATTGTGGGCGGATTCGGGTGAGCTGTCCAACCAATGGGATTGAGTTATAAACAGACAAACAGACACAAACTCTCCCAAATAAATTAGATTAGAGCTTTTACAATAATCATTAAATGAGACAAGCACTCAGGCAAAATATATCTAGCTACATGAGGTTAGAGCATCTATACTTCCCTTCCTCTCCCTCCCTCTTAATGCCTTACTTTCATGATGTATTCCTTGGCTATTCCCCCCCATCCCCAACTTCCAACTATCCCTTGCATAAGTAATATGTTGATGATCCCTCAGGGCTTTAGAACCTTGTGGAATCAAAGGATAAAGAGCAACTAGCTATACAAGATTAGTTTCATTCTTCCAGTACTTTTTAATATTGGCTAAATGATACAAAATACGAAACAAACTCGAACTAAAATTTCACCACATAGGAAAATCAAAAAGGTGAATGATACCTGTGGATGGAGGAATGAAATGAAGGAGGAGAGAACATCGTGGGAGATCGAGTCATTATGGGCATGTTACAGATGATGGCCTAATCAAAACGAACAGATGGAGATGAATTAAACATCCCAGAGAGACAAATGGAATGAAAACCTTGCTTGGGGTCTTCTGGAGCTTCTTCCTCATGTGGCATGGGTGGCGATTCCCCTTGGCCACTGTTGGGAGGTGTCGTAGGTGGTGTCACCTCTGTGGGTGCCTCAACAGCAGTTCCACTGCCACTTGCAATACTTTTACTGAATGGCTTGTCAAGTAATCCCAGAGTGGTGAGAGACATTTTACGAGCCCGGATTGCAGAATCTGGAGCACATACAGCACTGAATGTCACACCTAAGGCAGGAGGGGTCTGCAGAGAACATTTCCGTACACGAGTGGGCGGCGATGAAGCGAGGTTCATAAGCGGTGGTGTGAAGGATAAGCCTGGTGGTGTCAGTGGCGTCACGCCTGAGGAAGAGGTGCTCAAGATCGGTGAGGGAGAGCCGAGGCCTGGAGTTGGAGGTCCAAGTGGTGTTGAGAACTTGCGACAGGCCCGTGGAGATTTTGGTGGCTCAGCCAATGCCATGCGGTTTACATGCAAGCTGGGTGTGAAAAAGAGCTCCAAGGACCTTGAGGAAAGAGATTTTATAAAATTAAAATGTCATTTAATCCTCCTGTCCCAGTATTTGTTTATTAACTGATCAACACCAGCTTTACTGTCTGATCAATCCCAAATCCTGTGTTGGTTAGTCCAATGTCTCATGTCCTCGTCATGAACGTAACGCATGTACAAGCTCCTCCAAGAAGCTAAGACTGCAAATAATCAAGAGTGATGTTGAAATAGGGACACATTGAGACTATTTTGAAGAACTACTTGTAATCTTTCAACAATTTCATGAACCTTTGAATTATCACCAGAACGTGTACAAGGTTATTGAGGAAAAGAGAATAGGTTAAATTTCCTCAAATCAGCATGAACCATGTGGCGAGGCAATCACAAGTCAAACACATGAACTGTGACACTAACAACATCCATTTCTATTTGTAATTGATTTGCTTTGAGCTTTGAATTCCTGAATTCTTGTCCAGCTACGAGTGGCCGTCCCAAGAGTTTCCGCAAGTAATTTGTAAAAACTGCAACAATTTTTCTCCTTTAAAAAAGATTATATGGAAATTCCTCCTTGTTTCTTTCCTGCTTATGAAAATGAAACTCAAATTTAAATGTCTCCTTTTCCCCCTCTCTACCCCCACCCTCCCTGCTCATGCCCCCAGCTGCCTCCATCCTCCGCTCCTCTCTCTCTCTCTACTTGATTGGATGACCTTAGCACACAGCTAATGTTTTGTACCCACTGTTCCGAGACCTTCTGGGATTAAAGGGTTGAAACCACGATGATGGACAGGACAGTTCCGAGCTGATTATCAGAAGTGATCGACTGGGATTAAAGGGTTGAAACCAGTCATTTAGCTGAAGGAATGCTTCATATCTCCCTCTGCTCTCCTATCTTCTCACATCATATCTAAACTCTGCAGACAGCACCCAGGCAAAAATGCTGCAGTTCGAACTATAGTATATGAGAGTTGTACTCTCATACACTATAGTTGGTAACAAATCCTACGACAGTAGTCTGCAGAGAATTACTCCAGGAAAGGAATGCTATTTTTGCCTGGGGAGCATTGGTGCTACCGATGCAGTTTCATCTAAAGGATTAAGCTGGGTGGTGTGCCTTTGCTTTCCAAGCAGTTCGGCAGAGCAGGAATTTGAGAATTTGTTCAGGGTGACGACAACTGCCCGATTATTCATCGAAAGACATCATGATATATTAAACGTCCACCGATAAACACAGGCAGATTTGGCCCCAGCTTCATGTCCCTCCGAGGGACGGCACACTCGATGATGCAACGCCCGGCCCATGGAACACCGATCCAGTAGTTTTATAGTCAGGTCGTGAGTCCAACTCAAACCAGACAACTCAGAGACGAGTGCTCTACCTGTACACCATCCTGTACGACCTTGTAAAACTGAACATGAGTAAACATAGAAAAACAATTTTTAAAAACGTCTTCACTACATTGCTATCCTTCTCACTTGAGCCGGTCAAACCTAATTGGGATGACACACATGTCAATTCACAAGGCACCGATAAAAACATACGCACATACAGTATCAGAACATGTACTCACCAGCGAATGCAGAAGTCAAGGTATTTGTATCAATGGTGGATTGAACATGATGCAGGTTAACTTTAGCCTGGATTTTGTACATGTGGAATACTGTAAAATAGGGAAAAATTGCCACCTGTGGGTCACTTCGCCAAATTTGTGCGGTGTCCTTTAGATACAGACATCCATGGACAACCTTGTTCATATGGAAGATCTCGGGTGCAATGCCCAGATGAACGTCAATTTGCGTCTTAAATTAATTTTATCTTTCCGATGTTTTATTTCAGTTCAATTAGCTATTTGAAATATGGGATTGTACAAATTATTCAACGAATAAAAAATAAAATGAAATGATCTGTACAATGGCAGCTCAGCCACGAGTAGCTTTTATTCATTTTAATAGACGAGTGTCTTTTGTATGATTTTCACAAAGTCTTCAATAAACGAGTTGATAAATCCGCTTGAAACTAGAAGGGCACTCGGTAGAGCGCATACCTCCGCCACGTAATGCCTGATCCACGAGAACATATAGGGCCCAATACATTTTTGAAATATCATGCTATACAGGACGATTTCGTTTTTGTCCCAAACTCTCAATGGTGAAGAATCACTTTAAAAATCAAATAATTCTCGTATCCAGATCCGGATCCGGATCTTCACCAGAATCGAATCAATTCTTCCTTGTTACATCCCCAACCAGCCCACCAAATTTCGTCCGAATCTGTCTGAACTTTTTTGAGATATCCTGCTATATGTCATTTTTGGCCCTATCTCTCAATGGTGAAAAATCACTTTGAAAATTCTCGGATCCTGGTCTGGATCTCGATGTTCACCAAAATCCAATAATTTTGTCAGTGTCACATATCCAAACTCTCCACCAACTTTCAAGCCAATCCGTCCTTAACGTTTTCAGATATTTTGTTTACAAACAGATAAACAAACAAACAAAAAAAAACAAGACGGATGGACAGGGGTGAAAACATAACCTTCATACACCGCCGGTGGTGGAGATAATTAGCACGGATGGACGTACGGACGGACAGACAACCCGAAAACATAATGCCTCTGGCGACTTCGTCAGCGGAGGCATAAAAAAAACCTATTTCAATGTTTAAAAAAAATATCAATAGGCCCAAATAAGCAGTTCAAGAGAAGTCCTGAATGACAGCAGAAATATATCAACCATGAGAACCATGTTGGAATTACCTTGCGGGCAGTGCAGAAAGAGGTCGCCGATAGGCACAAGCCAGTCGAGCCAAAACTGCATCGGCGGTGGTGAAAGCTCGGTAAGAACAAAGAAAGGTGTTGAGAAAGTCAATGGTGAGTCCCCGTGGATCCGTCAACCGCTCGAGCAAACGAGAAACGCTGGCAGCCCGTACCACGGGCTCGCCACCGTCGTGCGGGCCCGGACGACGGAATCGGATGTCTGGTCCATCCGCCACGAGTCCAGCATCTCCACTGCAACCAAACGGAGGGTTCCACATGTTGTAACGTTGAGGTAATGCATTCGTATTGAATTTTAATGGACATATTTATGGAGGGCTGTTCTCCTATCGTGTTGAAACTGACCAAGAGTGCTAGGGAACATGAGAAATTGTGTTTGAAAGTTTTAAATGTCATCAATTCACAACATTAATTGATTTAGATGTTACTCTCTGTGGTGTCGTGATGGTTTATACGTTACTTTGTTGATTCATGCATTGGGTCGATTGTTACGAATTCGTTGACTCACCGATTCGTATCAGGCAATTTGAATATGGTCCGTCCGGTGAAAACCATTTGTGCAGATTCAAATTCTACCATTTTAAAATAGTCCCCTATTAAAATTGGAATTGGTGCTTCCAGTGTTTAACATTCTGTTTACCCAGTTCCACTCAGTTCGACTTGTCAACTGAGAAGACCAATGTGTTCAGATTGGGAGATGACCAGATGGAAATAGTGGAAAGTTTCTTTTTCCTGGGTTCTAAGATTGAAGTAAGTGGAAAATGTGGAGGAGATATGAGTAGACTGTTAGCATTGTGGAGAACAGCAATGTCAGGATTGACAAAGATCAAAGATTTTCTGGCAAAACTACACTCTGATTCTGTAACTGGACCAGACGGCATGAGCTCATGTGTCCTCAAAACCTGCCCTGCTCTTCTTGCACATCCTCTTTCTGCTCGTTTCACCCTATCATTTCCCCGAGGTCATATTCCACATGTGTGGATATCACCCAACATCAATGCATTCCATAAACAAGGTGCAAAAACCGATCCCCTTAAACACAGACCCATCAGCTTACTTCCAATCATCAGCAAGGTCATGGAATCCATCATCGCAGATGACATGAAATCATTCCTTTTCTCCAACGACTTAATCACAGATCAATTCAGATTCAGATCAGGTCACACCCGCCTTGGATATGCTGCTTCTTCTCTCCCAACAATGGATGGAGGTCCTCAATATCAGTCATGAGATCAGGGCCATATCTCTCGACAGACTCAGGTTTTCAATACAGTCTGGCATCCCGCATTACTCTCCAAACTCTCTGCCAATGGCATCCAAGGCCAACTCCACTCGTGAATTACTGACTTCCTCCACTCTCGGAGCCAATGTGTGGCTCTCAATTTAATCCTTTTATCTCCTCTTCCTGTCCAAAGGCAGTGTTCTAGGCCCCATATTATTCCAAATCTTCATTAATGATTTCTCCGACTCTCTGGAAAATTATCTTTATCTCTTTGCTGATGACTCCACTCTCTGCCGTGACATCTCTCATCCTTCTGACAGACAGACAGGCAGCAGCCTCTTCCCTCTCTTCAGACCTTGACAAAATCACAAGCTGGTCAAACACTTGGAATATGTCTTTTAACCCTGAGAAATCTCACTCTCACTCTCTCCGAAAGGACTGTAGGCAAACCCTCCCATCTACTTTCTCAACAACTCTCTTGAGGAAGTTCAATCAATAAACTTTTGGGTCTCACTATCAGCCATGATCCTTCTTGGGCAAAACGCATTTCAAAGTTGGCCTCCAAAGCCATACATAAGTCGTGTACATTTATAGGAAGTGGATGAGGTAAAATAGGTAAATGGATCAGGTGTGCACTTATAGGAGATGAATCCCATGAAACAGCTAAAGGGATCAGACGTGCACTTATAGGAAATGGATCACATGAAACAAGTAAATTGATCGAGTGAGCATTTCGAGTGCACGGATCACATGCATTATGAGGAGTAAATGGATCTTGTGTGGACTAACCGCATCAGAAGCAAGCTTTCATCAGCTCCAGCAGGAAGTCCACTACTACAGCGGAGGTTCTCGATGCACTGAAAAAAGAAACTTCCTGTGAAATCACTATGAGACTTTGTTTTCTTATTTGGATTCATCACGTCAGTAAAATCGAAATATATGTTTGGCTGCCATACGTTAACTCAAAATAGAAGCTTCTCTTGAACATTTCACATCATGTTCTATTTATATTTCATTAAAGAAACATTTTTCTCTTTTCAAGTTTTTCAATCTCAAAAACAATGGGTTAGACAATTGCTGATGTGGGCAAAACAGGTAATTGTGAGCAAGAAAGGGAAGAGAGGATGTGGATATTCGGGACAGGGCAGGGAGGGAGATAGAAAAGTTGAGAGAATCCAAGTACCTGGGTTCGTCTTTGGAGGAGAGGGATATAATTACAGTAAGGATGTGAGGGATGGAGAGAGGTAGAGAGGGGAAGGGAAGGGTAGAGGAGATGTGGTTGTGGGAGTTAGAAGAGGATAAGGGAGAGAATGGAGAGAAGGGGAGGGTGGGAAAGGGGAAGAAGGGGAGAAGGTGGAAGAAGGGTAGCGAGAAGGGTCGAGAGAATGGTATAGAAAATAGTAGAGTAAGTGCAGGAGTGTTTCTTGAGTGATTAGATGATTGAAATATTCTGGTTAGATGAAGGCAAATATTTACAAAATGGGAATGAGACTATTTGTGCAAGAGAGCAGGTTTTTTAGGACACATGAGCTGATGCCGTCCAGTTCCGTTACAGAATCAGAGTCAAGAGTTGCCAGAAAATTCTCCACCTTCTCAGGTGCAAAATACAGAGTCCAGGAGCAGTTGGGTGTGACTGGGTAGGGTGAGTACAGAGAGTGAGGGGTTGGGGACACAATATTGAGAAGCAAACACAGAATTGAGACATTCGGCCTTTTCACAAGCAGAGTCGGCAAAGATGCCATTTGAAGAGAGGGAAGGGATTGGGAGTGGGAGGGATACTCCAGGGACAGACTTCACAAGGCACCACCAGATTTTAGAGGAGGGAGCTATGTTTGAAAGTTCAATCTTGAGGTCAGACAGATGTTGTTTTCTAGCTCTCCTGAGAGTGGACAAAGACATGTTGCAGACTTTGTGAAATGAGCTGAGATTGCCTATGGTTGGGTTTGCTTTCCAGGAACAGAAGGAAAATTGTTTCAGAGCAACTGCCTCACCACAGGATTCAGTGTACCATGGATAGAAAGAAGGGAAGGATAAAGACGAGTAGAGAAGGGAAGGATAAAGATTGAGGACGAGATTTGATGGATCTGTGCATAATAAAGAGCAGGTTTCTGTGGAAGAATTTCCAGGCTAAGTTAACAGGGGCAGTAGATGTGGGAGACCAGTCCTGAAGAGAGGTGGCTGCTTGCAGTCCCTGCTGATATGCCAGACTCGCCGGCACTGAGGCAGCTCTTTGAGAATTGCCAGAGATGTTGACTCTCACAAGCATATAATCAGATGAACCATTTGGAGCAGAGGAAGAGCAGGAAACATTTGCAGGAAGTTAGTCATTAGAAAGGTGGATTTGCCATTGGGAGAAATCCGGGTTGGAAAGTTTACAGATTGAGTCGGTCCGATGGAGTCACAGAAGTCCTTTAGATGAAGTGCCATGGCTGGTGAGAGAGGTACCAACATCCAGTGAAGTTGCATGGTGACAATTTAAATCGCCACACGTGAGGAAGAGAGAATTGGGATGAGTGGTTAAAAGTTGGTCCATGTTGTCCGAGAGAGAGATGTAGATGGAGTAGTCACTGTTTGGAGGACGGTACAACACACAGACAAACAAGAGGTGGGAGCAGAGAGGAAGTCACAGCCAAAGGTACTCCTGGGCTGTTAGATCAATAGATGTAAGGTTGGGAGATGTAAGCTTGCGGTTGGGAGGTGTAAGGTTGGGAGATGTAAGCTTGCGGTTGGGAGGTGTAATGTTGGGAGTTGTAAGCTTGCGGTGTTGGAGGTGAGAAGTTGACTTCTCTCGTAATCGCCGAAGACCGACTGTGGCTGCTAATAAGTGATGGTCAGTACTTCCAAATTCAGCACTGCTGTAAACTATGGTGTTTATAAATGCGGATCCAATGACTGCTCAGAAGGATGAGATCTATATTTAGTTTCTTGTTATGCCATCATCACTGCACCAGGTATTGTAGTGAATGTTCTTCCTTCTGAAGTCAGAGCAATGGATTTGGAGTTTGAAGGCAGGACAAATCGATGCAATGACTCCATTATCATTTATACTTCCTGTCCCATGCGATCCTAATACTGATCCACAGCCAGCTATATCAGTGCCGACCTCAGCATTAACGTCACCAAGGACAAAAATGAGATCTCTGCTTGGGGTGTTGTTGAGAAAAGAGTGGAGTGTGGTATACAATTCCTCCTTCTCATTTGATTGTACTACATTATTTGGAACATAACTTGCAATGACTGCGAAGTGTCCACGTCTGTGTCTGAACCTTGCTGTGATTAGTAGGCCGACTGTTGTTTTGGGACCAGATAGTGAGTGTATTCTTGAAATTGTGGTCCTTAGCAATAGCAACTATTTCCCTGTGTAAATTGTCGCCACAGCCAAAATAAATGTTTGTGTCCGTGGCCTGCTAAAGTACTGCGTCTGGTCTACCAAACTTCTGTCAATCTCACTACGGTTACTTTTAGTTGCTCCAATTCTCTGGACATGATTGTAGCTGTGACATAGTGATATGTATCATTTGATGAGTCTGTCGGTCGGGCTACTTTGGTCCTGCAAATTAATCAAAATTACAAGAAATCAAACCAGTCGATAAATAAGTTTAACTTGTATAGACTGCGCAATGAAGCAGATAAGCGTTAATTCATCTAGCCATTACTAGCCCTTCTTTGTTTGATGATTGGCTGCCTGTTATCCTCATCACCTAACCCTAACAGCTGTTTGTTTATCCCCTAATAATCCTAACCCAAGCTCTCATCATCCTACCCTACTAGCACACAGACGTTGGCCCAACATAATTTTATCCGTCAGGCCAACGTTGGCATATCATTGGATGGATTTTACACCATATCGCAAACATTGGACCAACGTTGGCAAATTGACGTTGCTTTTACACCATGTTGCCAACGCTGGACTGATGTTGTAAATCCGCTTGCGATCGTTCCGACCTTGGCCAACATTAGCCCAACGTCGGTGTAACAATCTGGATAATGCTATGAACAATAGCAAAAAACAATTTTAAAAAATGTAACAACAGAGGGATGAAATCACAAAAAAAACAACCAAACAATGAAGAATGACACCACATTACGATGCCACAAAATGACACCGCAATCCTCTGATGGATTACCATCACGACATCTTTTGACATTTTACATTGTTGAAGATGAAGACGAAGAAGATCCTAACCCTCATCTTATCCCTGCACCACCGATACATGAGGTTTTGCCTTGGAGGACCCTCATCACCCAAACCCTCATCATCATAAACCTAATCTTCATCACCCTTCCCCTAATAACCACAACCCTAATCCTCAACACCCAAACCCTTATCAGCCTAAAACTCAATACCATTAACCTAATCTTCATCACGCTTACACTTATAACCATAAACCTAACCCTAATAACCACAGCCCTAATCCCAAACACACAAACCCTTGTCAGCCTAAAACTCATCTTAACGCTGCACCGCAAAAACATGAGGTTTTATCTTATAGCCCAAACCCTCAACACCCAAACCCTCATCACCATAATCCTCATCACTCAAACCTTATACATAATGCAATATATGACATTGTATAAAAAGAATGTGTTCACAATACAACCGTAATTATATTTGGTATTACACAAACTGAACCTCACGTGTGTTGAGCACATTTAAAGGAATCAAAATGAAAGGAACTCTGTTATTTCATAACAGCCACAGGATAAGAGACTACTGTATCCCTAACCCAAGATCCCTTCAGGATCCCACAAAACACCTGGCTAATATCACTGGTCCAAGCAGCCTTTTCTTGTCTCTTTCCAGCCATCAAGGCAAGCATGTAGGAAGAACCTTCCGCCGGTTGCACAACCAGCCGAAAGTCAAGCTCCGACACTGCTCCACGTGCTGAACACACACCACGAACCATTGGATTGCTTGTGTTTCACCAATAACCACATGATTGATGTAATTAAACAGATATGATTTTTTAAATGTCAACAATACAATGAACGTCGACATGGGAGGACAATTCTCTCTCATGCCTGCACAATATCAACACCACATCAATTCATCATATAAGTTCATCAAGTTCACTTTTATGGGAAAAGGGAGGGGGGAGAGTGAGGAGGAGAACAGTGGGGTGAATCAGGGACATCACCGGGTTGTTGTTTTTCTTAATCACTCACCGTTACAACTACACAGAGTCTACAACATGAGATCAAGGCCATCTCTTGAGACATATCTCGAGCATTTGATACAGTCTGGAACATACCTGGCTCTCCAAACTCTCTGCCTATGGCATCCCTGGCCAACTCCACACTTGGCTAACTGACTTCCTCTAGTCTCGTAGCCAATGGGTGACTCTCAATGGAATCCTTTCATCTCCTCTCACTGTCAAGGCTAGGGTCCCCCAAGGCAGTGCTCTGCGCCCAGTCCTATTCCTAATCTTCATCAACGATCTCTCTGACTCTCTGGAGAATTCCCTTTATCAATTTGCTGATGACTCCATCCTCTGCTATGACATCAGTCATCCTTCAGAATGGCATGCTGCAGCCTCTTCTCTCTATTCCGACCTTGATCGCATCACAACCTGGTCAAGCACCTGGAATATCTATTTCAATCCTGACAAATCTCACACTCTCACTCTCCGAAAGGCCCATTAGGCAAAACTTCCCATCTACTTCTTTAACAATCCTCTCGAAGAAGTTCAGCCACTCAACTTTTTGGGTCTCACTCTCAGCCACAACCTTTTTTGGGCAAACCACATTTCTGAGATAGCCTCCAAAGCTAGTCATTAACTGGGCATCCTCCGTCATACAAAGTCCTTCCTTGGCACACATTAACTTTTATCCACCGACAAGGTCTTCATCTGCAGCTTGATGGAGTACTGCTCACCTGTTTGGGCTGGCAACCCTGCCTCACACCTTGCTCAGCTTGATGCCATGGAAACCAAAGCATTCAAGATCATTGGAATATCCTGTGATAAAGCAGTGTCTTTGGGCAAATAACCATCCCACCTCAGACAGGCCAGTGCTCTCTCTTCATCATCTATTGCCTCCTTTGGGGTCTTGCATCCCCTGCTCTTTCCATGCTTTGCCACCCCCTTCACAGGTTTCTTCAAGGCACACACAGTCACCAGCAACCCCATTCTGGTGAAACTCTCAAAATCCAGGATCACTGCTCACCTCCACTCATTCGTTACTCTCTTTTCCCACCCGTGGAACCAACTTTCTCATTCTCTTCAATCTCATTCCTCCCTCCAGGTCTTCAAGGCAGCTGTTCACCACCATCTCAGATCATCCCCAATCCAAAACCATTAACTCTTCCTGTCATGTTTTCACATTGCATATACAAGAGAATGTGAAATAATAGATAGTGTTATTTTGTGGCTTTGTCTGCACCGCTAGTCCCTCAATGAGTCCCTCAATATGTGAGCATCATTGCAGACCAAGTGCATCATCCTATGCTCAAGTACCTCCCTCAATGTGATGATGAGAATACTGCAATGCACTTTGCCCTTTTAGTAAAAAGATGTTGGTATGAACTTTCAAAATCTTCCTTGGATTCAGAAGAAATATTGGACCTCAAACTCACTGAGAATCTGAGGCTTTAAGAACACCTCGTGGATCCATGGAGGTAGAGCATGCCGTATGTGTTCATTGACTAATCCAATCAATTTTGAGCAATACTGTCTCAGGACCATTTTGCTTGAAGAATGCAAAACACTGCAGCACATCATTGAAGTGAGTTAATGACACGATGTGTTCAAGCAGTGAACAGGCCTGTAAGTGAGCCAGAATGCCATGAAGTCAGGTCAGGTATGGGAGCATGCATCGGAGCAGCGCGTCCATTAGGTGAGTGGTTATAATATGGTGCATATGTTGAACGGACGGAATAAGTAAAATGTGTGCCCATTAGAAAATGTTCTGTAATTTTCATCACATGAGATGTTGAACCAAAGTTTGTGTGCTTTTCAAGATTGCTTACTTTCATCATCACTTGGTTCTGGATCTTCAAGAAGAGTGCACTCGGCCAAAGATATGACACCACCTCCCTGCATACCACGGTCAAGCAAGGTGCTCATAATTACATCCACCGAAAGGATATTTCAAATCATCAGCATACCTCATGTGAACGTACAATGTCAAATTGGCACACTTTGTGCTGAGTAAACTTTTCCACAACGACATTAGCTTTTGCGTCTCAAGTTCAGGTTTACATTTTCTTTAGAGCAAAAAATGTTTCAAATTACAGAGCAAAAAATAATTTGTTCGGTAAGTTGAGATTATATTTTTCGAATTTGCAAAACACTAAAGAATTGAACAAAACATAAGATAGATATGAATATCTGGCAGCTTCCCCTGGAATTGAAGGGTTATAAGCAGCAAACACCGAGCGAGTGCTTGTCCTGAACCTCCCTTGCGGTGTTGTATACCTGGAGTATCTGAGAATAACAGGTGCCAGGTATCGACACAAAGTTTATGAGCCACGATAATGTGGGATTCACGGTGTGTGTGAAACGTAGATCCTTCAGGTCAGGTCAGGAAAGGGAGCATGCGCTGGAGCAGCGTGTCGCTGTGTCCACTTTCCGCTGGTACTCCAGGGGCCTCCATCTGGCCATCTCCATCTCCCCGAGATGCCGATCAACCTGCCACAACCATGTGGCACGTAGTCGGCCGGCCCATTGGCCTCCTCCATTCACGAGGCTCCCTCACTGAGAGAATCTGGTGAGCAGGATCAGCGTCAGGAAAACGAGCCACATGTCCATACAGCCGCAGCTGAAGCTCACGGACTATGCAGGTAACAAATCTCATTTGAGTCTCTCTCAGCAACCGCTCGTTGGACACAAAGTCCGACCAGCGATGGCCAAGGATGCTCCGAAGAGACTTGGTACCAAAGGAGTTCAGTGTCCACCTCAGATCCCTGGTCACAGTCCAAGTCTCACATCCGTAGAGCAAGACTGGAAGCACCAAGGACCTGAAGACAGGCTTTCGTCGTCCTGCACAGGTACCGACAGTGTCACACTCCATGATCCAGTGAATCCATGACTCCCCAGGCCCGACCCAGATATCTATTAACCTCTGGCTTATAGCCAGCAGAGACATGAATATCACTGCCAAGGTAAGTGAATCTCTCCATGACATCAACATCCTCACGACAAACAGGTACAGACAAGATAGCAGCATCCAAGATGTCATTGAAAGCCTGGATCTTAGTTTTGACCCAGGAAACCCGTAATCCCAGCAGCTCAGACTCCTCATTCAGCACCTCGAGGGCCCCCAAAAGGATATCTAGAGTCTCCGCAAAGATGACTGTATCATCTGCGAAATCAAGGTCAGAGATCTTGACATTCCCAAACGATGCACCACAGCTTGATCTCTCTGACATCCTCCCCAGAATCCAGTCCATACAAGTACTGAAAAGTGTGGGGGCCAGTACACACCTCTGACAAACACACCCCTAGATCCATCTGAGAATAACCATTTCATTTTTTAATTAAAACGTTAGAGTGATTTATCACCGCTGAACGACAGTTCGGAAGGATGCCATTTAGCAGAGAAAACAACCAAACACAGGTGGATGGCAATGGTTGGAATCAACAGGACGGTGATCGAGGTAAGCAAACTGCTGTGGGAAGCAAAGAGAAGCTGACGTTTTGTTCATTTCGGGCATTAACCCTTCATCGGTCAAAAAGAGCATCAGAAACAGCAGCTTCTCCTTGTTCTTTTGCTCAGACGAAGGGTTAACGCCCAAAACCTCAGCTTCTCCTTGCATCCAACAGTGGATAGCACCCCTCAACCAACGTACTGTTGCTTCCACCCATTGTCCTCCCTGTCTGCTGAGGCAGACCCACAGCTCGGCGTTCACTGGCAAGAGTAGTTCTTCATTGTACAGGTGGATGGCAGTGTGGAGAAAACATTGTATTTTCACATTCAAAAGGTTGTTTCTCCTTTTCTGAGTTCATAAACACTCAATCTCTGGTTCCCTTTTATAAACTTTTTTTTAGGTAGTAGGTTGTAGACAGCAACCTCTCAGGGTGGTACTACCGTTCTGACATCGGAGCATTAAAGTGGTGCCCGGAACCATCTCTCACTCTCCGTATCAGGGAAGGGAAGGAGGACAAATTCACCCGTGCAAAGAGTGCTTTAACCTCAGCGTTGCGCAGGTAAAAATGGAAATTGTAATACCCTCTGCCACCACCACCAGGTGGCGCTACATGGTACAACATTAAAAAAGATAATTTATGCCCCACATGAGCCCCCACCCCTCCCCATGCCTCCACGTGAGGCCATGGCCATGTAGTCGATGCTACCCCGACACAAAGTTGTTTTTGTACCCGAGTTTGGAGTGAGTGACTTAAAAGATGTGGCCGTGCATAAGGAACAAAAACGAGAGAGAGAGAGAGGAGAGAGAGAGAGAGAGAGAGAGGAGAGAGAGAGAGAGAGAGAGGAGAGAAGAGAGAGAGAGAGAGAGGAGAGAGAGAGAGAGAATGCCTGTATATGTACCTATATATATATATATATATATATATATATATATATATATATATATATATATATATATATATATTATTGTTATGAATCTGGCAGCCATGTGCACACAACAGCCAGGTCCTATAGATCAGTTATATCGGTAAGTACGTGTTTCTAGTTAGGGTCCCGTCCCTAGTCTAATGGGAATTAAATGTTCGTGTGCTGTGGAGTTATTTTGATAGTCAGGTTTTCTTTTACATCGCTTTCACAACAACAACAACACTCTGCTCACAGCATTTCTCGCGCGCTCGCCGCGAGCGCGTGCGTGGGCGGGAGTTTTAACATGAGCATGGCGTCCCTCTTTGGCCAATCGGCAAGGAGCGGGCGTCTCACCCGCCCCATCTCCTACTCAGCACCATCGCCATTACGGAACGTGGCCGGAGGTGAGGAGGTAGGCGGAGCTACAAACGCCTCCGATCCGGACTCCGCCCAGAAGGGTGGGAGTTGCCCC
>CM068963.1:61812730-61834025 GCA_035128595.1 Eptatretus atami
CCAACTGCAGTTCGTTTGTGGTAATGTTCCCAGGAATGGTTTTTGTCAGATCTTCCTGAGGTTCTTCTTTATCATTACCGTTGCTCCAATTATCGCTGGTACAATTTTGGCACTCTTCAGCTTCCAGCATCTTTTTACTTCATTCTTGAGGTTTTGATATTTGGTCATTTTCTTGATTTCTGCATTATTGAGACCAAAAACACTGGGTACTGAAACCTCAATTAACAATGCTTTCTTTTCCTTTTTGTATCCGAGTACTATGTCGGGTCGCTGCTTCCGATTTCTATATTCTCGCTGGATGGGATCATCAGGTCGTACGTGAGCATTACTTCCTTGTTTTCAAGACTGATTTTGGTTCATGTTTCCATGAGTTTTGTGGAATGAGGATATTGAAATATCTGCAGATGTGCAGTGAATTACTCGACGTATCTTGTTGTGGCCTTTGCATGCACAGCTGTTCTGACATGAGTGTTTTACATCCTGAGAGGAGGTGGCTTGTGCTTTCTGTTTATACCTTGCAGAACCTACACTTGTCCGATTGACTCAGTTTCGCCATTTTTTAAAAAAGCCATTTGTGTAGTGTGCTTGGTCTTGGGCACTTATAATGATTCATTCTCCCTCCCAATTGAGCTGACTTCTTCTTAGCCATTCCAGTGATCCTTCTTTGTCTATCCCCAATCTGTCCAACTCTTTTTTTTTTCCCTGCAATTTTCTCTTTTTCAGTTGTCACTATATATCTGTTGGTATTTTGTCTTTTCTTTTTCTTTTGTCTTTTTTGCAATTTTTGGTGCTGTATTTGCTGCTGTTTTGGTTTGGTGCGTGATATCTTCTATTTTGGAAGTTTTTTGCAAGGTGAGTGAGACACCTTTTCTGGTTTGTTGTGTTCATGCTTGTGTACAAATTGTATTGAACTTTTCATGTACTCTGCTAATCTTACAGTCGTCGCTCTGTGCACTTGATTGAGGTGTGTGTGTCCCTCTTTCGCTCTCTCCATCCCTGTCTCCCATTCTCCCTGTATCAATCTCTCTCTCTCTCTCTCTCTCTCTCTCTCTCTCTCTCTCTCTCTCTCTCTCTCTCTCTCTCTCTCTCTCTCTATCTGCTGATCTGTACGAGATTCATAACTGGTCACACAAACCTGAAGAATTCATTCCAATCAAGGTAACTCTACATTCTCACACTGTCTCTCAAAAATAATTATTCATTTGACCCTATAATCATCGTCAACCTCTATCTCAAACTCCTCGTTCTGACCACCAGTACTAAATGAGTGTGTGCTCAGCACATTCCCAAGTTTGCATCCAAGGTTAAGTGCCACTTCAGTATTCTACATTTTGTCAAGTCTTTTTTTTAATCCTAACATCTGCTTTGTGCACATAACATATTTGTACATCGTGCAATGGATGATATCCATCTCTGTTTGGTACATTATCCATCTCTTGCCTTTGGAACATGCCTTTCATTTTGCACTTCTTGCACTACTACCACAGACTGCTTGGTGGCCTATAAACAACTGACGAGTAAATGCATGTTCCTTGACCGTGCTTTCCTCCATCTGGCCATCAAATGCGACCAAGTCGAACAAGTTCATAAATTAACCCATGCTTTGTTTGCCTGCCCATGCCCAGGTTCACCACTCACCTTCATTATTTTTCTCTTTTTTTCCCCTACCTGTCCTACCTTTGTCGAAAAAATTCACCTCCTCCATGTTGTCCTTGAAGGTGGTCACTTACCCTTATCTCGTTTCAACACTGTCAACTACCCATAGTTTGGTTCTAAGTCATCTCAAATTATACATTTTTTTTCCATGTCCACCTGTTTTTCCACCACCTTGATTCCAGTGTGTGACCCCCTTCTCCATTAGATGCCTTTCTCTTCCATTAATATCGAGGTAAACTACGGAGTGGTTGCTTATGCACAATTCCATGCATTTTGAATGGCATTTATGAGACAAACCTTGGCGAACAAAAGTCTGGCTCGTGTCGAGGAGAACATCACAGCCTTCCACGATCATCCGCTCTACAGCGAGGTTCTTCCTGATGTTCTCTGTCTCACTCACCTCGTCATGCATAATCCTGGTGGTTCAGGACACAATCGATAACAATCGAATCAGAACTCGAAAATTGATTCTGTACTTAAAAGTGAATTTCACCCTCAGAATGAGAAGATAAATTAAACAAATCCTGCAATCTGAAGCAGACGCACTATAATCTATACACATGGTTACCTGTAATGGAGAGTAGGTGTTTTCCATACAAATGAGATTGAATCCTACATCTTTCTTTAATGAGACAGTTTTGTGCCTCTCAAGTGGACCATGAATGATTATTATCTAGCCATGAGGCACTCTCTTCCAATCAAGAGCAAGATCCCAAGTAGGAAGTCATATTAAAAATGCTCAAATCACCCACTCAGTCGAAGAAGCTCCTTGCAACAGAAACTTGAGCGAAGTTGATGATGCGCCACAGTTCCCACCGGAAGCAAAGTTGAAAGATGGCAAAACGTTCCACCAGGATTTACCCAATATCAAATTCCTGGTGGAACGTCAAACTATCTTTTATTTGTTTTTTTGAGTTAAATTTTTTTTTTCCTGTTTTGACATGTACCCTAAGTCTGCGCCCCCTGGGGAATGGACTGGGAGTAAAATCAAAAAAAATAGTTACATATTTCACACGTCCCTAAATGCTGATTGCATATACAAAGTTTAATTTGAAAATGTCTAAAAATGTTGACCTTTTGACCCAGCCCCAGGGGACGGGGCCAAAAATGATGCTGCTCTTGCACCTTCGTGCCATGTGCTGATCATAACTACCAAGTTTGGTGAATTTCTGCAAGGATCGTCAAGGAGGACAGTCAGACAGACAGATGGACAGACGGACACACAGACACACATACGGAGCCGATTATAATATCTCCTCTTTTTTTTCAAAAAGCGTGGAGATAATTACTGAAGTATTGGGATTCGATGGACATTTGAATTCACAACCTTCTGCAAATGAAAGACATTTACCTGGAAAGCTCTTCCAGCTTAGACTTGGCAAACTCCAGACTTCTACGCTCAATGTGTTCAGGTGGGGTGTGTGCTAAAAGCTCATGAAGGGTGACGATGTATCGAGGAATCTGCCAGAGATGGGATAAAGCTGTTAAAATACAGGAGGCATTCAGCTTCAGGAGAAATAATCACATTGTGAGTAAATACCCGTCCCTCGTTGATAGATTGACAGAAAATAGCCATCGTCACCATTTGTAAATGTAAATAAAAAAGGAAATTTACCTGATCAGTAGAGGTAAATTAGACTTGTTTCGAGCTGGGGCGGTTACACGTGTGTCATTTGATATATCGATCTTGTATGGAGGAAGTAGACAAACAGATTTTACGTTTTTAAATTTTCTTTGTGTGTTCATACCATACGCGTCTTGTCTGTATTGTCCTTTTGCTGAACCTTATCGTAAGTGATTGAAAATTCATATCCAAGATTGAACGGAGTGTATTCATTTTTAGCTCACCTGGACCCTCGTCAGGTGAGCTTTCCCGATTGAGCAGTGTCTGTAGGTGAGTGAGTGAATGAGCCAGTCCATAAGCACTTCAGTCATTATCGCTTGAACCAAACACAAGATTTTGATGAAACTTGTCCACAAGCTTCATATCTGATACCTAACGAAGGTGTATTGACTGCATCAAAATCTGTGCTCATTAGGTGGGTCTATGGGTGGGGATGGGGGTTTAGTCCCCAAAATAAGTATTTGCTCTCTTCACTGAAACTACCACACACGATTTCAATGAAACTTGACCACAACCTTCATCACCCGTGATGAACTAAAGTTTGTTCACGGAATAAATAAATTTAAAAAATCAGAGTCTGAGGGGTCTGCAGGGGGTTTGAGTGACTGTTGCTCCTGATCCAGGTGAGCTTCAGGACGCGTGGTCATATTTTTATATATCTCGTGTGTTTCCAGCTTTCCTTCTGCTGTTCCTTTTGTTCTGTTACATCCTAATCCATTCTATGTTCGAGCTCCTTCACGAGCTTTGACTTTGCAGACAAAAAAAAATATGAAGAGACTGAGTTTCATCGTGTATCCGGGAGGTTCCTCAAACTTTTGCATTAAAGGATTTGTCGAACACACGATCGTTTCACGAGTTAATCCATCCAAGTCCACGAATCACATTCATTGATATTTACACGTTTGTTCATGTAGACACAGCAAAGGTCAATGCTAGAGTGTGAACATACCTGGAACATTGGGTAAGTGAGCAGCGTGTCTAGCGTGCGTCCCTCACACTCGGTGCGTGCCTCGTACTGCTGGAGCAGTTTATCAAAATCCCGGTTCTGCTTGCAGTTGGCCAGCACCTGCAGGCTGAACTGATGATTGCGCACAAACTCTTGGTAGATGTTAAGCATGGGCAGCAAGATGTCAAAAAGGTCAGCTGGGGTCAGTGGGCAGCAGGCACACAAATAAGGGATTAATAAAGAAGGACATTTGAACTTTTGACCACTGCAGCATGATCAAAACTTACATAAATGCGTTTTCCTGAAGGTCACGTGTCTGTTCACCTGTGCTTCAGATTACCACTGCTAATCAGAAGAAGAAAAAAACAGGTGGAAAGGCATTTACGGATTTATAACGGGGTGTGTTAAATCGATCTATGTGACTGCTTGGGCCTGCACTATGCAAATTACATAACATTTTAAGGGTTGGGGATCATTTTGAATGGCTTGAAGGGCTTGTATCAATAATGGTAGAGATATAATTTTGGTGCAAAAGATGTTTTTCAGAACCATTGTCTTTCCTTTGTTTTGCTGCTACCAACCTTCGGCATTCCTCCTGCTCCTGTGTCTCAGACTTCTCTCACATCTCCCTCATCACGCTTGACCTTTCCTCTTAGCAATCCATCCTCTTTGGCATCGTGATGCCAACTCAGCTTGTGATGACGGACACAAAGGCTCGTACTGTATTTATGTAATAGTGCACACAGCCATCTCGTGAACCCTTCAAGCACGACTTTGTTACTGGAACTCATCGCAGCAGATACATTTTAACCACTCTACCAAACGCTTTCTCGTGCGACATCATCTTTGTTCAACTCGATGCTCAAAGGCAAGGAAGACAAAATATTGATTCTCCTGGAAATTTTGGCAGCTTCCTTTCATTATTCTCCAGCAGCTTTCAAATCGGTGCTTCTCTTCTTTTGCCTATTTACGCACTTCTCCTCTGAATGCTTGGACGATAGAGTTTTCACTCGGCCCAGATATGATCCGGGTGCTGCTGCCCCTCAAATGTACACAAAGGAAAATAGTAGCAATTAACTTCGTTCAGAGATTTATAAAACAGCACAGAAAACAACATTTGGCAATTTTAACCACGGATGTAGTAAATGAACGATACCTTTGCTTTATTACCACAACAAGCAGTCTTTTCCATCGCTACCCCCAGCACTTGCACATTGCTCTTCAATAACCATTTCGGAAAATACCAACCCTCCCATGATAGGAAGTCAGGATGAGAGTGACGTCTTACCCAGAACGATGGTTGGCCAGCTCGCCATGCGTGCCTTTAAACCTTGATAGAAGATCTGGTGCAGGAACATGATGGTCTCGCTGTCATGATCAAAGTAAAGGAGATGTTAGATGTGGTGATGTATTGATGTGCTTCACCTTTCAGATTCATTCATCCATACACAGCAGCTGGGCTAGCAGTTGTCTTATCTCTGGGGGAACAACAATGCCACTGATGCAATACACCTGTAGATTAGTGCAAATTTGCTCAGGGTGCCGGCACATGATGGCCTACTCTTCTTGAAAGACACCGCAGGAATATCAGATACTCTTCTTTAACGTCCACCAGCGAAGGCAGGCACCCTGGTTAATGTCCTACCAAAGCTACGGCCCACTCATCGATGCAACTCTCTGCCTGCGAAGCACCTAGAGGAGCGTTTATAGTAGGGTCGGAAATCGAGCTCGTTTAGTATTCATTTCAAAAATGTTGAAACAAAGGTGGTGGCCCAAGTGTCATAAAGAGAAAACTACACCATGATATTTACTTTAACAAAGAAAAGTGTGACTGTATGAAATCCAAACTAAAATGCTGAATAGTTTGTCCGGAAATGCCTCTTCTTCCACAAGTCAAGTGGTAGGCAATGATTTCGAAGCAGGAAAAATGGGATTAAAATGCTCCCAAGAGTAGTATGTGCTTGTTGGATCTGGGCAAGGGCCTAAAGGGCAAATTGACTTTCCCAAAAGAGTGATGCACTGCAGCACAGATGGTCCGATAGATCTTCTTGTGGTGACGCAATCACAAGGAATAGCAAAGTGAAAAGCCCAAGGTTACAAGAGTGGCCAATGACATACTTGACACAAATTCAAAATTTCACTTTGGACGTGAACTGAAGAGAGCACGGAGACAGCCCGCTTGAAAAAAGAAACAGTTAATTTAACAACTGCACCGACACAGTATATTTACATCTACAATTCCTCTTCTTAAACCAAAATTACAGCTTGGTTAAAGTTAATCAAACGGAAGACCAGGAAGGAACCCGAAGAAGTGAAGAGCAAAGATGGAGTCATCAGGAGGAACCTGGATAGGATTCGGGTTTCAGCTGCTACTCCTCTACCCTCAAACCCATCCAGGAACAGCCAAGTGAACCTTGCAGAAAAATTTCTGCAAGAATTCACTTCTCCTTAGAGAGATAGATAACGAAAGAGAGGAATAGAGAGTAAAAGAGATGAAAAAGCAAGAATTAGAATGAATAAAGAGAATTATGAAGAAATTAAAAAGAAGTGTGAAAAGAACAAAGAACAAAGATGTTGAGAAGAACACAAATAGATAGTTTTCAACAGTTACTCCCCCGGGCTCAAACACAGCAACATGTACAAGCTATCGAGTTGCCGGTGCCTGCATGGGATTCTAAACGGGGTTCTTACCTTATAGAGCAAGCAGGAATTTGTGTGGTTAATAAGGAAAGAATAAATTATAAATCTTTCACTCCAATAAAATAATGAATCACCGAGAAATATAACTCTTTTACTCCAAATAAATAAATAAATAAATAATCATAAAGAGAACTCAGCAATACTGAAAGTCTCGACATGGAGAAATATGGAACAGCTTCAAATGGAACACCTCGCTGCCATTAGAGCATTTAATTTGCATGAGATGTGGAAATAAATGTGAATTGTTGCTCCCAGCTTGCTGGCTTGATGACAGAAGAGGCCATTTGCATTTTTGCCCTCTCCATCCCTACCCCGTTTAGAATCCCGTGCAGGCACGGGCAACTTGCTAGAATGGACAAAACTAGAAGTTACTAAGGTTTATAACTGGCATGACTGGGCTGGATCGACATAAGGGAAGAGGTGAGACATGGCTCGTGTTATTCTCTGGTGAATCGTGGTGTGGCGATGATGTCATTGTTGACCACGACATGCAGAGTGTAAATAAGATCTCCCTGCTACGTTGTCGACTTGTCGGATAGTTCATGCATGGACAAAGAAAATACAACAAAATACAAAATGTCTGCAAGGTAGGTAGAAGATTTGGTGTTAATAATGGAAGCAGTGCTCGAGTTAGGATTTGGGTTGGACAGATTACATTTGAAAACTAGAATGGCACTCGGTAGAGCGCATCCCTCCGCCACACTCAACAGTTCATGTTATGTATCCCACCGATACGCTGGATCTGGATCCGTACCTTAACCAAAATCTAATCGCCTTATTCTTGTCACCTACCCAACTCATCCACCAAGTTTTTAATCATCATCCATCCACACCTTTTTGAAATATCGTGATATATATATATATATATTTTGGCCCTTTCTCTGAATGGTGAAGAATCATTAAAAAAACACATTATAGTCCTGTATCCGGATCGGGATGTTCATGAAAATTTCATCAATTCATCGTCGTCACACACCCAACCTGCCCACCAAGTTTTATGTGAATCCGTTAATAACTTTTTGAGATATCCTGCTCACAGACAGACAGACAGACAGACAGACAGACAGACAGACAAACGGGTGAATACATAACCTCCGTCCACTTTTAGGTGGTGATCCGGTGGAGGTGACAATCAATTCCGATTTCTCTGATCAATATTTATGCTCGGCCTCAAAAAGAGACGATGCAACGGTAATTCCGCTCGCTCGAATTTTAGCGAAGGCCATTCTTGACAATACGAAGCAGGATTCTGAAAGCTAATTCCATAACACAACTTACATTCAAGTGTCATCCATTACCAATAGATCAGGTGGTCTTGTCAGCGAAATGGGCCCTTAATAAAATCGGACTTAAAGAGGTTCCAAAATGGAGAGAAGCGTGTGCACGCTTTGGTAATAAAGCCATGTACTTTAACCTGGAACAAGCATTCATTTGCTTGAAATTTCTCATCGGTATGAAGGATCTTCGATATGATGCAATGTTGGGACATTTGGAAACAACAGGATGTTTTCCATTCACAAGCGGCCTTACTTTCGGGTGGTGCCATTTATTTTGCTCCTACCTGGAAATGACATCACGCTGTGTGCGTGAGGGATGTAAAGGTGTATCAAAAGTAGATTACACTTTGATGGGGGAAGGTAAATCGGTCAGAGGTTGCTTGCTTCCTTCATGTGACAATTATACATTTCAAATATTTATTCCATCATTCATGCATCATCGAATGGTTTTTTATATGCAAAATGCATTCAAAACAAATTACTGCACAATGTAGCAAGGAAAGGTCAATATAATTGTTTGCCGGGTGATGTGATGAGGATGAGCGGTTTGATATGGCCACAGTGAAATCTTAAGAGATGTTGAGACCTGTTGAGGAAGATGGCGCTGACATCGTCGTGCGAGATCGGTGGCCGACGAGATGATGCCGCCATGCGCAGAGGCCGCAAGAATCCCGACACCAGCAGCTTCAAGTGGGTGACGTAGTCGGCCTCGGCCTCGAGCATGGCAAACACGAGGCGGTTACGAGAACGCCTTGCATCAGCTTGCGGGGAGCGGATGTAATCCTGCACGATGGCCTTCCACTTCCGGCGGCACAACCACCCCCGTAAAAAACTCTGCACCTGCAGACATGCCAAAGTTGTGCCAGTGTGTGAAAGTTCAACAACAATCTCCTCCTGTGCAATGCGTGCATTGACGCTTTGTGGTGGTTGCATAACATTGTGACACTAAGCCTACCTTGTAGCCATGGTTGTACAATCTATGTTAAGTATTTCTCAAAAACATAAACATCGACGCTCCACTAGTTCTTCACTCTCCCCTCCCTCTCACTTTTGAAACTAAAATCGTAATTGTTCTGTATTTATCCACAATTTCAATCTTAAAGTCCTCCACATCCAACGGTCATGTCCCTCCGCTTCCTCGTGCTTCATGACGCAAGGGCCACCGCTTGTTCTGCTGTCCTTCACTCTCCCTTTCTCCCTCAAGAATGGCTTCGTTAGTCTTTCTTTTGCTTCTCTCGTTTGAAAACGCTGCACACATACAAAACTACTCTCCTGCTACTTTGCAATTCACGACAACTGCACAAAGGGCTTACCATGTGTAGCGCTTCTTGGTTGCTTTATGCAGCTTTCTTTGGCTGGAAAAGCATGGCGGTTAATTATAGAAATCCCATCAGAAGCTGGGGATACTTGAATAAGTGAGAGCTGATATGTTGTTCCCTCCAATTATGGGTGAGACACGTGATCATTTTCCCTTTCAATATTTTTTTTTGATGACTGCTTCTGGCATTCAACGTGGTACATGTTCCTGTCTACGCTGTCATGTAGAAATGGCGGCAACATGAGGCAGCTATTACTTAAAAGATAAATAAATTATTTCTTACACAGAGCACGCATGCACCGCATGCACAAACACACTCAATTAATTATACAGTATCGGCTATTCCTAAAATATGTAAAAACACGCATGAACCGGACAAGATAGAGGGAAATCCACGTGGTGTAGAACGTGGTCACTGGGGGAAGGAGGGGGAGGAGGAGGGGGAATACGCCCTTTTGTATACATGATTTATAAATTTCTTTGAAAAGGAAGCACCATGACACCAGTATGGCTCCACCGTATTGTTTTTCAGGAAAGCTGCTCAATAAGGTGCAGTCATGTATTTGTCGTCTCCAGGCAGCCAAGGCTGTTTTACATTCCCCAGTTCGAAGCTTACGACTTCGCCAACAACATCGAAAGATTATTCCCTTTTGTTTTCTTTTACATCAACATAATACAAACATAATACACACAAGTATGAATACGTGTGTATGCATTCAAACACACAGCTAGAACCTAGAACCGCTTTTTCATCAAACACGATGAAATGATCTTTGAGACCATGCCAGGAACCGCGCATATATCCAAGATCATGGGACATGGAGAAATAGCCCTGTAAGCACAACTATAGGGTGCACCCGATGGCACCACATAATCTGCAGCAGGAGTAGTATTTGCACCCTGATGCCACCTGCAATATCTCAGGTATACGGAAAGCCCACGGTCGCACACTACAATTGGTAGAATTTATGGGGAGGGGGTAATAGTTAGATTAAGGCCTTAGATGCCGTGTATGTTTGTGCTTCAGAACTTATACCCTGTATTAAAGTGTGTATATAGGGTAAGTAGTCTTGGATGTTGTCCACAAGGGGGTGGCTGTTGTCAGATTTAGAGATATACTATAGCTAGGTTATGACATCATGTCTATTTCTTCTCTGTGGAACTGTGTGGGGCTAAGCATAGGATGGAGGAGAGGGGGAGGGGTGGGGGAAGGCAACATGGCATGTTCCCTGACCAACAGAAGGAGATGGCTTCTCCCCTCAGTTGTTCTTCAGCACATGGAAGGCGAGCATTAGTTTGTTGTTGAGGCTGCAATTCGCCAATGCCTGTGATGGAGGAGACTCGTAATGGGGCCTCAGGCCGGGAATTCCTGAGGCCTCAAGTTGTGATTGGTGGAAATCTGGCGCTGTGATTGTCTGCGCCCTAGGGGCAGAGACCCTTGTGGCCCGTGTTTGGTGAGACTTCATGGGCGGGGGGGGGGGGTTGGGAAGCGAGGAGGCCTGGGTTCGGAGCAGAGCCTTAGCCAGCGGGCCAGGAATTGGGTGTAAAACCCCTGCACCGAGAAGACGCAACCACACCTGAGAAATTACTGTCACACTCTAAAGCTGCTGAGACTTCAAAGAGAGCTCAACTAAAATTGTTTTTCACAAGCCGATGCCGAAATGTTGTCCCTGGCCTGTGATCAAATGCGTCCATTACTGCACTGCTTATAAAATACGATAAGAATAAATTTAACCCTCCAGGGATCATAAATGAACCCAATTGTTGGCATGAAAAACAGCTCATCTCCATAAGGACAGATGCAAGACTGTGTGCCAGAGAGTCAGGATGAGCCAGCAGCTAGAGGCAGAGAGGTGGTCAAAGCGCCACTGGGTCTGAGTCAGAGAGCACAGCTGGTCTAAGAATGCCAGCGATGGACTGAGCTAAGAGACCAAAAGTGTCAGAGCATGGTAGAGATACTCTCAGCGCTTTGCCGCTTCCTGTCGATGCAGGGATTTTATACCCAACCCATGCCTGCCACAAATCTCTACCCCCTCCCTCGAGGCCAACCAATCATTGGCAAAAAGGGTCTCCACCATCAGCAGCCCCAACGATCATGGTGTCAGGATTCTTGAGACCCTCAGAAATGCCCACCCTGAGGCTCCGTCACGAGCCTCTACCCCTATGAAGGCAATGGCAAACAAACAAATGCCAGCTTACCACTTGCTGAACAACAGCTGTGGGGGAGGAGCCATCTCCCTATGTTGATGTAAGGGAGTGGGGAGGGGGAGAGGAATGTATGCCAAAACATGGGGAACGTGTCTTTTACCCAATCAAATGTCCCAAAAGCCGACTCTTAATCCTACTATACAATGATTTGGATTGTGGGGTTAAGAGTAGGGTAGGTTTTCTAAATTTGTGGATGACACAAAGCTTGGAGGTAAGGTAGATAGCAAAGAGAGAGTGTGATCAGATTCAGGGAAGTCTGGATACTTTAATGGATTGGGCAAAGGATTGGTAGATGTAGTTTAACATAAAGAAATGTAAGGTCATGGGGATTGGTAAGAATAAGAAGCATGAAAAGATATAAAATGTTATAGCCCCCATGGTTTTAGTAATTTTGCTGTGCAGAGTTAAAGGGCTAGACCATATTTACAAGATTTATGTGTATGCACTACTGACCCGAGTGGTCATGTGACATGGAAGATTACATACCAAATTTGGTTAATCGGGCATGAATATCAATTATGTGGGTCACGTCGTTATCTTGCGAAGGATAGTTGGTCACATGACATGTATAATGTTTTTGATTGGGAATGCAAGTTCCACACAGAATGGATTCAATGTTCATATATTTTGGGGGAGACATACCGAATTACACAAACAGTTTAACATTTAATTACACTTACTAATGTATAAAATAAATTCTGCAACTGTAGACAATAAAAACTATCATTCAGTTGAAAATGCTGTCTGATCAGTTTTTGTAAACTGTACTTTAAGCCCCTGTCACACCTTGACGATTTAGCCAGCGTACGGCAACGTATCAAAATTGATCTAAAACGCTGGCGTACGCTGAACTATTGATGTTTTTTTCAGTTTTGGGCGTATATTAACGAGTTGGACCTATGCATAACGTATTAGTAACGTACACAGAACGTTTTGATAACTTATAGATAACTTATACCAACGAATGCTTAGCGTGTTGTCGCGTTCACACTACCTGTTATGCCCATTATGCCAGATAGTCTAACTTATGCATAGCGCGGCGGAGTATCGCCGACGATCATGTGGCGTAGCCTATTAAAAGGCTGCGGCTCGACGATTCAAATCATAACCGCACTAGAACATCGAAGTGTCAACATCACCGTCATGCCGAAGAAAAAAAAAATAATAACCATGGAGTCTGGAACAATGACGGGTTCCTCCTGTGAAGCCCATTTTTATATACCAATTCCCCTAAACGCTGCAATACACCATTATACGGTAGCTGTAAGTTAGAAACACGTTCAGTAAGTTCTGTGGTTGTCCGGCAGACGTCAAAATACGTCTACATACGTCAATATGCGTTGGAGATAGGTTCAAAGCACGATACTCATTGGTTAGAAATAAGTTTCGGGTACGCTAAACATTACCCTGACGTATTTCAACTTATGAGTAATTTACAAGTAACGTGTGTCGACGTGTGTCAACGATCGCATAACGTGCCTACAACTTATGGCCAGCGTATGCGGAACGTGTGAGTCATACGCTGGCATACGTCGAAAAATTTTTGAGCATGCTTAAAATTTGTCGACGTGCTCGCGTACTACGACGTATGCCAGCGTGCTTCAGCGTGCTCTTAACGTATACAAAACTTACCATAACGTATTCGACGTGTGCCAGCGTATTCGCCAATTTTTCATAACGTCGGCATACGCTGGTAAAAACGTCAAGGTGTGACAGCCCTTTAAGGTGGTTAAGTCGAATTGAAAGAGTAATCAGAATTTCTTTTTTTATTTTCATGAAAGATGCTTCATGGTAAGTATATAAAAACAGCTCAAATGAGCTAAGATCCTCATCCTCTTAATGAAGACGTCATAAAAACGAATATGACGTCATTGTGATGTATCAGTTTGGCGATAAATTATCTGTGCTAATGCCCGGCTTGATTCCCGAACAAATTTCAAACAGCTTGCCTAGTTTCGGAGATAATTTTTTAAGCGATATCCATTAGCGGAGATATTTTGACGTCATAACTTTTTTTCTAGGAGGAATTTTCAAAATCGGAGATGGTTACTGCCTGAGCGTGGGCTTTCTGCATATACATGGCAAGTTTCAGGAAGTTTCGATGAAAACTGGAGGCTGTGAAACAAAAAAGTCCCACAGAGAGAAGATGAAGAACAACAAACGTGAGTAAAGACTAAGAGATCCTCCAAGAGATCTAAAAAAAATGGAACAACATTCAGTAAATGCATGTCTGAGAATTGGTTGGGGACAAGTTTAGTAACAAATGGCCACGCGGTCGGCCATCTTGGATCTGATCTCAAAAATAAATGATGTGCATATGAAAGCATCATTCATCATACATCTGTGTGCCAAGTTTGAACAACATCGGTAAATGTATGTCTGAGAAATAGTCGAGGATGTATTCAACATCGGGTTTTAAATTTTTTTTAATTATTTTTATTATGTTTATTGTCAAGGCTCGTATGAGAGCTAACACACAGAACATACAACAAGGGGAGCAGGAGGCAAGAGTGATGGGAGAGGGAAGCACAAAACAGTGCGGAACAGACACATGAGGAGATCTGTGGAGAGGGATGTGGGGGGTACACAGGATAAACAAGATGGACACGACAGGGACTTCTCAGGAAGGAAAGCAGGGAATTTGAAGTGGGCTTGGGTGGATTAACGGGGGTCGAAAAGATCATGGTTTTGGATGGGGGAAGATAAGAGATGGTGGTGAATGGTTATTTGAAGACCTGGAGCGAAGAGTGGGATTGAAGAGAGTGTGGGAGTTTGTTCAAAGGTGGGGAAAAAGAGGAATCAAAGAATGAAGGTGAACAGTGATTCTTGATTTTGGTAGTTTAATAACTAGAAACGGGTTGCTGGTGGACATTGAGTGCCCTGCGGAAATATTGGTGGGACAGAGAGCACACAGACAGCAGGGGGGAGGGGGCAGGGCGACGACAGAGAGGAGATAGTAGAAGACGGAAAGACCACCGACCTGCCTGTGTGAGAGAGTGAGAGGCCAAAGACTCAGCCTCATCGTGGGAGATATCAATGATCCTAAATGTCTTGGTTTCCACAGCGTGAAGCCGAGAAAGGTGAGAGGCGGGAGCACCAGCCCGGAGGAGAGAGCAATACTCCATCAGGCTGCGGATGAAAGCTTTGTACATGGTCAGGAGCTCAGGTTTGCCAAGGAAGGACTTTGCACGATGGAGGATGCTAAATCGGGACTAGCTTGGAGGCCAGCTTGGAGATGTGGCTTTTCCAGGAAAGATCATGGCATATAGTGAGGCCCAAAAGTTTGAATGAAAGGAATTCTTCAAGAGAATTGTTGAGAATGTATATGGGAAGGTGGGGAGGGGAGGGGGGGGGAGATTCCAGACGGTCCTTTTGGAGAGACATAGTGAGAGTGTGAGATTTGTCAGAATTGTAAAGACATGTTCCACGTGTTGGACAGCTTGTGATTTTACCCAGATCTGCGGAGAGCGGAAGAAGATACAGCAAAGAGATAAAGAGGATTTCACAATCAGGGGAATCGAAGCAACTGAGGATTCTTCATGAAATATTTTCATGGTAGTGATATAGTGGTGATGATAGACTTGGGAATACACATAAGCCCTAGGATGTCAAACGTGTGTTCAGGATGGATGAAATTAAAGGCTTCGGGAAAAGTTCTACGAAGAGCATTGTTAGAGGAAGATTATTTGATTGTATACACACTCAATGATAGTCTTGGTTTGAGAAGCTACAAATGGTTTCAGAGTAAAGAAGAGGAGAGTTTAAAATGGTGATAGTAAGGTAGGGGTTTTTCACTCAAAGAGAACAGTAAATGCATGGAATGGTTTTAGTGACAGTAGAAACAGTAGACAGGTATAATTTGAGTTAGACATGTCTTTTAGAAGCTTGGTGATAAAGGGGTATGTGTAATATATGGCAGGAATGATAGGTACCTGAGGTAAGGAGTGATGATTGTATACTTGCGTCATGATTGTCTATGAAAGAGTCCATCAAAGGTAAATGTGCTGTCTGTGTTCGTTCATTCCTCGCTTACAACCGTGTTGTCCCCATCTCAAAAAATTATTTTTTATATACAGTATACAGTATATACACACATATACATACGCTGGTTCTGTTCTGTTCTTGTGTATGGCAGCTTGGCTTCCAGGAAGCATGTCATTTCTAGTACAGCTGTGCCACTGATGATTTGCCCTCTGCCAGTACACTAGTGCTCATTTTGCCAACCTCAAAAGGATGACAGGCTGAGTCAATCCTACCTGGTATTAATTCAGTGACCAACAGGGCTCGAACTGAGAACCCTCAGATCCAGCAGCCACCTCAACCACTAAGCCAACACCAGGATTACATCCCTGATGATGTCTGTGCTTACCCCCACTGTTCTCATCCCCACTCCTCTACTCCCCCTCATCCCATGTCCCCTCCCCCAGTGAATTTTAGTTGGTAAACTTCGATTGAATTCATGTGGTGTTCCATGTAGTCATCATCATCATCAAATAACTGACCAAATACAGCACTGGAGTACCAGGAGGAACCAAAATAGACTAAGATGGAGTCACCAGGAGGAACCTGGATGGGATTCGGTTTCGGCTGCATCTCTTCTACCCAAAGAAAACCCATCCAGGCGCAGCCAAGTGATCTTACAAAAACTATTTACAGATTCACCCTCCATAGACAAAGAAAATAATGAGGAAAGGAGAGATTGAGGAAATAAAGAACCATGCACACCAACAGAAAGCACACACGCACACACCAAACATCTATTCATTATCCAGCAATACGCTACTGCTTCTTATCTTACCACCACATAATGTACACAGGAATCCACCGGCACACCATCAATACACATCAAGGAGTTATACATTGTATAACTGTACAGTTATACATTACTGTATTGTTATACATCTGGAGTTATACATTGCCTTGTATATCATAGCACAGACAAGATGGGCCAATGACGTCCTCCTGCATCAAAAGTTCTTTGTGTATCATTGTGTAAGGAATCAAATCAATGATATTCCTTATGACAGCCTGATCCAGATTTTTGCCAGATGTGGAGAAGATTTTGTTGCAGCTCCTGGGTAATTACTTGTCGATATTGGATTTTCCACAGTTCACGTTCTATGGAACCAGAGATGTTTTGTGGTGGCCTGGCAAGAAGTTGCAACGCACTCCATGTCTTCCAGGCAGATGGTTCTGAATGTATGACATGGGACACCAATCTTCTGCGTAAATGTGTTTCACACTGCAAAATACCTTGCTGGTATACAGGATACCCTCGTACCACTATATCATCAAATCAATGCCTTCATTACATCAAGCAGCATATTAATGTCAAAGACTATCATGTACTCATACATGTAGTCCATTTGATGGTGTTTATGTCACAGATTGTTAATATAACGTTTGTTCACCATCAGGGTTTTCATTTTATTCTGGCAGAGTACTATGGAACATGTAAAAGTACAAGTTCAATGCTACATTTTGTGCAATGGCATTGTATATACGAGGCAAGTTTTAAAAGGAATTGACATCAATAAGAGCAAACTAGAACCTGCACTCAGTGGAGCAAATACCTCCACCCAGGCTGAACGCTTCCGTTTTGTTTCCCACTGATAGCCTGGATCCAGATCCGGATCTTCACCAAAATCTGATCAAATTTGTCCTTGTCACACACTCAACATGTCCAACAACTTTTTGAGATATCCTACTCACAGACAGAAGGACAAACAAACAGACAGACAAACAAGGGGTGAAAAAACCTCCGCCCATCCTCGGTGGACTAATTAGAGGCAAAAACCAAGATGACGGCCAACATAGTCACCTGTGCTGTGGAGCAGAAGTACATCATAAAGTTCTTTGTGAAGAAAGATTATCAATGAACTGACAATTCAACTGAAAACTGTCTGCACAATTTGGTAATCTAGGTCTTTCCTCGTGGTTGAGTGCTTCCAATGATCTATTCCAAAATGCCCACAAATCGTTGCAGCGATATTCAGCATTCTCACAACTTCACCAACTAGTCGTTCACTCAAGCAAACATTGAACATGTTAAAGAGATCATTCTAGAGAACCAATGGATTGCTACTTATGAAGATACAGATCGAAGGATTAGAGTCAGTGTTGAGATTAGTGGACCATGTTGGGTACCGAAAGACCCACTTTTCACAATAGGCAGCTCATGCGGCCATTCTAATAGAGCTTCTGGAGCACTACCGGTAGGAGGGAGATCATTTAGAAGAGGATTGTGACGTTTGATGAGAACTATGGTACATTCACACCAGACAAATGGAGCTAGTATGGAGGGAGAATATTCTTGGTCACCACAGGCAAGAACGTATTAAATGGTTTGGCCATCACTGGGAAAGCTTTTTGTGCTTTGGGATCTTAATGGTTTAATTCCTAGAATTTATTGAATGTGGGAAAGCCATCCCTGTTGGTACTACCGGTGCAATGTCACACTATGTGAGACGATATCAGCAATCCACAGATGATGCTCGATATACTCTCATGTCGTGACTTCACTGTACCGTAATACTCGCCCTCACGCAGAAAAATGTGACATTGAATGCCGAATACACAGGGAAAAAAAAAAAATTTTTGTGTGCCAATGGACATCGAAGCCGATACACCGGGGAAGCAAAAAAACAGAACTGTCAGACAACATCCATAAATGACTATAAATAAATGGAAAAAAAAAATGAAAAAAATTGCAGGTGAGCGACCGCGAGCAATGAGGAAGCAAGGTAATTTTTGTATGCTGAGAACATCGAAGCTGATAACCACGGGAATTACAGAACCATTGGAAACATCCGTAAATGAAATATAAATAACTGAAAATAAATAATTGGAAAAAAAATGAAGAAAATGTAGGTGAGCGAGCGCGAGACAATGAGGAAGCATGGTAATTTTGTGTGCGACGGACATCGAAGCTGATACACAGGAAAAATCACAGAACCGTCAGAAAGCATCCGTAAAGGAAAATATAAATAAATGAAAAAAAAATTAATGAAAATCAAATGCAGGTGAGTGACCCGAGACAATGGGGGCACAATTCGTAATAACTTCTACAATGTGTAAGGCACACTCCGCTAGTACAAATGCATGAACTGCACACACACACACAACACACACGTGCGTGTACATTATTGTATTTCATTCACAAATCCTATTGATAAAGGGTACACAGTACACCGTTCATTGTTCGTTACCATGGAGACGAGTTTTGTCATGCAATTCCACTTTTTTATTTTCCGATATCCGTGTTCATTTTCCTGGCTCGGTGGGGCCCCCGGGTTCCATCGCTCGTCTCATCCGCCTGTTTGAGTACAGCAGGTACAACAGAATATGTACGGGTACAGCTCAGATCTGAGTATATTATGTAAGGGCTGTGGAGCAATGTCTAATTGCATGCTATCCCATCATGTGAACATTACAATTGCATTGGAAAAGGACACAAGGAAACCTGGAAACACACAAGCGTACAGCCTGAACCTTTGCAGAAGCATGCGGGCACAGCAACAAAGTTTCATCACAGAGAGACAATAGAAGGTTCCGATTAACAATACTTTAAAGACACCGGGTTGTAATGCATTGTCCTGTCTGCACAACAAGGGGGCCAATGCAATGTAATCCCGCGGTTGCCATAATGCATCGGCAGTGCCGAGTGACCATTAATTCGGCTTGAACTACAAACCTTGCAGCCCTCGCTTGATGGGCTGCCATCTGGGATGCCGCTCGACGACAGGGAGCAACGACCTTGTTCGGGCTCACCCCTGGAATTTTCCCTTGGGGATGCTGGCTATCGGAGTGGAGCTTCGTGTTCTTGTGACCCTGCCTGGTAACTGCGTATGGGGGAGGGTGATAGAATGGAAATGCCAGACGTACAGACGGGAGGACAGGAAGCGACGGAAGAGGTGCAGATACCAAGGCACGAGAGGAAAGGGGAAACAAATTGGGACCGGGAGGAGTTCAAAGATGCAAAAACAGTCAAAGCATAAGGTACGGGAGTAGAGGTGAGGGAGTTGAGATCACGAGAAGAAAGTGCAGCCAAGGAAAGAATAAAACGACCGTAAGTGAGATATGTAACGGCATTTCAGGAAGAATATGCGCAAACACGGGAGGACCAGAGCGAGATGATTGGGTATTATTTGTCAGCAACACAAAGTGGAGTTTAGGGGTGGGAAGGGTGATTTGAGTGTGGGCCAAGGAGCAGGTCGTGAGAATCAGCACGAATTGCAGGTAAAGAGAAGCACAAAAGGTACACATGGGGAAAGTGGACAAGCAGAAGGAAAAGGAGGAAGGAAGGTTAGATATGAAAGGTAGCATGTACATCTACTAGATGTGTACAACAAACAAAAAACAAACTCTGGCAGAGGTACAAAAACAACTTTGGGCATTCAGCTGGTTCGTTATCTCACACCTGCTGACATCACAAAACGCGTTTATTTTATGGTAAGCATCAATGCAAACATGCCATACGGATCAGTGGATTTGTGGAACTCGATTTTCTTTGGAAATTGTTTCGTCATTGTGCAAAATGAAGACAGCAACACAACAACCAAATATCAACTGATTAAATATACACTGTCTGAATTATTCTAGCGAGATCACGGATATTCAGGTTTCGGATGCCTAGGGAGGATTGGCATTGAGAAAGGTTGATGCTTGATTGGGATTATGGTTTGTCTGTATCATCTTCTCAAGACAGGAAGCATTGATTCGGTAATAAGTAATAGAGGGAGAAGCGATTATCTTTTTAGATTTAGCTTTTAAAGTGTAATGTGCTTTTGTCTCCCCCTAAATTTCTGACTGTGATACCTATCATTATTATTATTTGTAGCGCAGCCTATGGCTGCTGGTTGCAATCATTGCTGGGAGGGTATCCGCTGATTGCAGTACCGCCTGTTCCCCGTAAGCTGGGACTGCATTTTGCCGACCTTGGAAGGATGATAGGCTGAGTGACCCAATCTGGGTGTTAGTTTAAAACGGCACGACAGGGGCTCAATTCAAGACCTTAAGACCTTAGTCCAGCCACCTTAAATGGTGAAGCCAACATCGAGCTTACTGTGATACTGTGTGCAATAAAGAGGCCCTTGTGTCACCGTGTGTGCTTTGCAAACAAGGATACACAAGGAAATTAGACACAGATGGAAGCATTCAGCCATATCATTCAGAAAAAAAAATTCTAATAAGGGGAGGGTGAATTGGACTTGGTTAAAAAACCACATCAACGACACAACACCCCTTGCGAGACCCCGCACCAACAGCACTCCATACACATACACACGATCACCCATCAATGCTCAAGTCTACCTAAAAGTCCTGCCAACATCCTGTACCTTCTATCCTCCATAACTTCCAGGTACCTATCTAATTTCCAATTTAAACTTATCCACTGTTTCTGCTGCCACTCACCTTTTCCAGGGAGACCATTCCATGCATTAACTACTCTCTGAGTAAAAAGTCCCTACCTTACTACCATCTTGACCATCTTCTTTACTCCAGGCTAGGTCCCCTGGTTCTGTCACGTCTACTCTGTTGATAATTCATCTGCACTTTATTTTATG
>CM068963.1:61834050-61851503 GCA_035128595.1 Eptatretus atami
GTATTCGCCAAATTTTTCATACGTCGGCATACGCTGGCTAAAACGTCAAGGTGTGACAGCCCCTTTAAGGTGGTTAAGGTCGAATTGAAAAGAGTAATCAGAATTTCTTTTTTTATTTTCATGAAAGATGCTTCATGGTAAGTATATTAAAACAAGCTCAAATGAGCTAAGATCCTCATCCTCTTAATGATGACGTCATAAAAACGAATATGTACTTCATTTTTGATGTATCAGTTTGCGATATTATCTTGTCTAATGCCCTGCTTGATTCCCGCAAACAAATTCAAAACAGCTTGCCTAGTTTCGGAGATAATTTTTAAGCGATATCCATTAGCGGAGATATTTTGACGTCATAACTTTTTTTTCTAGGAGAATTTTCAAAATCGGAGATGGTTACTGCTTGAGCGTGGGCTTTCTGCATATACATGGAAGTTTCAGGAAGTTTCGTATAAACTGGAGGCTGTGAAACAAAAAAGTCCACAAGAAGAAGATGAAGAACAACAACGTGAGTAAGACTAAGAGATCCTCCAAGAGGATCTAAAAAAAAAATGGAACAACATCAGTAAATGCATGTCTGAGAATTGGTTGGGGACAAGTTTAAGTAACAAAATGGCCACCGGTCGGCCATCTTGGATCTGATCTCAAAAAATAATGATGTGCATATGAAAGCCATCATTCATCATACATCTGTGTGCCAAGTTTGAACAACATCGGTAAATGTATGTCTGAGAAATAGTCGAGGATGTATTCAACATCGGGTTTTTTTTAATTATTTTTATTATGTTTATTGTCAAGGCTCGTATGAGAGCTAACACACAGAACATACAACAAGGGGAGCAGGAGGCAAGAGTGATGGGAGAGGGAAGCACAAAACAGTGCGGAACAGACACATGAGGAGATCTGTGGGAGAGGGATGTGGCGGGGTACACAGGATAAACAAGATGGACACGACAGGGACTTTCAGGAAGGAAAGCAGGGAATTTGAAGGTGGGCTTGGGGTGGATTAACGGGGGTCGAAAAGATCATGGTTTTGGATGGGGGAAGATAAGAGATGGTGGTGAATGGTTATTTTGAAGACCTGGAGCGAAGAGTGGGATTGAAGAGAGTGTGGGAGTTTGTTCCAAAGGTGGGGAAAAAGAGGAATCAAAGAATGAAGGTGAACAGTGATTCTTGATTTTGGTAGTTTAATAACTAGAAACGGGTTGCTGGTGGACATTGAGTGCCCTGCGGAAATATTGGTGGGACAGAGAGCACACAGAGCAGGGGGGAGGGGGGCAGGGCGACGGACAGAGAGGAGATAGTAGAAGACGGAAAGACCACCGACCTGCCTGTGGTGAGAGAGTGAGAGGCCCAAAGACTCAGCCTCATCGTGGGAGATATCAATGATCCTAAATGTCTTGGTTTCCACAAGCGTGAAGCCGAGAAAGTGAGAGGCGGGAGCACCAGCCCGGAGGAGAGGCAATACTCCATCAGGCTGCGGATGAAAGCTTTGTACATGGTCAGGAGCTCAGGTTTGCCAAGGAAGGACTTTGCACGATGGAGGATGCTAAATCGGGAACTAGCTTTGGAGGCCAGCTTGGAGATGTGGCTTTTCCAGGAAAGATCTATGCATATAGTGAGCCCAAAAGTTTGAATGAAAGAATTCTTCAAGAGAATTGTTGAGAATGTATATGGGGAAGTGGGGAGGGGAGGGGGGGGGGAGATTCCAGACGGTCCTTTGGAGAACATAGTGAGAGTGTGAGATTTGTCAGAATTGTAAGACATGTTCCACGTGTTGGACCAGCTTGTGATTTTACCCAGATCTGCGGAGAGCGAAGAAGATACAGCAAAGAGATAAAGAGGATTTCACCATCAGGGGAATCGAAGCAACTGAGGATTCTTCATGAAATATTTTCATGGTAGTGATATAGTGGTGATGATAGACTTGGGAATACCATAAGCCCTGAGGATGTCAAACGTGTGTTCAGGATGGATGAAATTAAAGGCTTCGGAAAAGTCTACGAAGAGCATTGTTAGAGGAAGATTATTTGATTGTATACACACTCAATGATTAGTCTTGGTTTGAGAAGCTACAAATGGTTTCAGAGTAAAGAAGAGGAGAGTTAAAATGGTGATAGTAAGGTAGGGGTTTTTCACTCAAAGAGAACAGTAAATGCATGGAATGGTTTTAGTGACAGTAGAAACAGTAGACAGGTATAAATTTGAGTTAGACATGTACTTAGAAGCATTGGTGATAAAGGGGTATGTGTATATATTGGCAGGAATGATAGGTACCTGAGGTAAGGAGTGATGATTGTATACTTGCGTCATGATTGTCTATGAAAGAGTCTCATCAAAAGGTAAATGTGCTGTCTGTGTTCGTTCATTCCTCAGCTTACAACCGTGTTGTCCCCATCTCAAAAAATTATTTTATTATATACAGTATACAGTATATACACACATATACATACGCTGGTTCTGTTCTGTTCTTGTGTATGGCAGCTTGGCTTCCAGGAAGCAGTCATTTCTAGTACAGCTGTGCCACTGATGATTTGCCCCTCTGCCAGTACACTAGTGCTCATTTTGCCAACCTCAAAAGGATGACAGGCTGAGTCAATCCTACCTGGTATTAATTCAGTGACCAACAGGGCTCGAACTGAGAACCCTCAGATCCCAAGCCAGCCACCTCAACCACTAAGCCAACACCAGGATTACATCCCCTGATGATGTCTGTGCTTACCACCACTGTTCTCATCCCCACTCCTCTACTCCCCCCTCATCCCCCATGTCCCCTCCCCCAGTGAATTTTAGTTGGTAAACTTCGATTGAATTCATGTGGTGTTCCATGTAGTCATCATCATCATCAAATAACTGACCAAATACAGCACTGGAGTACCAGGAGGAACCAAAATAGACTAAGATGGAGTCACCAGGAGGAACCTGGATGGGATTCGGGTTTCGGCTGCATCTCTTCTACCCAAAGAAAACCCATCCAGGCGCAGCCAAGTGATCCTTACAAAAACTATTTACAAGATTCACCCCTCCATAGACAAAGAAAATGAATGAGAGAAAGGAGAGATTGAGGACAATAAGAAACCATGCACACCAACAGAAAGCACACACGCACACACCAAACCATCTATTCATTATCCAGCAATACGCTACTGCTTCTTATCTTACCACCACATAATGTACACAGGAATCCACCGGCACACACATCAATACACAGGAGTTATACATTGTATAACTGTACAGTTATACATTACTGTATTGTTATACATCTGGAGTTATACATTGCTGTATATCATAGCACAGACAAGATGGGCCAAATGACGTCCTCCTGCATCAAAGTTCTTTGTGTATCATTGTGTAAGGAATCAAATCAATGATATTCCTTATGACAGCCTGATCCAGATTTTGCCAGATGTGGAGAAGATTTTGTTGCAGCTCCTGGGTAATTACTTGTCGATATTGGATTTTCCACAGTTCACGTTCTATGGAACCAGAGATGTTTTGTGGTGGCCTGGCAAGAAGTTGCAACGCACTCCATGTCTTCCAGGCAGATGGTTCTGAATGTATGACATGGGACACCATCTTCCTGCCGTAAATGTGTTTCACACTGCAAAATACCTTGCTGGTATACAGGATACCCTCGTACCACTATATCATCAAATCAATGCCTTCATTACATCAAGCAGCATATTATGTCAAAAGACTATCATGTACTCATACATGTAGTCCATTTGATGGTGTTTATGTCACAGATTGTTAATATAACGTTTGTTCACCATCAGGGTTGTTCATTTTATTCTGGCAGAGTACTATGGAACATGTAAAAGTACAAGTTCAATGCTGACATTTTGTGCAATGGCATTGTATATACGAGGCAAGTTTTTAAAGGAATTGACATCAATAAGAGCCAAACTAGAACTGCACTCAGTGGAGCACATACCTCCACCAGGCTGAACAGCTTCCGTTTTGTTTCCCACTGATAGCCTGGATCCAGATCCGGATCTTCACCAAAATCTGATCAATTTGTCCTTGTCACACACTCAACATGTCCACAACTTTTTGAGATATCCTACTCACAGACAGAAGGACAAACAAACAGACAGACAAACAGGGGTGAAAACAAAACCTCCGCCCATCCTCGGTGGACTAATTAGAGGCAAAACCAAGATGACGGCCAACATAGTCACCTGTGCTGTGGAGCAGAAGTACATCATAAAGTTCTTTGTGAAGAAGATTATCAAATGAACTGAAATTCACTGAAAACTGTCTGCACAATTTGGTAATCTAGGTCTTTCCTCGTGGTTGAGTGCTTCCAATGATCTATTCCAAAATGCCCACAAATCGTTGAGCGATATTCAGCATTCTCACAACTCACCAACTAGTCGTTCACTCAAGCAAACATTGAACATGTTAAAGAGATCATTCTAGAGAACCAATGGATTGCTACTTATGAAGATACAGATCGAAGGATTAGAGGTCAGTGTTGAGATTAGTGGACCATGTTGGGTACCGAAAGACCTCACTTTTTCACAATAGGCAGCTCATGCGGCCATTCTAATAGAGCTTCTGGAGCACTACCGGTAGGAGGGAGATCATTTACTGAAGAGGATTGCTGACGTTTGATGAGACTATGGTACATTCACACCAGACAAATGGAGCTAGTATGGAGGGGAGATATTCTTGGTCACCACAGGCAAGAACGTATTAAAGGTTTGGCCATCACTGGGAAAGCTTTTTGTGCTTTGGGATCTTAATGGTTTAATTCCTAGGAATTTATTGAATGTGGAAAGCCATCCCTGTATGGTACTCCGGTGACATGTCACACTATGTGAGACAATCAATCCACAGATGATGGCTCGATATACTCTCATGTCGTGACTTCACTGTACCGTAATACTCGCCCTCACGCAGAAAATGTGACATTGAAGCCGATACACAGGGAAAAAAAAAAAATTTTTGTGTGCCAATGGACATCGAAGCCGATACACCGGGAACAAAAAACAGAACTGTCAGACAACATCCATAAATGACTATAAATAAATGGAAAAAAAAATGAAAAAAATTGCAGGTGAGCGACCCGAGGCAATGAGGAAGCAAGGTAATTTTGTATGCTGATGAACATCGAAGCTGATACACCGGGAAAAATTACAGAACCATTGGAAAACATCCGTAAATGAAAATATAAATAACTGAAAATAAATAAATTGGAAAAAAAAATGAAGAAAAATGTAGGTGAGCGACGCCGAGCAATGAGGAAGCATGGTAATTTGTGTGCCGACGGACATCGAAGCTGATACACCAGGAAAAATCACAGAACCGTCAGAAAGCATCCGTTAATGAAAATATAAATAAATGAAAAAAAAATTAATGAAAAATCAAATGCAGGTGAGTGACCGAGACAATGGGGAAGCACAATTCGTATACTTCTACAATGTGTAAGCACACTCCGCTAGTACATGCATGAACATGCACACACACACACACACACACACGTGCGTGTACCATTTATGGTATTTCAATTCACAAAATCCTATTGATAAGGGTACACAGTACACCGTTCATTGTTCGTTACCATGGAGACGAGTTTGTCATGCAATTCACCTTTTTTATTTTCCAGATATCCGTGTATTCATTTTCCTGCTCGGTGCCCGGTCCATCGCTCGTCTCATCCGCCTGTTGAGTACAGCAGGTACAACAGAATATGTACGGGTACAGCTCAAGATCTGAGTATATTATGTAAGGCTGTGGAGCAATGTCTAAAATTGCATGCTATCCCATCATGTGAACATTACATTGCATTGGAAAAGGACACAAGGAAACTGGAAACACACAAGCGTACAGCCTGACCTTTGCAGAAGCACTGCGGGCACAGCAAACAAAGGTTTCATCACAAGAGAGACAATAGAAGGTTCCCGATTAACAATACTTTAAAGACACCGGTTGTAATGCATTGTCTGTCTGCACAACAAGGGGGCCAATGCAATGTAATCCCGCGGTGCATAATGCATCGCAGTGCCGAGTGGACCATTATTCGGCTTGACTACAACCTTGCAGCCCTCGCTTGATGGGCTGCCATCTGGGATCCGCTCAGACGGACAGGGAGCAACGCCCTGTTCGGGCTCCCCCTGGAATTTCCTTGGCGAGCTGGCATCGGAGTGAGCTTCGTGTTCTTGTGACCCTGCCTGGTAACTGCGTAGGGTGGATAGAATGGAAATGCAGACGTACAGACGGGAGGACAGGAAAAGCGACGGAAGAGGTGCAGATACCAGGCACGAGAGGAAAAGGGGAAACAAATGGGACCGGGAGGAGTTCAAGATGCAAAAACAGTCAAAGCATAAGGTACGGGAGTAGAGGTGAAGGGGAGTTGAGATCACGAGAAGAAAGTGCACAAGGAAAGAAATAAAACGACCGTAAGTGGAGATAATGTACGGCATTTCAGGGAAGAATATGCGTCAAACACGGGAGAAGAGCGAGATGATTGGGTATTTTTGTCAGCAACACAAAGTGGAGTTTAGGGGGTGGGAAGGTTGATTTGAGTGTGCAAGGAGCAGGTCGTGAGAATCAGCACGAATTGCAGGTAAAGAGAAGCACAAAAGGTACACATGGGGAAAGTGGACAAGCAGAAGGAAAAGGAGGAGGAAGGTTAGATATGAAAGGTACATGTACATCTACTAGATGTGTACAACAAACAAAAAAAAACTCTGGCAGAGGTACAAAACAACTTTGCATTCAGCTGGCTTCGTTATCTCACACCTGCTGACATCACAAAACCGTTTATTTTATGGTAAGCATCAATGCAACATGCATACGGATCAGTGGATTTGTGGAAACTCGATTTTTCTTTGGAAAATTGTTCGTCATTGTGCAAAATGAAGACAGCAACACCAACAACCAAATATCAACTGATTAAATATACACTGTCGTGAATTTCTCACGAGATCACGGATATTCAGGTTTCGATGCCTAGGGAGGATTGGCATTGAGAAAGGTGATGCTTGATTGGGATTTGGTTTGTCTGTCTGCATCTTCTCAAGACAGGAAGCATTGATTCGGTAATAAGTAATAGTAGGGAGAAGCGATATCTTTTTAGATTTAGCTTTTTAAGTGTAATGTGCTTTTGTCTCCCCCTAAATTCTGACTGTGATACTATCATTATTATTATTTTGTACGCAGCCTATGGCTGCTGGTTGCATCATTGCTGGGAGGGTATCCGCTGATGCAGTACCCCCTGTTCCCCGTAAGCTGGGACTCATTTTGCCGACCTTGGAAGGATGATAGGCTGAGTGAACCCATCTGGTGTTAGTTAAAACGGCACGACAGGGGCTCAAATTCAAGACCTTAAGACCTTAAGTCAGCCACCTTAAATGTGAAGCCAACATCGAGCTTACTGTGATACTGTGTGCAATAAAGAGGCCCCTTGTGTCCACGTGTGTGCCTTTGCAACACAAGGATACACAAGGAAATTAGACACAGATGGAAGCCATTCAGCCCATCATCATTCAGAAAAAAAAATTCTCTAAGGGGAGGGGGATTGGACTTGGTTAAAAAACACACATCAACCACACAACACCCCTTGACGAGACCCCCACCAACAGCACTCCATACACATACACACGATCACCCATCAATGCTCAAGCTACCTAAAAGTCCTGCCAACATCCCTGTACCCTTCTATCTCCATAACTTCCAGGTACCTATCTAATTCCAATTTAAACTTATCCACTGTTTCTGCTGCCACTACCTTTCCAGGGAGACCATTCCATGCATTAACTACTCTCTGAGTAAAAGTCCCCTACCTTACTACCATCTTACCATCTTCTTTACTCTCAGGCTACGGTCCCTGGTTCTGTCACCGTCTACTCTGTTGAATAATTCATCTGCACTTATTTTATCTCTACCTTTCATTATCTTAAACATCTCTATCATATCTCCTCGTAACCGCCTCCTTTCTTGTGTAGAAAGCCGTCTCCTTCATCCGCTCCTCATAGCTGAGTCCAGCTCGGCCCGGAATCAATGTTGTTGACCTGCGCTGAACCCTCTCTATGGCATCTATGTCCTTCCAGAGCTGTGGTGACCAAAACTACACACAATATTCTAGATGTGGCCCTCACTAAATTCCTGTGCAATGGTAACACCACCTCTTTTTGATTTATAAATGATCCCCCTCCGAATACAACCTAAAACCATATTTTCTTTACCTATAGCTGTCTGCATATTTATATCGAAGTGTTGGCCTGTTCGTGCTCCCATCCGGTTGGCCCGTTGATGTTTATTAATGTATTTGTCCACACATTCGATGTAAGTACAGTGCACGCTCCTCCATGAGTCTCAGGTCATTGTGAAAAGAAAAATAAGAGGTTTCCTCCATGTGTATCAAGTTGCATTGTAAAGCTGTGTTGTCGAGTTTTGTGATGCGTCTAACTAGTTAGTATGCGGTCATAACTATAATATTGTGAGGCTGTAATACAACAGATTCTGGAACAAAACCAAAGTGCGAAAGCATCGCTGTGTTGTTAAACAAAATTCTGCTTCGGGTTCTCTCGCAACTCCACTCGATCTTCTCTGCTCTGAGAAACCATCTTCAAAAGCTGAAGATCCCTGTTCTGAGATTGTCTGGTTTCAGAGCTTTTGTTAATTAGTTACCTCCACCACCAAAGGTTATGTTTTCATCACTGTTTGTCTGTCTGTCTGTTTATCTGGATATCTCAAAAAAATTACGGACGATTCGGCCAAGACTTGGTGGGCAGGTTAGGTGTGTGGCAAGGACTAATTGATTCTATTTTGGTGAAGATCTGGATCAAGATACTGTAGTTTTTTTTATTTTTAAAGTGATTCTTTATAATTGAGTGATCGGGACAAAAACAATATGTGGCATGATATTTCAAAAAGTTGTGCATGGATTCTAACAAAACTTGGTGGATGAGTTGGGTGGGTGATAAGAACAAACTGATGAGATTTTGGTTCAGCTCTGGATGCAGCTCGCACCTGTCAGTGAGGTACAAAACGTAAACTGTTCAGCCTGGTGGAGAGATGCGCTCTACCAAGTGCCATTCCAGTTCATTTAATGTATTTACACGTCACATTGTATACATTCACATGTACTCTTGTTTTGGGTTTGTGTGTCCTTGTCTGGGCCACATGCTCTTGTAGACCTTGCTCTGGTTGTTGCCTGAGTTTCCTCCCTTTCCTCTTTTCCTTTTCATTAATTCCCCTCCTTATTGCCCACCATTGTCACTGCGTTGCCTCTTTTCCTTCTGTTGCCTTGCTCTTCCAGGAGCCTCGATTAAAAGCATGATTGAATGTATATATATATATATATATATATATATATATATATATATATATATATATATATATATATATATATATATATATGTCAAAAGGATTCGGTGGTGGAAATTGTTAGAGCGTCCGCTCCGATTCTGGCAGGTCGGAGGTTCAAACTCTGACCGAGTTGCACCAAAGACTTTAAAAATGGTATGTGCTGCTTCCTTGCTTGACGCTCAGCATTTAAAAGGATAGAGCACAGACAATCCCTATCAGTTGGCATCCACAGGGAGGAGGAAATGCCCCGCTGAGTGCAGTGAGAAAATCAGTTCCATTGTTGTGATTTTGCTGGTACCCAGAATATCCTGGGAAGTAACAACACTTCTTCCAAGCTCAGTGGCTGTATTAAGTGTTTGTCGCGTCGGTATGTCCATATGTTTGTGAGTGACAGCTCCCATTATGAGCCTTAGACCTTGCATATAGAAGAAGAAAAAACAGGAAACTGAAAACAAAGGAAGCATTGCATTAGCATCAAACTGAGATAACTCTTTTCTGCAGCTCTTTGAATGGTTTGACGCTAAAAAAAAAATCCCAGTTGTGCTGCTCTTGCAAATGTGGGGTTGCAGGTCACATCCCATGATCAACCTGATTTGCATCTTTAATGGTATGCTTGCCTGGGATAATTCAAATCCAGTAGTTGAAATTTTATTTTCAGAAATATATAATCCAAACCTTTAGACCAGTCTTTCTGAAGTCGATGGACAGTGTAAACAGTAATTCCAAGGAGCTGCACAAAAATATGCAGCAGCTATTTTACCTTGAAGTTTATGTCTAAGTGCTGTTTAGCCAGTGGAAACGAACACATTTTAGGGAATTGAAGGAATCACGCCGGTGGAAACGGTGGAGAGATTCGGGAGGGAAGTCTGAGACATCAGCCACGGGCGTTAGAGTCGTGGCCGGACAGTGAAGCCAGAGTGTGAGATTTGGAGTGAGTAATGGAAAGAGAAAGACAGACAGAGACAGAAAGTGAAACAGAGAGAGAAACAGAGAAAGAGAGGGAGAGAGAGATATTCAAGTTGTGAAATTTGGCCTTTGATTGGCAGCACACAAGATGAGTGCATGAGTTCTGTGCTTCTGCTCCGCTTCCATCTCGTTCCCACCTGTGCTTGAGTCTATCACCAATAAGACACTTTGCATGCCATGGATGCCTTCAGGCCACTTCCACCTGTGTCTACAGGTCATCTCCACTAGGTTTCTTCAAGCACCTTTGGTTGCTAATGGTCACCTCTTCCTCAACTTGCTTTCTCGCTATTGCTCTCAGTTTCCTCCCACTTTCAGAATCCTCATCTCAGGTCTGATACCTTTTGTTATTTCTTCCCCTTTCAATCCTTTCTCATCCATTTGATTGTATTCCTTCCCATTGTTCTTTAGCTTCTTCTGCTGGCCCATAACATTAATGGTTGTTCATTATCTTGTGTTCTTTCATTTATATTCTTGTATAACTACAATAAATTATTTGCTTACAATAAAAGTGCAATTGGGCTCTCGATTAAGCCATTTCTGCAGTGAAAAGAATAGCTATTCACTAGACTCGTCCAGTATTGTGAGCCCACAAATATGAGCTTTGCCTCTGGGGTGCTGCAAACTGCTGCCAGGATGTTCCTGATGATATCATGGAGATAGAGACCAAGGAAAAATAAACATAAATTAAATTTAAATGTAAACCAACTAGCAAAAGTACCCATCACCAGTGACGGGAGAGTTTAAGTTAATCTTTCAATTTAAATTACTAGTACGTGCCCGTACGTGTGTGCCCGTACGTGCGTAGCCATACGTGCGTGGCCGTACGTGCAAAAAAAAAAAAACGTTCAAACCGCATGCCAGAAACAACACCACACAGCCATTCCTTCGCTCTCGTGTGCCCGTACGTGCGTGTCATACGTGCGTGCCAGTACGTGCATGGCCGTACATGCGGGCCATACTTGCAAACCAAAAAAAACCAAAAACTTTCAACAACCACACAGGCCATTCTTCGCTCTCGTAAACGACGACTGGATTGGGGCATGTGTTTATCTATAAATGCGCATAATAAATCGAGAAATTATTGAAATACAGTAAGTCATCACTATGCGGAAGTGGCGTGCCTGTACGGAATGTTCACATGCATTCCACGAATTATCGCTTGCATTGGAGTAACAACTGCTGTGATACTTACACACACAGAGTTAATTAAAATCCAAATTAAAATCAAGTTTACCTCCTGTCTTTGCTTGCCATGACATTCGCTGCCATTGACCATTGCCACTCTACGCCACGGTAACTAAGGCGCCCTTTCCCTCGGCCACGCCTACGCAGCAACGTGTCCTGTCATTGGTTTGGTAAATAAATGGCCATAACTTGGGAAGCACTTGTCCAATTAATATCAAACCTTAAAAAGCACATACTCAGGTCCCCAGCAATATACCTGGCAATTTCAATTAGATCGGACCAGTGGTTGTCGAGAACAGTGGTCACAGACACACACACACACACACACACACAACACACACACAACACACACACACACACACACACACAACGATTGCTGGAATTAATCAGATAGCATTTCATGGGCTTTAAAAAGGTTAATTGTGTTGCACTCTTGGTTTCACTCAGAGCCAAAGTTCTGACATACTTTTACCACTCAACGCAAAATGGTGGTGCAACATCGGGCAGCAGAGGTTGGATTGGTCTAAAAAGAGGGCAAAATATATCTATTTTAAACAGTGTGTTACTCCATGAAGATGTGTTAAATCTACTTTAATCCAGATGTTCATGTTGATTTTAAAGACCACTGGAAGGGACAATAAAGTGACTGACTACATTGCATCAAGAAAAGTAAAATGAAATTGCAAAATAACCAATCAGCAGCTTTTCAAGCACAGCGCAGGAAGCTGCTGCCAAAAACAGGAGACAGACAAACGCACAGACAGACACCACAGTTTGTAATATATGTATATGTATATATATATATATATATATATATATATATATATATATATATATATATATATATATATATATATATATATATATACATATATACATATATATATATATGTGATTTTGAGGTTACAAAATTGAAAATCAGCCAATCCTTGGAAGTGTAGCTTGTCTCAAGTACGAGGAGTGTTTGAAAAGTTCTCCAAATGAAATGTATTCATCCAAGACACGCTATTTTTACTCAACATCTATATCAGAGTAGATAAATATATAAAATTAGTCAGATAATGTCTTGGCAACTAATTTTTTTTGTGAAAATTCATTCTTTTATTTTTTGTGGAAAAAGTTGTATTTTCTTCAATGGGGAATACCAAGGATGTATTATCGGAACGTCCTTCCTAAATCACTCAAATACAATGGCTGTTGAGTGTGGTTTTGACACATTGTGCAGGTGTGGATCTTTCCTTTTCCTCCGATCGCTGATATGGATACTGTTTATACAATGAGTGTCTAACTGAAGAAGCAGTAGCATTCTGAGCATCTAAAATTGCATTCCTCTTCTTTGATGATCAACTCTTTCTTTTTAATGAGTTTATTCATTTTTTTCACCAGGTCTTTAAAACACACACAAACATAACATCGTATTGCAGTAAGCTTCTGGTCTTTGGGCACACTAACCCTAACATCCACCGGCAAATGTCGGCACACTGAACCCCCGGCTCGACGTCCCATCCGAGGAATGGCGGATTCATTGATGGAACTCCCTGCATTTGAAACACAACAGGATGACAGTTTTTGGTCTGGAATCGAACCCCGATGAGGTAACTCAAAGGCGAATCAGCTACCTCTGAATTAGCCTGCCAACCCCGGCAGGTGAGGTCGAGAAAAATTTGAAAGGGAAAATTCTCTGGCACTGTGGTAGGTATGATGTCACGATGTAAGCATAACTATATCAGGGAATGGCATGTTAAGACAGAAAATCATGGCAGTACATTCCCAGTATTAGCCGAACCTTACAAATGAATTTTAACCCTTAACTGAACTGGGTGATTTTGAGCTTTCCCTGCCTTGGTCTGGCCGTTGATGGTCCTATGAACTTGAAAATATGCACACGCAAAGATCATCACATAATGAACGCAATGGTCAAAAAAACTTTCATACTGTGTTGATTTTATAATTTTATGTATTTTATTGCTTTGCGATAATTATTCATGCAAAACAACATGCTAAAATAACATGCAAGACAACATGCTAAAACACTCAAAATAAATTACAGGCCAATTCATTTACACCATCAGCGTCCTAATGCAAGTAACCCTTCTTCACATATGTTTGTTGTACATAAACATGTGAAAAATTGCAGTTTTTTTTAGGACATGTGACTACTAATTGTTATGTGACACCTGAATCCATCCATTGGGACCATACTCTGTGCAGAGTGTTGATGCTGCTGAAGCAGTCTCCTTGGCTATTGGACACAATCCTGGACAGGTCACCACTCCAACACAGGATACCAGCAAGCTGGCATGCATTTTTGCCGACTTCAGAAGGATGACAGGCAGAGTCAACCCCACCTGGTATTAATTCAAAAGCTGAGCGGGATTTGAACTCAGAATCCCACCCATTGCAGTTACGGTTAAATGAGTTGTCGTGTGTAGCTAAACGATTTCGAGTGTAATCATGTTTACCAATGGCGACGCTGTAAGGGTTAGATCCAGAATAGTTTGCATGATTGAATGCATGATATTCTCGTTCGGAACGTCAATAATACTTTTTAATCATTATGTTAGAGGCTGGGTATACACCAACAGCTCCCAATATTAAAAAGTCAACAATATACTGTGATTCTTGGTTTCCCTTCATGGTAATATATCCATATTCAGTATTCACATCAATAAAAAATGGAATTGGTAGCATGTTGGCCAAATATAACACGGAGGATAAACACCACAAAATATGAAAACATTATAATAACAAACAGAAATAACAACACTATTTGGGACTTTAATGTCCTGTACTTTGAATCTGAGTCTTAGGAAGAAGTGATCTTACATTTACTACTTTGTACTCATTGGAAAGAGGTGATTATTGAGGGTAATTTACAAATTGATAAATAAAAATAAAAAGTTATGAATAACAATATTATTACAAATGAGGATAACAAATGTTTCCTCTGGAGTACAATAGCACATCACTATCCAAACACACACAGTGATAATAATAATAATAACAATATTAAAGAGCAGGTTTTGGATCGCTGATGACCGCGTGATTCGAAGGTTGTAAGCACATTAGTAATCGTTGGGCAATTATTCTTACATTTGAAACTCAAAATATGCTAAAATTAACTTCCAAGTCAAAACTTTTGTCAGTGATCGAAAAACAGTCCGGAAGTTACCGAAGATGCTATGACGTCACGTTCTCCGAAAACTTCGTGAACATTCGGAAACAGCGTGTGAACAATGGCGAGATGCGAATCAGAGAGTGATTTCAGCGGCGATGAAATTGAGTGTTTTCATTCCGATATTGCCGAGGATGAGTCGGAGGATGATGGGAATTTATACTATGGAGTTTCTGGCCATGAACCATATAAATTTGAGCCACTTGCAAGTGCAAGAAAACGGCCCATTTCGTGTACAAGTGGCAGGACTGACTGCCCGGCAGGTCACACTGATAGACTCCACCAGACAGATTGTTGTAGATTTTCATTTTCTTGTTCGATGCATAAAATAATGTAAAGTTTGATTCGTCTGTGACTGATATAATAATTTTTAACCCTCTAGTCACTCATGAGTCAGAAATAGAATGAATCAATAATGGACAAATATATTGTTGCGAATTCGCGCCCGTCGGCGTGCGATGCGCCACGTGACTCGAATCGCGACCGCCTCGCCACCGGACGGACAATTCAGTCGTGACCTCCGGGAACTATCGCCGGAGCCAGTCACGGGTGGGCCTTTCGACCTCACCAAATCGTGCCAATCGGCCACCCGCGTAGGATAGGGTTGTTCGCCAAACTCGACCTACCTAAGTACCCACGCGGATGGTAAACCGGGCGATCGTACCTCGCCGCAGGTCGACTCCGGACACGAGCCGTTGGGCGGCCCGTTCCGTACTATCGGATAACCGAGGCGTGTATCGTCGACCTCGACGGTTCAGATTATTTACCGGGCGTTTTGCACCCACTACGAACCCTTTACGTGAAGCGGATGGAGGGTCAATGAAGAAAAGACGAAGCGAAACGGGAAAACAGTTCACACAATGCACATTTATTCCGCGGCACACGGAGCACACATATAGCACGTATTTACAGCCACAATTAGCAAATGCACATATATCGATTTAAAGCAAAAACAATAATGCAAGCAACGCAGAGCTACGACCGACTAAACGCGAACACTCGGCAACACTTATACAGTTTCTACCTTACAAGACACGGCGCCACAACACGCATTCACACCTAAGCAAAGAAAAGACCCCTCAAAGGCAAGGGAGTCAGACTGGGCCCGTGGGCCTAATGCGCGTGGAACCTGGATGAGCGGCCAGGTCACGAGACGAAGGGTCCTACCCGCGCCCTCGTGGCGAGCCGCCAAATGTCGCTGCACGGCGGTTTCGTGGAACTGCGGTGTAAAGTGGGAACGGGGCCCCTTGTCGCACTCTCTCAGCGCGGGGGAAAGGGGGAATTGTTGATGCTCTGGGGAGGGAGTATGCTGCTTGCTCGAGTCCCGCGATGCGCGATTTAACCGCACCTCGTCGCTGACTTCCTCGTCACGGACCCGAGCCTCCAGGCTCTCCTCAGCCGATCTCCCTCCGCAGCCGTTCGCCTCCGTAGCCGTTTGCCTCCGTACCCGTTCGCCTCCGTAGCGTCTGCCCCTTCTGCTCGAGCTCCGTCTCCCGACTCTGCCCTCCGATACTCGCTCGAGCTCCGTCTCCCGTCTGCCCCACCGATACTGCTTCGAGCTCCGTCTCCCGACTCTGCCCCACCGATACTGCTTCGAGCTCCGTCTCCGACTCTGCCCACCGATACTGCTTCGAGCTCGTTCCCGACTCTGCCCCACGATACTGCACGATTCCCTTGCGCTCGTCTTTTTATCGGCTCCAGGAACCCACCATATGCAAATTCTCGGATCCAAACGACCTCAGGGGCGGAGCCACGCTCGCGATTGGACGGAGAAAAGGGGCGTGACTCTTCCCTGATCCTCAAATTTGCATATGCCGATTTCCCTCAGATGGTCTGGGGCGGGGCCAAGCCGCCCGCCTTCCTAATTGGATGGATCAGATGTGGGCGTGTAGCATTCCTGATCCGATTTCTCTCGGAAAAACCGCCATCTGCACTCGCGGCTCGCGTGTATCGCTGCAGATAGCCCGACTCGTGTCACAGGTGTGCGGGAGTGGCCGTAGGAGAAGGTGGTGGAGGTTTTCGGCGGTGTCCGATGGCCATGGCGCTGTTTGGAATGGCGGTGATGTGAGGTTTGCGGTAGCGAGTGGTGAAGGTAGGTTGGGGCTGCTGGCGTTGTTGTTGTTGTTGTAGTGGTTGGTTCAAAACAAAGGTAGAACAGAAAAACGCCTAACTCAAAGGTCGCAGCCGAATGAATCACATTAATTCCCTCTATACAACGGGTTTGGGCTAACTACACATGTACTTAAGAAATATATCTCACCTAACGGGACCTTTATGGTGTAATGCGAATTTCCACAGCCGTAACAATATTATACACCGTAGCCTTGGCCTTGAAGTCTTCTGACAGCTGAGCTTGACCCCAGCGAAAGTGAACAGTTAGAACAAACCCCAACTTTCAAGAGATGTGTGTGCATATCATCTATAATTCCAGCAATTGTGTGTGTGTGTAGTGTGTGTGTGTGTGTGTGTGTGTGTGGCTGTGTCGTGACCGCTGTTTCTCGACAACCCTGGTCCGATCTCATTGAAACTTGCCAGATATATTTCTGGGGCCCTGTGGATGTGCCTTTTCAAGGTTTGATATTAATCGGGCATGTGCTTCCCAAGTTATGGCCATTTATTTACCAACCAATGACAGGACACGTTGCTGCGTAGGCGTGGCCGATGGGGAAGAGATTCTCAGCCGCGTTCCCCATTACGGGTTACAACGTACGGACTTCCGGATAGTGTATTCTAATAAATTCTCGATTTCTTATGCGAATTTATAGATGAACACAATGCCCCAATCCTTGAGAGGTGACAGTGTGAGAAGATG
>CM068963.1:61851928-61874716 GCA_035128595.1 Eptatretus atami
AATGAGCGAGTGAACGTCCGCTTTGTTTTGGAGAACGTGACGTCACCATCCATACATGACACGCGGCTGTTTTTTTCAACAGCCTCGAGAAATAACAACTTTGGAGTTAAATTTCATTAATTTTCCCAAATAGTTAGGCAACCAAATAGTCTTGCATGCGGAACTAATTTAATTGCACATATAATCATATTGATAAATTTTCAGAACATGTTTGGTGACCCGCAACCTGCTCTCTAATATTAATTAACAACTTGTGGTGAATGAAGATGATACTGAATACCCATTTCCCATGATCTTATGATCTTATGATCTTATGATCTCATTATTAATAATGCTTTAAAAGACTAAATAAAACAGTAATGAATAACTTACTTTAAAAAAAGAGAGACTGAGTGAACACATAATGGAGGAAATGCACAATTCTCTCACATGCAGGGACGGGACTACAGGCAAGGATGTACATCGTGTGAAATGAGCGACGGGACTGCGAGAACAGGGAAATGGGTGACGGGACGAAGAGAACAGGGAAATGGGTGATGGGATGGAGAGAAAGGGGAAATGTGTGATGGGACGGAGAGAAAGGGGAAATGGGTGACGGGACGGAGAGAAAGGGGAAATGTGTGATGGGACGGAGAGAAAGGGGAAATGGCAGGAACGCGTAAACAATGACGTGAAAAGAATTGGTTTGAAGAAAGAACATGCTAACGAAAGAACAAAATGGAGATATGCCATCAATCGAAAATGGGGAGAACGGTTGTTATGATGACGACAGCACATCTGATTCACACAATGCTAGAGAACTCAGATCCTGAAATTCCACCACTGACTGAGTCAGTCCACAAAGTAGAGCTTGAAAGATCTTTCTTGGGTGTGTGCCCATACGAAGGCAAACTTCATCTTCGGGAATTCTCTCATTGCAATATGTAGCCATTCGTGCCAAATCAGATCGACGCTCCTCAGTCTTAGCAGAACTTGTACAAGTCCCGATTCCCAACCTTGTTGCGAAGACAGCGCTCATCATCCACACAGATGATGGGTGGAATGCATGCTATCATGAGGAGGCAGCAAATAATAAGGAAACAATCAACACCACAAGCACCAAGGACTAGAAGAAGATTGTTAGGAATTAAGATTGTGGTCACCGTTTTCACGAAACTGCAGTTCACCTTTGCTGTTTTTTCACAGAGCCTGACATCCTCATTTCAAAGGGATTTTGAGAAAGGAATTAATTTTGCCCAGTGGAGCATACCTGCCATGTTCTCAAAGGGTTATGCAGTTGGTAGAACTGAGCGACATTGATGGGATAAGGCACAGCAGATCACAGGTATGATGTTCATCACCTGAAAAACGTTCCTCTACTTGACTTGATGGAGTTCAGGAATTGAATCACAACTGTTCATTTGCTGTGCTCCACCAGGCTTTCACTGTAGCTGTTGTTTCAGTTCATCCACAGGCTAATCTTCCTGGGAATGGACTATGCCATCCTGACATTCTCAGACAACTGGAGCAGGAACAGATGTATCAATAGTCCTGGTAGTCTTGATAGTTTGGATGACTTTGTTAATCATTCTGTAAGCCTCAAGTATGTCTTGATCACAATTTTGAAGCCTGGTAGTAAGGAGCTTCACTTCATTGAGGAATTCTTTAATCATTATTAACCTATGTCCTGTTCATTCATTCCTTTTGCTCGAACTAGTTCCACCAAAGCCTGGTGTTGGTTTAGCAGTTAGGGGAGCTGGCTTGGTATCTTAGGGTCCTGAGTTCAAGCTCTGTTGCCCGCTAAATTAACACCAGGTGGGGTTGACTCAGCCTGTCATACTTTTGAAGTCAGCAAAATGAGTATCAGTGTACTGGTATAAGGGCACAGCATCAGTGGCCCAGCCACACCCCAACAAAATGGTTTGAAGCAGCTACCTGGCAGCCAAGCTGCCATACACAAGAACAAGAAGTTCCACCTGTTGCCCTCTTTATCCAATGTCAATATGTTGCCTTTTGCTCTCTTGTCACCTCGCTCTTCCATAAGCCGATATTTTGTACCTAAAAAAACCCAACATCAAACAACCACTGTCTGGAAGAAAGAGAATACAACTTATGCCCTTGTGCTTTCACCCTAGCTGACTTTATCAAAAACCAAACTTTCATCAGATGAGACGACATACTCATGAAGGGAAATGATGGATTCCTGACAGGTGACTAAGGCTTCATACACTTCCAGAAACTCCTTTAAGCAAGTGTCATTCCACCCAGCATGTCTCATTCGTCATGGGAGGTTATTGTGCAAGAGTGAGGTGGGTACTGAAGTGACACGTGTTAAGGCATAAAAAGTAGTAATGGACAAAGGCAGACAGAGTCTCTGAGTGGTTTACTTCTGAACCCTGGAATCACAAAGCAACCTGCCAACGGAACCACATCCGGCTGTGTATAAAGGCACGAAACACCCACATTCAAGTAGTTCCTTGGTGTTACTACATGTCCCCCCCCCCCTTTAGAAGATAAACATTCACATTCCCCAACTTTGCAACAGAAAAATATTTCAACAATTTTCTCAGAATTTCTCCTGCAAACATGTCATCAATAACAAAAGTTCAAAACTTGTAGAGAAAAATTCAGTGATCCAAACTGGAAACAGACACAATGTCACATGAGTTAACAATTCCTTGAACAAATAAACATATCGTCGCTGTTCTCAATTGCTTTGACATTTCTCCTTACTTTGGGGATGAAAACTCAAATTTATTCCTCTGTTGGCGTATTTTTCCAGTCTACGGCTGATTCGATCCGATCTGGTGGTCGTACTGTGTCGCTCTGAGTCCAGTCCAGACCAGTCGCTCTGGTCATACTTGGTACAAGTCTGTCACGAGCTGCGTCCTGGTCACAAATGTGAATTTTCCATTTTCAAGACATTTTGGGCTTGCACTTTCGCATGTGGAGTGAAGTTGACGTATCTGCAAATTTAACGCACTTTGAGGGGGGGGGGTGGTTTTTGTATTGGATACACCTAGGCTGTGCAGTGCTGGCTTGTGGATTGGGTGCATTGCGAGTGCTACTCTGGCAAGACAATTCACACAGGTGTGCTCTGTTTCACCGTAGTTTGGTGCCATTAGATGTCAGAAATTCATAGGACCTTGGCTCTTGTCGTACCCTGGTTAATTCACCTGGAAACCACGTTTTGTTCAAGTGATCGAGAATTCTGACCTTCTATCTAGCATACAAAGGTGAAAGGTTTGGATTAGCATGTTCGTCATGAGCGTGCTTCATCTTGCCTCCCTTCTCCTCTCGTCATATGAAAGTTTCTGCAGGTCTCTGCAGTGTGTCATATGCGTTGTTGCTTGGTAGGGTGGTGCAGACTGGTCGAGCGAACATAATTTTGACTTGTGCAGATAGCTTTGTGTCAATCGGTGGAGTTCACAAATTGAGCATAACTCTGAGGACATCTTGACCTGACTCACAGCATTTCTTCAACATTGACTTGACCATCCAGATCATTTGTTCTGTTAATCCATTGGAGCGATGATATTGGAGTGAGGAAGTTGTGTGCTTGATGGACCAGTTGATACACATATCATCGTGTGCTTTCCCAATGAATTGGGGACCATTGTTGGATACGATCTCTCCAGGCACTCCTTGAAAACCGAATGTTGATGTGGTGATTTGTGCAACTGATGCACTTGAGGTGCTGGTTAACTTGTGAACGACTGGATACTTGGAGTGGTAGACCACACTAATGAGGAAGTCTTCCCCATTAAACCTCAAACAGGTCAGTTCCCAGCTTGGTTCAAGGAGTGATGAGTATTTCGTGAGGCTCGAGTGGTTCTTTCTGGTGCTTAGTCTGGCTTTCTTGGCAAGCTTGGCATATTCAAACAAACTTGGTAATGTCCTCGTTGATTTTCAGTCAGTATACAGAGTTACAAGCTAAACGTCTGGTCTTTTCCACTCCGAGATGTCCCAGGTGAAGTTGACCGAGTATGTCAACATGCATCGACTCAGGTATGAGGAATTGTCTTCCCTTGAAGATGACACCACTAGAAACTCCGAGTTCATGTCTGTACAGCCAATATGGTTGCAAGTCTCGTGGGAGTTCCTTTATGGATTCCGGCCATCCAGCATAGATTACTTCTCGTAATGCTTTCAGAGCTGGGTCACGTGTTGTCTCCTGCTGCAGTGCATCGTGCTTGCTACACCCAAAATGGATTAAGTCGATGTTCTGGGTATCTGGGCCACCATTTAGGATAATGTCGTCGAGCTGCAAGTCAAGGGATGTCACTTGAGGTGACTATTGCTGGGACAGTGGAAGTAGTGGGCTTGCTTTTTGATCTATTGAGTTCAAAAGTGAACTGACGGTATGGATCATAACCACCTTGAGCTTCATGCATGTGGGTAAACCGGCTATCACTGGGCCAGGTATGTCCACAATATAGAATTTCTCTTTTGACCACTCTGAATTCTTATGTCTGCACATTATACGTATACATCCGAGGCACCTAATCTCAAACCCATTGTAGGCTGTGAGCCTTGCTCTGGCTGGTTGAGTAAAAGTCTTCCAGCGATCGCCATACATCTGCTTGATAGTTCTGAGAGGAAGGGTGTTTTGCACTGGCACCAGTGTCAATCTTCGTCTGGAGATGTTTTTGGCCTAGGAGGTCAGGGTAAATGACATCCAGTGTGGTGATAGCTTCATCTGCCTTATCTGACTGGAAAGGTGCCAAGCGTAGGTCACAAACGGTTTTGGAGTACTATGAACCTTCCTGTGGTCGTTAATCATCGAATACCTCTGTTGGGTAGTCCCGTTGCATTTGATTATCCCTCGTGGTGTCCTAAGCCCGGCACTTTCACGGTTTTTGATCTGTCGCCTCTTATGTGTGGTTTAGGTTTGCCGAGAGACGAGTCGCGCTGCCTTTTAGGCGATTTGCTTCTGCGTTGTTTACGCTTCGATTTCCGGCAGTATTTCGCCCAGTGACCCTTTGAGGCGCATGCTTTACACGTGTCATTGTACGTCGGGCACATGCACTGCTGGTGCGCAGGACCACAATTTGTGCACGCTTTGCGGGTATGCTGGACAGAATCCACTGTGGCACTGCTGTCTGCAAGGGTTTGTAGACATTTATCACTGGCCACCACGGCCTCGTATTTACGACTCTTGGTGAGGAGCTCATTGATCGTGAAGCCCGTCAGTTTGACAAGCAGATCTTTTTGAAATGCATCAAACTGAGTGGAGGCAATCAACAGCTCCAGGACGAGTTTGTGTCGTTCTGAGGGGCTGAAAGTCGCAATGTTTAGCTTTATCGCAGTATCTCGTGGCAAACTTGTCCAATGCGTCACTAGACGTTTGCCTGTATCGCATCAGCTCCTACCTATGGATGCGGAAATTAACCTAAATCTGTAGTTGGTTCTCAAACAACATCCATCATTTGTTCGAATCATTTTGATCATCATCTGTTCGGCTCGACACATTTATTCTTCTGAACCCTTCATTGCCAACAGCTATTTTCATTTTCACTGCTGTTTTCCTCTGGTCAGTTACATCATTATCCACAAGACAGAGACATTCCAATGCATTTCTGGGTATTTTGCAATGGTGAGTTGGTGTTCGTACTCACAGACACTACAGCAATGACACGTATCGAATATACAGCAATATGTTGGCGGTATTGATGAAGAGCAATGAACAAAAACAATGAGAGTATCGGTGGTGCTCTCACTATGTCAATATGCAAGCAACTCTGCCAATTGAATGCTATAAATGCATAAAATCAGTATTTCTATGTTTCCAAAAACACATTACATCAATGGTGGGATTGACGGGCTGGTACATCCGTGACACTTACGTCGTGGTTCTCCAACATCAATGTGAGTTGATCTCGAAGAACTTGAGGTACCGGCACGATATTCAAAATGCATGGTGTTCAGCGTGTCTTGCCGTTCTCCAAGCCACTGTAGTTCGGTGATCAAAGTACTCGAGGCTAGTTGGTCCCGTGAGTCCCGGACTCAGCCTTAACCTCATTGGCTCAGTGTGTCTCGAACTCGGGCTCAGTCTCGGTGTCCTTGGCCCCGTGTGCCTCGGACTGAGATTCAGCCTCGGCGGCGGCGGCACTGCACATCTTGGACTTGGGCTCAGCCTCGGACATACGCAGTCCGGTTGTGAGTTTCAGCTGTTGTCACGTGGCAGTTTCTCACAGTGTGTGGGCGTTCTGATTCCACTCGTATGCCATGTTGGTAAGGTTGTACCATCCACGTATGTCTCAGCATAATGTCTGCGACCTACATGTTGGCATTCCACTCAAAGAGTTGAACTCCCAAAACTTTGTTGTTTTGGAGTTTCTCGGGTTCAGTTCTGCCACAGATTCTCTCTGATGAGTCCTTTCACTGCTGCAACCATGAAGTCATACGTACGTGTTAAGGCGTATAAGATAGTAATGGACAAAGGTAGACAGAGTCTCTGAGTGGTTTACTTCCAAGCCCCACAGTCACGAAGAGGTCCGCCAATGGACCCACATCCAGCTGTGTATAAAGGCGTGTCACAGCCACATTCAAGTAGTTCCTTGGAATCACTACAGGTACACTTCCATGGTCAATTCAACCTCTGTCATTTGGGGATGCTACCTAATGAGGTTCCTAACGTTTAGAAATTTGTATGGTGTTGTAACAGGGAGGTGAAGGCAGTGAGAATAACAATGCGTGTATATAGCTAATGGAGTGATCTTGATATTTCAAATGGATGGGATATCGAGTAAAGTTTTTGCTCACTTTGGTACAGTGGTTATGCTGTGTGAATTGAGATTGCAATCTTATACGGTCAGCAATTCCAGGTTGCGAGGACAAAGTTCTCGATGAATCAGGAATGCCTCTGTTTCACCATCAGGGGAATCTAAGCAACTGAGGATTCTTCATGAAATATTTTCATGGTAGTGAAATGGTGGTGATGATAGACTTGGGAATACCATAAGCCCCAAGGGATGTCAAACGTGTGCTCAGGGTGGATGAAATTGAACGCTTCGGAAAAGTCTATGAAGAGTATTGTTCGAGGAAGATTATTGGATTATATATACACACTCAATGATTAGTCTTAGTGTGAGAAGGTACAAATGGTTGACCTCTTCGTTCTGAAACCATTCTGGTTCCAGCAATAGAGGGGATCAATGTGACGATGCTGGTAAAGCTGATGCCGTGGTAGTTAGAAGGGCACAATGGGTCTACTTTCTTTGTAAATTGAGAAACGTCATTGATATATATATATACATACAAGTAGGACCACTATATAATTTCACTTCTACTATAAATGTGTGTGCGTCATGTTTTTTGTGGAGTTCCACTGGAGCTTTCTGATGTGGAGTGTGATACACGAAAATGATCGTCATGATCTCTTGGCTCGATTGGGCTAATTAACTACATAGAACCCAGAAGAATTCCCATGTTTTCCACCAAATGGCATTCTAATTACAAAATACCAAAAAGAATGATAACATTACAACAAAGCATGTATGAATTAATACTAATAATATTAACAACAATAACAGTGGTATCATTTCGCAATAATAACGAATGTGTAATCTCCGCGCTGACCAAGGCACATCTGAGTTTGGTGAAAGGCAAGCCAATGGTCCAGCAGCACAGCAGGCAGGTTTTCCACAAGGCCATGATTTGGTCTAATGGACCATCGGGCCCACGAGTGATTCAAACCAATATTATTAGAAAAGCGGAGTCAATGAGATCTGAAATATTGCCACTTCAAGAGCTCAAGAGGAATGCTGCCTCAGCCATTAACGCAACCACCTGGCATGGCTTGCCCTGAATCCTTTCATAGAAAATGGAGCAACCTCAGAAAAACACGCACGCAGGACAAAAACATCCTGACCCGGCACGAACATGTACATACAGCGCCAAATGTGGTACACTCCTTCATACGAGCCACACGTATCCATGCACCTGCCTTTCCAATCAAGCAGTTCTCCCACCTTCCCCCATTTTCACAATATCCTGCCTACCTGCAATTCCTGATGGAAAGAATCCACAGCTCTCTTTCCTCGACGCTTTCTGCCCAAAGGTCCAATGGCGGCTCAAGTGTGTGCTCAAAACTCACTCTGAGTCGCACCTGCTGAGGATGGGGACAGGGAGGAAATCATCTCGAATCAGGATCGTGAGAGGGTTAAACGGGATGTAAGGGGACGGACTTATAAAGCCATCGGTCCAGTTTGATGTGTTCCATGACCATTGGGCCTGGGGTATAAGTAAACCAACATTTTCTCTTTCATCCTTCGCTATCAGAGCAAAAATTCCGCCATGCTTGCATACGTAATATATAAACGGCTCCAAAAAGTGCTGACGAGAAGGAAAACAAAAACATTTGAGATAAAATGTCCCCTCTTGGTGGGTATGACTAACGTCTGGATAAAACAACCAACAACCATAAAACGAAGTGACCAACATATCCCCACATCACCAGCAGGAACAACAGCAGATTAAAGAACGAAAAAAAACAGTCAAACGGCAACAGGGTAGGTGCAAACAACCTCAGACCACAACAATGAATCAAAAACAACGGAAGCAACAACAAAGCAGCAAAATACAAATGGCAAATAAACACTGAAATCAGCAAAGGGACGGGAACAACAAAATGTGGGGAAAAGAAATGAAAGAAACAACGAAAATCAAAATGTTAACAACCACAATAAATCACCATGTTAACAACCACAATAAATCACCGTGTTAACAACCACAATAAATTACCAGATGTAATTATCGGAACGTCCTTCCTAATCACTCAAATACAATGGCTGTTGTGTGGTTTTTACACATTGTGAAGGTGTGGATCTTTCCTTTTCCTCCGATCGCTGATATGATACTGTTTATACAATGAGTGTCTAACTGAAGAAGCATAGCATTCTGAGCATCTAAAATTGCATTCCTCTTCTTTGTATGATCAACTCTTTCTTTTAATGAGTTTATTCATTTTTTTCACCAGGTCTTTTAAACACACACAACATAACATGTATGCAGTAAGCTTCTGTCTTTGGCACACTAACCCACATCACCGCAATTCGGCACACTGACCCCGGCTCGACGTCCATCGAGAGATGCGGATTCATTGATGGAACTCCCTGCATTTGAAACACAGGATGACGTTTTTGTTGGAATCGAATCCCGATGAGGTAACTCAAAGCGAATCAGCTACCTCTGAATTAGCCTGCCAACCGGCAGGTGAGGTCGAGAAAATTTGAAAGGAAAATTCTCTGCACTGTGGTAGTATTGATTGTACACGATTAAACTATATATCAGGAATGGGCATGTTAACAGAAATCATGGCAGTACATTCCCAGTATTAGCCGAACCTTACAAATGAATTTTAACCCTTAACTGAACGGTGATTTTGAGCTTCCCTGCCTTTGGTCTGGCCGTTTGATGGTCCTATTTGATAAATATGCACACGCAAAGATCATACATAATGAACGCAATGGTCAAAAAACTTTCATACTGTGTGATTTTATAATTTAGCTATTTATGCTTTGCTAATTATTCAGCCAAAAACAACATGTAAAATAACATGCAAGACAACATGCTAAAACACTCAAATAAATTACAGGCAATTATTACACCATCAGCGTCCTAATGCAAGTAACCTTCTTCAATTGTTTGTACATAAACATGTGAAAAATTGCAGTTTTTTTAGGACATGTGACTACTAATTGTTATGTGACACCTGAATCCACATTGGACCATACTCTGTGCAGAGTGTATGCTGCTAAGCAGTTCTTCCTGCTTATTGACACATCCTGGACAGTCACCACTCCAACACAGATACAGCAAGCTGCATGCATTTTGCCGACTTCAGAAGGAGACAGCAGAGTCACCCCACCTGTATTAATTCAAAGTGACGGGATTTGAACTCAGAACCACCATTGCATTACGTTTAAATGAGTTTGTCGTGTGAGCTAAACGATTCGAGTGATCATGTTTACCAATGGCGACGCTTGTAAGGGTTAGATCCGAATAGTTTGCATATTGAATGCATGATATTCTCTTCGAACGTCAATAATACTTTTTATCATTATGTTGAGGCTGGGTATACACCACAGCTCCCAATATTAAAAGTCAACAATATACTGTGATTCTTGTTTCCCTTCATGTAATATATCCATATTCAGTATTCACATCACAATAAAAATGGAATTGTAGCATGTTGGCCAAATATAACACGGGGTAAACACACAAAATATGAAAACATATTATTAAAACAACAGATAACAACACTATTTGGGACTTTAATGTCCTGTACTTTGAATCTGAGTCTTAGGAAGAAGTGATCTTACATTTACTACTTTGTACTCATTGGAAAGAGTGTGATTATTGAGCGATATTTACAAATTGATAAATAAAAATAAAAAGTTATGAATAACAATATATTACAAATGAGGATAACAAATGTTTCCTCTGGAGTACAATAGCACATCACTATCCAAACACACACAGTGATAATAATAAATAATAACAATATTAAGAGCAGTTTGGATCGCTGATGACCGCGTGATTCAAGGTTAGCACATAGAATCGTTGGGCAATATTCTTACATTTGAAACTCAAAATATGCTAAAATTAACTTCCAAGTCAAAATTTTGTCAGTGATCGAAAAACAGTCCGGAAGTTACCAGATGCTATGACGTCACGTTCTCCGAAAACTTCGTGAACATTCGGAACACGGTGAACAATGCGAGATGCGAATCAGAGAGTGATTTCAGCGGCGATGAAATTGAGGTTTTCATTCCGATATTGCCGAGGATGAGTCGGAGATATGCGAATTTATACTATGGAGTTTCTGCCATGAACCATAAATTTGACACTTGCAAGTGCAAAAAACGGCCCATTTCGTGTACAAGTGCAGACTGACTGCCCGGCAGTCACACTGATAGACTCCACCAGACAGATTGGTTTGTAGATTTTCATTTTCTGTTCGATGCATAAAAATGTAAGTTTGATCGTCTGTGACTGATATAATAATTTTTAACCCTCTATCACTATGTAGTCAGAATAGTAATGAATCAATAATGGACCCAAATATTTGTTGCGAATTCCGCCCGTCGCGGTGTCGATCCCACGTGACTCGAACGCGACCGCCTCCCACCGACGACAATTCAGTCGTGACCCTCCGGCGAATTCGCCGGAGCCAGTCACGGGTGGGCCTTTCGACCTCACCACAATCGTGCCAACGGCCACCCGCGTAGGATAGGTTGTTCGCCAAACTCGACCTACCTAAGTACCCACGCGGATGGTAAACCGGGCGATCGTACCTCCGCAGTCGACTCCGGACACACCGCTTGGGCGGCCCGTTCCGTACTATCGGATAACCGAGCGGTGTTATCGTCGACCTCGACGTTCAGATTATTTACCGGGCGTTTTGCACCCCACTACAACCTTTACGTGGCAGGATGGAGGTCAATGAAGAAAAGACGAAGCGAAACGGGAAAACAGTTCACACAATGCACATTTATTCCGCGGAACGGAGCAACATATAGCACTATTTACGCCACAATTAGCAAATGCACATATATCGATTTAAGACAAAACAATAAGCAAGCAACGCAGAGCTACGACCGACTAAACGCGAACACTCGGCAACACTTATACAGTTTCTACCTTACAAGACACGGCGCCACAACACGCATTCACACCTAAGCAAAGAAAAGACCCCTCAAGGAAGGAGTCAGACTGGGCCCGTGCCTAATGCGCGGAACCTGGATGACGGCCAGGTCACGCGCCAAGGTCCTACCGCCCTCGTGCGAGCCGCCAAATGTCGCTGCACGGCGGTTCCGTGCACCTGCCGGTGTTAAGTGGAACGGCCCCTTGTCGCACTCTCTCAGCGCGGGGAAAGGGGAATTTGATGCTCTGGGGAGGGAGTATGCTGGCTTGCTCGAGTCCCCGATGCGCGATTTAAAGCGACCTCGTCGCTGACTTCCTCGTCACGGACCCGAGCCTCCAGGCTCTCCTCAGCCGATCTCCTCCGCAGCCGTTCGCCTCCGTAGCCTTTGCCTCCGTAGCCGTTCGCCTCCGTAGCCGTCTGCCCCCACTTCTGCTTCGAGCTCCTCTCCGACTCTGCCCTCCGATACTGCCTCGAGCTCCGTCTCCCGACTCTGCCCCACGCATACTGCTTCGAGCTCCGTCTCCCGACTCTGCCCCACGATACTGCTTCGAGCTCCGTCTCCCGACTCTGCCCACCGATACTGCTTCGAGCTCCGTCTCCCGACTCTGCCCCACCGATACTGCACGATTGCCTGCGCTCGTCTTTTTTCGGCTCCAGGAACCCACCATATGCAAATTCTCGGATCCAAAACACCTCGGGCGGAGCCACGCTCGCCGATTGGACGGAGAAAAAGGGCTGACTCTTCCCTGATCCTCAAATTGCATATGCCGATTTCCCTCAGATGCGTCTGGGGCGGGCCAAACCGCCCCGCGCTTCCTAAATGATGGATCAGATGTGGCGTGTAGCATTCCTGATCCAATCTCCTCGAAAACCGCATCTGCACTCCGGCTCGCGTGTATCGCTGCAGATAGCCGCGCCGGTCATCAGGTGTGCGAGTGCCGTAGGAGAAGTGTGTGAGGGTTTCGCGGTGTCGTGGCCCTGCCTGTGATGCTGTTGATTAGTTTCGGTTAGCGATGGTGAAGGTGGTTGGGCTGCTGGCGTTGTTGTTGTGTTGTATGTGTTGGTTCAAACAAGATAAACAGAAAAACGCCTAACTCAAAGGATCGCGCCGAATGAATCACATTAATTCCCTCTTTACAACGGGTTTGGGCTAACTACAATTTACTTAAAAATATATCTCACTACGGACCTTTATGTGTAATGCGAATTTCCACAGCCGTAACAATATTATACACCGTAGCCTTGGCCTTGAAGTCTTCTGACAGCTGAGCTTGACCCCAGCGAAAGAACAGTAGAACAAACCCCAACTTTCAAGAGACTGTTGGCATATCGATCTATAATTCCAGCAATCTGTGTGTGTGTGTGTGTGTGTGTGTGTGTGTTGTTGTTGTCTGTGACCGCGTTTCTCGACAACCACTGTCCGATCTCATTGAAACTTGCCAGATAATTGCTGGGCCCGTGGATGTCCTTTTCAAGGTTTTGATATAATCGGGCATGTGCTTCCAAGTTATGGCCATTTATTTACCACCAATGACAGACACTTGCTGCGTAGGCGTGCCGATGGGGAAGAGATTCTCAGCCGCGTTCCCATTACGGTTACAACGTACGGACTTCCGGATAGTGTATTCTAATAAATTCTCGATTTCTTATGCGAATTTATAGATGAACACACATGCCCCAATCCTTGAGAGAGTACAATGTGAGAAGATACAGGAGCAGCTGGGAGAAGGCTGAATGGTGGCACAGCGTTACCGCTCGGTCTCACTTAGCAGTTGTTTTGAACCGAGCTCACTCATTGCATTCCTTCGTAATCCTCGGCTGTAAAGGTCACCACAAATGACAAGTCTATCCAAGGCCTCTCTACCCGTTTTCTTTGGGGGAAAATTCGCCCGTTTGTTGTACAAATCTTACCACTGCTGGCGAATGTTTGATTCCTTCGGGAATCTGGAGACGATTACCCGTTTTCCAGCCATTTTCGCAAAACATGACGACACACGTATGAGGCATGATGTACAAATATCGAAATAACTTTGTTCTACAATAATACAAAATAAAAAAGGATAATATAGACAGTTGCAAGCTCAAAAAAGCGAAAGAACAGCCCGCTGAACTGGACACTTCTTCAATGAGCGAGTGAACGTCCGCTTTGTTTTGGAGAACGTACGTCACCATCCATACATGACACGCGGCGTTTTTTCAACAGCCTCGAAATAACAACTTTGGAGTTAAATTTCATAATTTTCCAATAGTTAAGCAACCACAATAGTTTGCATCGAACTATTTAATGCACATATAATCATATTGATAAATTTTCAGAACATGTTGGTGACCCGCAACTCTCTCTAATATTAATTAACAACTTGTGGTGAATGAAGATGATACTGATACCCATTTCCTGATCTTATATCTTATGATCTTATATTCATTATTAATAATGCCTTTAAAAGACTAAATAAACAGTATGAATAACTTACTTTAAAAAAGAGAGACTGAAGTGAACACATATATGAAAATGCACAATTCTCTCACATGCAGGGACGGGACTACAGGCAAGGAGTACATCGTGTAAATGAGCGACGCGGACTGCGAGAACAGGAAATGGTGACGGACGAAGAAACGTGAAGGGATGGAGAGGAAAGGGGAAATGGTGTGGACGGAGAGAAGGGAATGGGTGACGGGACGAAAAGAAATGTGTGATGGGACGAGAGAAAGGGAAATGGCAGGAACGCGTAAACAATACGTGAAAAGAATTGGGTTGAAAAGAACATGCTAACGAAAGAACAAATGGAGATATGCCATCAATCGAAAATGGGGAACGGTTGTTATGATGCGACAGCACATCTGATTCACACCAATGCTAGAGAACTCAGATCCTGAAATTCCACCACTGACTGAGTCAGTCCACAAAGTAGAGCTTGAAAGATCTTTCTGGTGTGTGCCCATACGAAGGCAAACTTCATCTTCGGGAATTCTCTCATTGCAATATGTAGCCATTCGTGCCAAATCAGATCGACGCTCCTCAGTCTTAGCAGAACTGTACAAGTCCCGATCCCAACCTTGTTGCGAAGACAGCGCTCATCATCCACACAGATGATGGTGGAATGCATGCTATCATGAAGCACAAATAATAAGGAAACAATCAACACCACAAGCACCAAGGACTAGAAGAAGATTGTTAGGAATTAAGATTGTGGTCCCGTTTTCACGAAACTGCAGTTCACCTTTGCTGTTTTTTCACAGAGCCTGACATCCTCATTTCAAAGGATTTTGAGAAAGGAATTAATTTTGCCCAGTGGAGCATACCTGCCATGTTCTCAAAGGTTATGCAGTTGGTAGAACTGAGCGACATTGATGGATAAGCACAGCAGATCACATAGTATGATGTTCATCACCTGAAAAACCCTCTACTTGACTTGATGGAGTTCAGGAATTGAATCACAACTGTTCATTTGCTGTGCTCCACCAGGCTTTCACTGTAGCTGTTGTTTCAGTTCATCCACAGGCTAATCTTCCTGGGAATGGACTATGCCATCCTGACATTCTCAGACAACTGGCAGGAACAGATGTATCAATAGTCCTCGTAGTTTGGATACTTTGTTATATCATTCTGTAAGCCTCAAGTATGTCTTGATCACAATTTTGAAGCCTTGTAGTAGGAGCTTCACTTCATTGAGGAATTCTTTAATCATTTATAACCTATGTCCTGTTCATTCATTCCTTTGCTCGAACTATTCCACCAAAGCCTGGTGTGGTTTAGCAGTTAGGGGAGCTGGCTTGTATCTTAGGGTCCTGAGTTCAAGCTCTGTGTGCCCGCAAATTAACACCAGGTGGGTGACTCAGCCTGTCATACTTTTGAAGTCAGCAAATGAGTATCAGTGTACTCGGTATAAGGCAGCACCATCAGTGGCCCAGCCACACCCCCACAAAAGTTTGAAGCAGCTACCTGGCAGCCAAGCTGCCATACACAAGAACAAGAAGTTCCACCTGTTGCCCTCTTTATCCAATTCAATGTTGCCTTTTGCTCTCTTGTCACCTCGCTCTTCCATAAGCCGATATTTTGTACCTAAAAAACCCAACATCAAACAACCACTGTCTGGAAGAAAAGAATACAACTTATCCCTTGTGCTTTCACCCTAGCTGACTTTATCAAAAACCAAACTTTCATCAGATGAGACGACATATCATGAAGGGAAATGATGGATTCCTGACAGGTGACTAAGGCTTCATACACTTCCAGAAACTCCTTTAAGCAAGTGTCATTCCACCCAGCATGTCTCATTCGTCATGGAGGTTATTGTTCAAGAGTGAGGTGGTACTGAAGTGACACGTGTTAAGCATAAAAAGTAGTAATGACAAAGGCAGACAGAGTCTCTGAGGTGTTTACTTCTGAACCCTGGAATCACAAAACAACCTGCCAACGGAACCACATCCGGCTGTGTATAAAGGCACGAACACCCACATTCAAGTAGTTCCTTTGTTACTACATGTCCCCCCCCCCCTTTGAAGATAAACATTCACATTCCCCAACTTTGCAACAGAAAAATATTTCAACAATTTTCTCAGAATTTCTCCTGCAAACATGTCATCAATAACAAAAGTTCAAAACTTGTAGAGAAAAAATTCAGTGATCCAAACTGAAACAGCACAATGTCACATGAGTTAACAATTCCTTGAACAAATAAACATATCGTCGCTGTTCTCAATTGCTTTGACATTTCTCCTTACTTTGGGATGAAAACTCAAATTTATTCCTCGTTGGCGTATTTTCCAGTCTACGGCTGATTCGATCCGATCTGGTGGTCGTACTGTGTCGCTCTGAGTCCAGTCCAGACCAGTCGCTCTGGTCATACTTGGTACAAGTCTTCACGAGCTGCTCCTGGTCACAAATGTGAATTTTCCATTTTCAAGACATTTTGGGCTTGCACTTTCGCATGTGGAGAATTGACGTATCTGCAAATTTAACGCACTCTTGAGGGGGGGTGTTTTGTATTGGATACACCTAGGCTGTGCAGTGCTGGCTTGTGGATTGGTGCATGCGAGTGCTACTCTGGCAAGACAATTCACACAGGTGTGCTCTGTTTCACCGTAGTTTGTGCCATTAGATGTCAGAAATTCATAGACCTTGGCTCTTGTCGTACCCTGGTTAATTCACTGAAACCACGTTTTGTTCAAGTGATCGAGAAATCTGACCTTCTATCTAGCATACAAAGGTGAAAGGTTTGGATTAGCATGTTCGTCATGAGCGTGCTTCATCTGCCTCCTTCTCCTCTCGTCATATGAAAGTTTCTGCAGTCTCTGCAGTGTGTCATATGCGTTGTTGCTTGGTAGGGTGTGCAGACTGGTCGAGCGAACATAATTTTGACTTTGCAGATAGCTTTGTGTCAATCGGTGGAGTTCACAAATTGAGCATAACTCTGAGGACATCTTGACCTGACTCACAGCATTTCTTCAACATTGACTTGACCATCCAGATCATTTGTTCTGTTAATCCATTGGAGCGATGATATTGGAGTGAGGAATGTTTGCTTGATGCCAGTTGATACACATATCATCGTGTGCTTTCCAATGAATTGGGGACCATTGTTGGATACGATCTCTCCAGGCACTCCTTGAAAACCAATGTTGATGTGGTGATTTGTGCAACTGATGCAATAGTGCTGTTAACTTGTGAACACGATACTTGGAGTGGTAGACACACTAATGAGAAGTCTTCCCCATTAAACCTCAAACAGGTCAGTTCCCAGCTTGGTTCAAGAGTGATGAGTATTTCGTGAGGCTCGAGTGGTTCTTTCTGGTGCTAGTCTGGCTTTCTTGGCAAGCTTGGCATATTCAAACAAACTTGGTAATGTCCTCGTTGATTTCAGTCAGTATACAGTTACAAGCTAAACGTCTCTTTTCCACTCCGAGATGTCCCAGGTGAAGTGACCGTATGTCAACATGCATCGACTCAGTATGAGGAATTGTCTTCCCTTGAAGATGACACCACTAGAAACTCCGAGTTCATGTCTGTACAGCCAATATGGTTGCAAGTCTCTGGAGTTCCTTTATGGATTCCGGCATCCAGCATAGATTACTTCTCGTAATGCTTTCAGAGCTGGGTCACGTGTTGTCTCCTGCTGCAGTGCATCGTGCTTGCTACACCCAAAAGGATTAAGTCGATGTTCTGGGTATCTGGGCCACCATTTAGGATAATGTCGTCGAGCTGCAAGTCAAGGGATGTCACTTGAGTGACTATTGCTGGACAGTGGAAGTAGTGGCTTGCTTTTTGATCTATTGATTCAAAAGTGAACTGACGTTATGGATCATAACCACCTTGAGCTTCATCAGTGGGTAAACCGGCTATCACTGGGCCAGGTATGTCCACAATATAGAATTCTCTCTTTGACCACTCTGAATTCTATGATCTGCACATTATACGTATACATCCGAGGCACCTAATCTCAAACCCATTGTAGGCTGTGAGCCTTGCTCTGGCTGGTTGAGTAAAATCTTCCAGCGATCGCCATACATCTGCTTGATAGTTCTGAGAGGAAGGTGTTTTGCACTGGCACCAGTGTCAATCTTCGTCTGAGAGTGTTTTTTGCCTAGGAGGTCAGGGTAAATGACATCCAGTGTGGTGATAGCTTCATCTGCCTTATCTGACTGGAAAGTGCCAAGCGTAGGTCACAAACGGTTTGGAGTACTATGAACTTCCTGTGGTCGTTAATCATCGATACACTCTGTTGGGTAGTCCCGTTGCATTTGATTATCCCTCGTGGTCCTAAGCCGGCACTTTCACGGTTTTTGATCTGTCGCCTCTTATGTGTGGTTTAGTTTGCCGAAGACGAGTCGCGCTGCCTTTTAGGCGATTTGCTTCTGCGTTGTTTACGCTTCGATTTCCGGCAGTATTTCGCCCAGTGACCCTTTGAGGCGCATGCTTTACACGTGTCATTGTACGTCGGGCACTGCACTGCTGGTCGCAGACCACAATTTGTGCACGCTTTGCGGTATGCTGGACAGAATCCACTGTGGCACTGCTGTCTGCAAGGGTTTGTAGACATTTATCACTGGCCACCACGGCCTCGTATTTACGACTCTTGGTGAGGAGCTCATTGATCGTGAGCCCGTCAGTTTGACAAGCAGATCTTTTGAAATGCATCAAACTGAGTGGAGGCAATCAACAGCTCCAGACGAGTTTGTGTCGTTCTGAGGGGCTGAAAGTCGCAATGTTTAGCTTTATCGCAGTATCTCGTGGCAAACTTGTCCAATGCGTCACTAGACGTTTGCCTATCGCATCAGCTCCTACCTATGGATGCGGAAATTAACCTAAATCTGTAGTTGGTTCTCAAACAACATCCATCATTTGTTCGAATCATTTTGATCATCATCGTTCGGCTCGACACATTTATTCTTCTGAACCCTTCATTGCCAACAGCTATTTTCATTTTCACTGCTGTTTTCCTCTGGTCAGTTACATCATTATCCACAAGACAGAGACATTCCAATGCATTTCTGGGTATTTTGCAATGGTGAGTTGTGTTCGTACTCACAGACATACAGCAATGACACGTCTCGAATATACAGCAATATGTTGGCGGTATTGATGAAGAGCAATGAACAAAAACAATAGAGGTATCGGTGTGCTCTCACTATGTCTATGCAAGCAACTCTGCCAATTGAATGCTATAAATGCTAAAATCAGTATTTCTATGTTTCCAAAAACACATTACATCAATGGTGGATTGACGGGCTGTACATCCGTGACACTTACGTCGTGGTTCTCCAACATCAATGTGAGTTGATCTCGAAGAACTATGATACCGGCACGATATTCAAAATGCATGGTGTTCAGCGTGTCTTGCCGTTCTCCAAGCCACTGTATCGGTGATCAAAATACTCGAGGCTAGTTGGTCCCGTGAGTCCCGACTCAGCCTTAACCTCATTGGCTCAGTGTGTCTCGAACTCGGGCTCAGTCTCGGTGTCCTTGGCCCCTTGCCTCGGACTGAGATTCAGCCTCGGCGCGGCGCACTGCACATCTTGGACTTGCTCAGCCTCGGACATACGCAGTCCGGTTGTGAGTTTCAGCTTGTCACGTGCAGTTTCTCACAGTGTGTGGGCGTTCTGATTCCACTCTATGCCATGTTGGTAATTGTTACCATCCACGTATGTCTCACATAATGTCTGACCTACATGTTCTTCCACTCAAAGAGTTGAACTCCCAAAACTTGTTTTGAGTTTCTCGGTTCAGTTCTGCCACAGATTCTCTCTGATGATCCTTTCACTGCTGCAACCTGAAGTCATACGTACGTGTTAAGGCTATAAATAATAATGACAAAGTAGACAGAGTCTCTGAGTGGTTACTTCCAAGCCCCACAGTCACGAGAGGTCCGCCAATGGACCCACATCCAGCTGTGTATAAAGGCGTGTCACAGCCACATTCAAGTAGTTCCTTGGAATCACTACAGTAACTTCCATGTCAATTCAACCTCTGTCATTTGGGGATGCTACCTAATGAGGTTCCTAACGTTTAGAAATTGTATGTGTTGTAAACAGGAGGTGAAGGCAGTGAGAATAACAATGCGTGTATATAGCTAATGGAGTAGTATCTTGATATTCAAATGGATGGGATATCGAGTAAAGTTTTTGCTCACCTTGGTACAGTGTTATGCTGTGTGAATTGAGATTGCAATCTTATACGGTCAGCAATTCCGCGAGGACAAAGTTCTCGATGAATCAGGAATGCCTCTGTTTCACCATCAGGGAATCTAAGCAACTGAGGATTCTTCATGAAATATTTCAGTAGTGAAATGTGTGATGATAGACTTGAATACATAACCCCAAGAGATGTCAAACGTGTGCTCAGGGTGGATGAAATTGAACGCTTCGGAAAAGTCTATGAAAGTATTGTTCGAGGAAGATTATTATTATATATACACACTCAATGATTAGTCTTAGTGTGAGAATACAAATGGTTGACCTCTTCGTTCTGAAACCTTCTTTCCAGCAATAGAGGGATCAATGTGACGACTGGTAAAGCTGATCCGTGTAGTTAGAAGGCACAATGGGTCTACTTTCTTGTAAATTGAGAAACGTCATTGATATATATATATACATACAAGAACCACTATATAATTTCACTTCTTACTATAAATGTGTGTGCGTCATGTTTTTTGGAGTTCCACTGGAGCTTCTGATGTGGAGTGTGATACACGAAAATGATCGTCATGATCTCTTGGCTCGATTGGGCTAATTAACTACATAGAACCCAGAAGAATTCCCATGTTTTCCACCAAATGGCATTCTAATTACAAAATACCAAAAAAGAATATAACATTACAACAAAGCATATGAATTAATACTAATAATATTAACAACAATAACAGTGGTATCATTTCGCAATAATAACGAATGTGTAATCTCCGCGCTGACCAAGGCACATCTAGTTTGGTGAAAGGCAAGCCAATGGTCCAGCAGCACAGCAGCAGGTTTTCCACAAGGCCATGATTTGGTCTAAAGACCATCGGGCCCACGAGTGATTCAAACCAATATTATTAGAAAAGCGGAGTCAATGAGATCTGAAATTGCCACTTCAAGAGCTCAAGAGGAATGCTGCCTCAGCCATTAACGCAACCACCTGCATGGCTTGCCCTGAATCCTTTCATAGAAAATGGAGCAACCTCAGAAAAACACGCACGCAGGACAAAAACATCCTGACCCGGCACAAACTGTACATACAGCGCCAAAGTGGTACACTCCTTCATACGAGCCACACGTATCCATGCACCTCCTCCAATCAAGCAGTTCTCCCACCTTCCCCCATTTCACAATATCCTGCCTACCTGCAATTCCTGATGGAAAGAATCCACAGCTCTCTTTCCTCGACGCTTTCTGCCCAAGGTCCAATGGCGGCTCAAGTGTGTGCTCAAAACTCACTCTGAGTCGCACCTGCTGAGGATGGGACAGGAGGAAATCATCTCGAATCAGGATCGTGAGAGGTTAAACGGATGTAAAGGACGGACTTATAAAGCCATCGTCCAGTTTGATGTGTTCCATGACCATTGGGCCTGGGTATAAGTAAACCAACATTTTCTCTTTCATCCTTCGCTATCAGAACAAAAATTCCGCCATGCTTGCATACGTAATATATAAACGGCTCCAAAAAGTGCTCGAGAAGGAAACAAAAACATAGATAAAAATTTCCCCTCTTGGTGGTATGACTAACGTCTGGAAAAACAACCAACAACCAAAAACGAATGACCAACATATCCCCACATCACCAGCAGGAACAACAGCAGATTAAAGAACAAAAAAAACAGTCAAACGCAACAGGTAGGTGCAAACAAACTCAGACCACAAACAATGAATCAAAACAACGGAAGCAACAACAAAGCAGCAAAATAACAAATGGCAAAAAACACTGAAATCAGCAAGACAACGGACACAAAATGTGGGAAAAGAATGAAAAAAACAACAAATCAAGTTAACAACCCAATAAATCACCATGTTAACAACCACAATAAATCACCTGTTAACAACCACAATAAATCACCATTAACATAACCAACCAATAAATCACCATGTTAACACAAAACCACAACTAAATCACCAGTGTAACAACACAATAAATCACCTGTTAACAACCACAATAAATCACCATGTTAACAACCACAATAAATCCACATCGTTAACAACACACAATAAATCACCGTTAACAACCACAATAACATCACACATGTTAACAACCACAATAAATCACCGTGTTAACAACCACAAAATCACGGTGTAACAACCACCATAAATCACCATGTTAACAACCACAATAAATCACCATGTTAACAACCACAATAAATCACCATGTTAACAACCACAATAAATCACCATGTGTAACAACCACAATAAATCACGTGTTAACAACACAATAAATCACCATTAACAACCACAATAAATCACCATGTTAACAACCACAATAAATCACATGTTAACAACCACAATAAATCACCAGTAAACCACAATAAATCACGGTGTTACAACCACCAACCACAATAAAATCACCATAGTTAACAACCACAATAAATCACCATGTTAACAACCACAATAAATCACGTGTTAACAACCACAATAAATCACCATGTTAACAACACAAATAAATCACGTGTTAACAAACCACAATAAATCACCAT
>CM068963.1:61934873-61944880 GCA_035128595.1 Eptatretus atami
GCACGGAGTTATGCTCTGGACAGACAGACACACAGACAGACAAGCCGGTAGGCAGACATGAGAAGTCGACATACCCAATAGAACCTGACGCGATGGGCCCGTTCGATGGGGAATGACCTGAGGATTAAGCACAAGAAAATTCATGATTCTAGCTTCAAGGGTTAATGCTGCAGATTGTTTTTTCGTTAAAATACTCCCACATTTAGAGGTTTTTCGGCCGTTGCTAGGCAACGGAGGGGTCCATAGCAACGGTTCTTTCTCACACATAACTAGGACATACCATGAACCTACCATACCAGTTTCATGTATATCTGACTCATAGTCTCTGAGATATAACGAACTTCGTTTTTTTTATTGTTTTTGACCAGGGTTCATTCAACGCTATCTTCTCCGACAGTTTTCATAGGATCCGGCTGGAAAATTTGACAATATGGCTGAATCTCTCTGGACATCTCTCTGGCATATTCAGAGAACCACTCACCGCCATCGAGTCTGGCATTTCACTCAAGCCGACTGGCAGGGTCTCCAAGCAGCCCTCAAACTTATAGACTGGTCTCCTATCTCTACTTTCTCCAACATCAACTCATCCTGGGAATTCTTTCAAAGAAACTTGCTCTCCCACATGCACAGATTTATCCCCTCTTATCTTCAGTTGTCCTACCTTCCTCCCGCCCATGGTTCACTGAAGCTTGTGGTGAGGCAGTTGTCTGAAACAACTTGCCTTTGTCTCATGGAAAGCAAACCCAACTGAGGACAATCTCAGTTCCTTCCATAAAGCTCGGAACAAGTGTGTTCTACCCTCAGGAGAGCCAGAAAACAACATCTTTCTCATCTCAAGTCTGAACTCTCAAACCTCTCTCCCTCCTCAAAATCCTGGTGCCGTCTAATCAAATCTGTTTCTGGTGTATGTTCCCTCCATCCTCACAATGGCAGCACTGCTGATACCGCACGTGAAAAAGCTGAATGCCTAAACTCGGTGTTTGCAGCTAAATCTTGTGTGCAAACCCATCACTTTCTCTACCCACCTTACCCAGTAGCACCCAACGTCCCTGGACTCTGTGTCCTTTTCTCCTGACAGGTGGAGAGCTTGCTGTCAAACCTCGACTCAGATTCTGCAACCGGTCCAGACGGCATCAGCCCACGTGTCCTCAAAGCCTACTCTTCTGCTCTTGCTCACCCTCTCTCTGTTCTATTCACCCTCTCATTTGCTCAAGGTCATCTGCCATCTGCTTGGAAATCAGCAAACATCACTGCCCTGCATAAAAAGGTGCAAAAACAGATCCCTGCAACTACAGACCAATCAGCCTTCTCCAAATCATCAGCAAGGTTATGGAATCCATCATCGCTTCAGACATCAAATCCTTCCTCTTCTCCAATGGCTTGATTTCCAATCATTAATTTGGTTTCAGACCAGGTCACTCTACCCTGGATATGCTGCTTCTGCTCTCCCAACAATGGATGGAAGCCCTCAATGCCGACAGGAAATCCGAGCCGTATCCCTGGACATATCACGTGCTTTTGACACAGTCTGGCACCCTGCCCTGCTCACCAAACTCTCTTCCTATGGTATCCAAGGCCATCTCCACTCATGGCTTGCAGACTTCCTCTCCTGTCGCAGTCAACGTGTGGCCCTAAATGGAGTTCTTTCATCCCCTTCCTGCCCAGGCTGGAGTTCCTCAAGGTAGCGTTCTGCCCTGTTCTTTTTCTGGTTTTCATCAATGATCTCTCCGACTCTCTGGAAATCCTCAATATCTCTTTGCTGATGACTCCACCCTCTGCCGTACCATCGGTCATCCCTCAGACCGGCAAGCAGCAGCTTCTTTCGCTCACTGCTGATCTGGATAAAATCACAAACTGGTCCCACACGTGGAACATGTCTTTCAATCCGGACAAATCTCACACTCTCACTATGTCTCTTCGAAAGGACCGTTTAGAAAATCCCCCCATCCACTTTCTCAACAATCCTCTGGAAGAATTCCTTTCTTTCAAGCTTCTGGGTCTCACTATCTGCCATGACCTTTCCTGGGAAAGCCACATTTCAAACCTCGCCTCCAAAGCCAGTCGCCAACTGGGAATCCTCCGTCGTGCAAGGTCCTTCCTCGGCCACCTGAGCTCCTGACCACTTACAATGCTTTTGTCCGCAGCCTGATGGAGTATGCTCTCACCTCTAGGCTGGTGCTCCTGCCTCCCACCTTTCTCGGCTTCACGCTGTAGAAACCAAGGCATTTCGGATCATTGGCATCTCCTGCAATGAGGCTGAGTCTTTGGGCCTCTCACTCAATCACGCAGGTTGGTCGGTGGTCTTTCTGTCTTCTACCGTCTCCTCTCCAGCCTCGCCCCCCCCCTGCTCTCTCTGCGATTTGTCCCCACCACATTTCCGCAGGGCGCTCAAGGTCCGCAACAACCCCCTTCTGGTAAAACTACCAAAATCACGAATCACTGCTCACCTTCACTCTTTCATTCCTCTTTTTTCCCGCCTTTGGAATAAACTCCCTCACTCTATTCATTCCCATTCTTCCCTCCAGGCCTTCAAAACAGCTGTTCACCACCACCTCTTATCATCCCCCATCCAAATCTCGATCTTTTCTACCCCCGATAATCCACCCAGCCACCTCCTTCAAATTCCCTGCTTTCCTTCCTGAAAGTCCCTGTAATGTCCATCTTCTATTCCCCATGTTCCCCGTCCCATCCCTCTCCCTTCCACAGATCTCCAAATGTCTCTGTTCCCACTATTTTGTCCTTCCCACTCCCTCCTCCTGTCTCATGCCCCCCTTGATGTGCGTTGTGTGTTAGCTCACATACGAGCCTCGACAGGTATACAAAAAAAAATAATAAAAAATAAAAAGAATGTACTGCCCACAGTCGCTCGTGGCCCGATTTTTGATTTTCGAAAAAATACATTTTTGAGATTTTTTTTGAAAATTTCAAAGGTCCGTTGCTAGGCAACGGATAGGTCCATAGCAACGGTTCTCATTTGCACACAACTTGGTCATGGTATGAACCTACCAACCAAGTTTCATCGAAATCGCCATTGTATTAACGGAGCACTGGACGAACAGACATACATACAGACAAGCCGGTATAGCGACATGGCTGTTCGCTCTAGATGGAAAGCTGGCCGACGCGACTAGCCGATATTCATGTACATGCTATCAATCAATTTAGCACATAATATGATTATCACAGCCCTCTTAGTTTGCGCCCAGAAACCCGCCTTGTGAAATTTCAGGCATGTTTCCAAAGAGACTCTAACAAATGGCAGCCCTGGTAATTCCATTTATCTATTCGCTAAAGATTTTATTTTTTTATATGATGCTGTAAGACATTCTCCTTGGGCACAAAAAAACAGGTCCCTCGGAGGTCCAGTTTCGGAGGTATTTTTTTGTACAGTCCACAATAAGTGTACGATGTACGATAAAGTATTTTAGCTGTTGCTAAGCAACGGAGGTGTGCATAGCATCATTCATTTTTGTGTACATGCTAGCCACATTGTACACATTTCACCCAAGTTTCATCAAAATCAGACTCTTTGCTTAGAGATATTCGCAATTAACCGTTTCTGAAATGTTCGACATGTACTCGCCCAAAACCTATCTCCTCCTACAAATATTTTTGTTAGGGCTGCAAATTGGCATGAAGGGAGCAGATAGATTGCGCACAAGAACTCTAAGCTTCGATTTTCGATTATTTTTTTGGGATTTTTTTGACCACTTTAAAGGGCCGTTGCTATGCCGTTGCTAGGGCCCGGGGTCCCATATTCGAAAGCACACGATTCCCAGAAATATTGGTCCTACCTACCAAATTTCATTGGAATCGGTTGAGTGGTTTAGCCCCTAGGCTTGACCAAAGTTTGCGGACAGACAGACAGATGGAAATGTCCAGAATAGGGTGCTCTAAGAGCAGCCAACAGACACACAGACAAACATATCGACGGAAATACTGATAATAAGGGTAGACTAGATTGACTACCCAACAGACATAACGAATATAGTGGTCACTCTGGCTGGCGCTCGCGAACCAATACCATTCCTTTTGGGCCATAAAGGGACATAGAGCTGCCAAGGCAGTTTCATTGGCAAGGAGTACAGTCCTGGACAGGTCACCACTCAAACTGCAGGTTACCCTGATTGAATGGTTATTACTCCAGTACACTGGTCCTCATTTCATCAACCTCAGAAGGATGACAGACTGAGTCAACCACAGCTGGTGTTAATTCAACGGTCGACAGGGACTCGAATTCAGGACCCTAAGGTCCCAAGCCAACCACCTTAACCGCTAAGCCAACACCAGAGCACTTTAATATTTGCAGTGCAAATAAAAACATTTGAGAAATTAAGTTTGTTATTCGAAAAAAAAGTAAGATTTTTTATTGTTCCATGGGAGGATTGTGAGAAACGTGGTTCTCGGACAATCACCAAATGGTCACTTCATTCACTTCAACGGTGTGATTTGGTTGTTAGCAACAGGCAAAATAGAGGGGGAGGAGGAGCTTTGTATATTTCTCTCAATTATAAGTATAAAGTGCGATACCATTCGAATAATATGAATGGTGTAGATGAAACAATGGTTTTTGAAATTGACAGTCAGGGTAGAAATAATGTTATTGTTGGTGTCATATATCGACCTGTGGGGCCGAACCAAAATTACAAACTTCGTTCATGAATCCTACACTGTCGGACCCTGCGATCCGTGGGGGATACGTTCCTGGAAAATGCCGCGAATGTTGAATCCATTAATGTCGGAACATTGTTTCAATGGAAAAAATGGGAATAAGTTCCTGGCGGTTCGTGATTCATGAGGGAAAAATAAAAAATCCTGTGAAAACAGTGAAAACACCGACGAAAAAACCCAATTTGTTTTTTTTTTAAAACCGCGAGTACGCCCACGAAAAAAATCCCACAAATATACCCATGAAAACCCACGGAAAAACCATGAATTCCCATGAAAACCACAAAAACACGAAATCCCCCCGCAAATACGGGGAAGCACAGGGCCGCAAATGTCACAGGTCGCATTTTATAAACCGCGAATACGCGGGATCCACAAATAGCGAGTCTGCAAAGAGCGGGGTCCAACAGTATCTACACTAGTGTGTGTGTGTGTGTGTGTGTGTGTGTGTGTATGTGTGTATGTGTTGGCGTGTGTGTGCGTGTGTGTGTGTGTGTGTGCGCGCACGTGTGTGTATGTCCTCCATAACTCCAAAACCATGAACTAACAGCCTGAATCTTTGCCTGCATACTAAAGTAACTCCAAGGAAGTGCAAAAGTGAAAATTGGATATTTGGGTTAATTAAAACACCCCTTTTGAAGATGATTAATGGCCTTATTTAATTATATCCTTCATCAGGAGATCCCCGGCCACCTCAATCCTGGGGTCTTGAGGCGTATCCTGGGTGAAATTGCTGGGGTCTGAAGCCACCATTTTTTTTGGCCTGCTCTACCATGCCTTGACTTGGAACAGGTCGCAACGATTTCTTCACGATAAAGTTTTTTTTGTTCACTTTCTTCATTCATATTATCGAATGCCTGTTCATCATAGCTACGAATCGCTGGGTATATTGCAGTGCTTATAAATGCACGGAGACGCCAGCTTTCGTGGTTCTATTTCATTTCCGCACATGCCATAAACCTCAGATCAGGTCAGGTCAGGTATGAGAGCATAACCCGGAGCAGAGTGTCGCTGCGTCCAATTTCCGCCGAGACTCGAGGGGCTTCCATCTGGCCATCCCCCAGGGCCCAGGCAGATGTCTGGCACATCCCCATCCCTTTGAGATGCTGATCAACCTGCTGCAACCACGAGGCACATGGTCAGCGCATTGGCCTCCTCCACTCACGAGGCTGCCTCACTGAAAGAATCTGGTGAGCAGGATCAGCATCAGGAAAACGAGCCCCATGTCCATTCTGCTGCAGCTAACACTTACGGACTATGCAGGTAACAAATCTCATTTGAGTCTCTCTCGCAACCGCTCGTTGTACACAAAGTCCGCCCAGCGAGAGCCAAGGATTTTTCGAAGAGACCTGGTACCAAAGGAATTAAGTCTCTGTCTCAGATCCCTGATCAGAGTCCAAGTCTCACATCCGTAGAGCAAGACTGGAAGCACCAAGGACCTGAAAACTCAGGCTTTCGTCCTGTACAGGTACCGACAGTGCCACACCCCATAATCCAGTGAATCCATGACTCCTCATGCCCGACCCAGATGTCAGTTGACCTCTGGCTTACAGCCAACAGAGACATGAATATCACTGCCAACGGAAGTGAATCTCTCCGCGACCTCAACATCCTCACCACAATCAGGTGCAGACAAGATAGCAGCATCCAATATGTCATTGAAAGTCTGGATCTTAGTTTTGACCGAGGAAACCCATAATTCCAGTGGCTCCAACTCCTCATTCAGCACCTCGAGGGCCCCCAAAAGGATATCTAAAGTATCCGCAAAGATGACTGCATCATCTGCGAAATCAAGGTCGGAGATCTTGACATTGCCAAACGATGCACAACAGCTTGATCTCTCCGACATCCTCCCCAGAATCCAGTCCATACAAATGCTGAAAAGTGTGGGGGCCAGTACACACCCCTGATGAACTCCAGTAACAACTGGAAATAAGTCAGACATCATATCACCACGATCTCACAGCACTCTCAGTTCCAGTGTGTAGTTCAGACATCAGATTGATCAGTTTTGGTGGCACCCCACAAAGACCCCGAATCCTCCAGAGGGCATCCCGATTCACTGAATCAAACGCTTTACAGAGATCAACATAGGCTGCAAGTAGCCCCTGCCGAAACTCTCGTCTGCATTCGGTGATCACCCGAAGGGCAAGGATACGGTCAATCGTTGACCTCTTCGGTGTAAAGCCTGACTGCTCTGGACGCTTGTACTAAAGCAGATGGTGGCGAACCCTATCAATAATTACCTGAGCAAAGACCTTGCCCGGCACTGAGAGCAGCGTCACCCTTCGGTAGTTGTTGCAGTCATGGCGATCATCCTTCCATTTCCAGGGCGGGGCAAAAAGGCCCTTCTTCCAGTCAGTTGGGATGATGCCTGTGTTCCAGGCAGAGCAATCGCTGCACGAACATAAACCTCGAGAATGTCTTAAATTAAGCCAAATTACAAAATTTAAGCTCCAGAATCGAACTTAGCAGCAGTTACGACTCCTAAAAAAGTGTTCATTTGTCCAACTTCGACATTGCTTGGGTGTTTCCGGGAGCATAGTATTATCGACGGCCATTGGTAATTGCTTGCCAAGCCAGGCGTTCCATTGGAGTGCTTGCTTGAGTGCTTAAACGACTTACAGTGCGCTCCACAGTCGATAGCAGTACAGTTCGTGTACCGATCTGCGTGGGTGTGTGGACACACCCTGCCTCTTACAGGAGGTGGCAAAGTTTCATCATGTATCTTATGGAGATTTTATCTGGTTTTCCTTTGTCCTTGTGACTGTTTCTAAAGCATTTGGTTATCAGGTTTGCTTTACAAAGGTTATATGTTTCTCTTTGTGAGTTCCAAAACAAAATATATTTGATAACACCCGATTTCTGAGCCGTTTGCCATATAAACGTGTTTTCTAAATTATGGAGCCAAATTTTTTTCTGCTCATCACACGCAGCCTTTTATAAAGAACTAGACAACCCGTGAACCCGTTGGGTTCCCGTTGTGACAACGGTTGTTAAAAAAAATCATTTCAAAAAAAAAAAGATAGCTCCAGCAAACTATACCGCTGAGGTTGTTTGCAATGATCAAATTCTCCCGAAGAGTACTTGACTGAATTGGGAATTGATTTTTTTAAATATTTTTTTTTGTTGCCCGATTTGAACGAAACTTGATACTGCACACCGCAGGAGAATGGTGAGTAAGGTGGCCCTAAAATTTCTGTGAATCGGCTTCGTCGGGGCCACTTGACAATATGCCAGCTATTGGAAATTTTGATGCAAAAGATGGACGCAAATGCACAACGGATGGAAAAGGAAATAAGAACGAATGCGTACAAAATGGATGAGATGAGGGGTGATATGCGAACACAGCGGGGTGAAATGCAGAGCATGGGGTTGAGCCTGCAGGCGAGTCTGGAAAGGTGAAAGGCAATGGCGGAGGAGATCGGCACTGTACGTGAAGAGGTGACCGAGTCGAGGGGAGTGTTAAGGTGTTCGGACCGCGATGGAGACGGGTGAGGTCAAGGGGACGAGCGACGCCATGACAATTAGGGGGGAAATTAATAAACTCGGACACGGGGGGGGGGGGGGGGGACGGAAAAATTAAAGGTGACGGAGACGCAGAAAATAAAAGACGAAAAGCCAGGAACTAACGGAAATAATAAACGAGGTGACGGAGACGCAGAAATCAAAAGAGGGGGACGAATTGCATGAAACTGAACAGGGACACACACAAGTAGAGACAATAAGGGACAATGGGGTCGAGCTGGTGGAATGTGTCGTGACGAGCGAGCATCAGGATAGCCTCCCTCAGGAACAGAGGGAGATGGTATGCTCCCTCGAAGTGGACTGCGACCAGGCGAGTCCAGTCGGGCCGTGTGAGGTCGAGTGGGTGTATGATGTGAACGGGTACACGCGGAGCTTGTGGGGTATGGAAACCCCGGGATTTCTTGTAGTAACACGAATCCCCGATGTGATTGTCCCAGAGTGTGTGTCAAGGTGTGCGAGTGTTGTGAGTAACATAGCATGCGTGAGTGCGTGCATGGAAATGGATGACGGACCGATCCAGATGGGAGACGGGTGTGGCGAGCCTTCTGCGCCGTATAAAGTTATTTTGGCAACCACGCCGGCTTCGCAGGATGTAGCGTGCAAGGCCCGTTCGGCATTTTGCGAACGGCCATCGCGCGCGTCTGCATGGAGGGAATCCGGTGCGGAAACGCTCCGCGTTTGGGACAAGAAGACCTCGCGGATGATTGAAATGTAGATGGCGAGTGTTGTGTGAATTTGGTACGGACGGGTCCGCATGCGGGCGCGTGTGTGAAGCTCCCCATGCTGCGCGCCGCGTGCTCTGTTCGCGGAACGCGCGGAGTGGGTTCCCGGGGACGATGTGCTCGTGCGGGCCTGCACGGGAAACCGCGCAGGTTCGGTGCGCGGGTGACATCACTGGGGACCTCGCGGCGCGAGTTACGGGCGAGCGGCACGCGTTGGCTCACATGGCGGACCCCTTGAAGGCGAGCGCTTGTTGCGATGCACAGGGCGATGACAAGGCCCCAGGTATCGTCCGACGGAAGGGACGAACGAGCGAGTCGCAGATCGCCGTCCTGGCGGTGCAAAAAACAAGAAGAAAAAAAAAGGCCTTGCTCCAAGAACACGGCCCTGGCCGGGATATGGTAAACATCCTGCTTGGGCAAAGGAGCAATAGTTTAGTGGGAAGGGTTTAGCGATAGATAGACCGGCCTCATGGAGGCATGAGCCGTCCTCCATGGGGCCCGTGGAACGAGTTAGTGGGAAATTTTGTTTAGATTTAGAAATGGATTTTGGGAGACACGGACCGACATGGAATGTGTAGTGGGGACGTAGCTTAGCAGTAGAGTTAAAAGGAACGTGCATGAGAGCAAGGGATGACGAGGGGCACGAGCTAGTTAGGGGGACGTAGTTAGTGTGTGTTGAAAAAAAAGAAAAAAGAGAAACATTATGAATGAATGTGGGACAGCGGGCCCAAGTGTGAATGGAGTGAATGTGGAGTGCATGGTGCGAACGAATGATTGGGGGGAGGAGTGAATCCCACCCAAGGGATCCCGGGGTCAGTGTAATGTTAGTTAGTGGGTTTTAAATTTACCAAAAGGAGGTCGTTTTGTTGTTGTGTTGAGAGAAGGCATGTAACTCCGTTTGAAGGGTGCAGGAGTCGCATTACCGGCTGGGAGCATGGAAAGGTGAGTATTGAGTAGAGGGCACCCCGGGCACCGGACTAGTCGGCCAGAGTAGGCCATGGATCCAAGGGACCGGGATAGTGTACTGGGCACGGCTGGCCCGTCGGAAACGGGACCCGGAGCACCAAAGATGCCACGTGGGCATATACG
>CM068963.1:62091351-62152388 GCA_035128595.1 Eptatretus atami
ATGGCACCGGAGCGCGTATTGTGTGCTTTCACTCTGAACCGAAGCCTTATTGCGTGCTTTCACCTGCACCGAAGCCTTATTGCGTGCTTTCACCTGGCACGGAACCGTATTGTGTGCTTTCACTTGCACCGAGCCTTATTGCGTGCTTTCACCTGCACCGAGCCGTATTGTGTGCTTTCACCTGCACGAACCGTATTGGCGTGCTTTCACTGCACGGAACCGTATTGTGTGCTTTCAGCCTGCAGCCGAGCCGTATTGTGTGCTTTCACCTGCACTGAGACGTATTGTTGCTTTCACCTGCACGAGAGCGCGTATTGCCGTGCTTTCACCTGCACCGACCGTATTGTGTGTTTTCACCTGCACCGAGCCGTATTGCGTGCTTTCAACTGCACCGAGCCGTATTGTGTGTTTCACCTGCACCGAGCCGTATTGTGTGCTTTCACCTGCACCGAGCCGTATTGTGTGCTTTCACCTGCAACCGAGCCGTATTGTGTGCTTTCACCTGCACCGAGCCGTATTGGTGTGCTTTCACCTGCACGAGCCGTATTGGGTGAGCAGTTCATCACTTTGGAGAACTTTCGTTGTTGAAAACAACGGATCCAAAAATTGCGCCCAAACTTAAGCAACCAAGACTTAAGCGACGCGAGTCAGTGTTGTTTTAGGTGTTAGCATAACCGGCCTCACTACACGATCACCGGCCAGCATTGCTTCCCCAAGACAAGGACGGTTAATGACTTACCGTCGTGCTGTCAGGTCTACCCAGCGTGTCCGCCTTTACTCCGTGGTGACCGAAGGTTATCGAAGGAAACGGCGAACGTTTGAACGCAAACACCACAATCTGTTTAATGTTGATTTAACCACAAACATTATAATTCTTCATTTCACGGCTCGTCTGACCGAGAACAGAGAATAAAGAGTTGGTTATAACCGTAAAATGCGGAAACGGGGTGACAGGATCTTTGGCCCAATCGGAAAAGGCGATGAGACTTGTGACGTCATCTCGCACTTGACGTGAGGAATTTTCAATGAACGTTTTCAATAATTTTCAATCAAAACCGAAAGTATCGGATCAAGCCATAAAATACTGAGTGTGACGGAGAGACCAGCCGAGCTAACGATACACCACGAAAATTACACTCGGTGCCCATCCTCGCTGCCATTGGTACACCTTCATTGGGAAAAGATGTACAGTCGAGTCCAATCAAACTAAAGATTTCATCTTCGAAATAAAATGGTGTTAATAAATAATAAACACTACAAATTATTTGGACATTAAAAAAAAAAAATCAAACTTTCGACGTGAAAGCCTGAAAACACCTCCTCACTGCGCGAATCGAAAATAAAATGAGGAAAACGACATTTATCAAGTGTGTTCCATTCTACAAATCGGCTTGTAGAGCGCTCGCCAAGCGGCTTAAGCACTCCAATGAAACGGTGGATAAGGAACGGCTGCTTGGCAAGCTACAGCACGCTGAATCACCCCAGGTGAAGGGTCACACCCCAGGTGTGTTAATGTGCCATGTCATGGTGTTCACCATCAATTCAGATTTCCTGTCGCCAGAGGAGTCATTAGGCGGTGTAAGCGCTTGTGCACATTGGAGGTGTAAAGAGTCATGTGTTATTTCGCAAGGCTGAACCCTCCACCTCCACCTCCTCCTCCTCCGTTCCTTTCTTCCCCTCCCCCCCTTTCCACAAACTCGTCCACACTCAGTCCACGTTTTCCTCTCTTCCGTTCCTTCTCCCCCCCCTTCCTCCCCCCTTCCTCCCCCCCCCTTCCCACAAACTCGTCACGTTTCCCTTCTTCCGCTTCTCCCCCATCCCCCCTCTCACTCCTCGTTTCCGCCACGATTTTAATCTTCTTTCTTCTCTTTCGTCCTCGTGTAACTGGATGATTCTGCAGTTTGTGTTCGTGTAGATAAAAATGTTCATTTCGACGAACACGTTTAAAAACCGAATATTTAAAATCAATTCCTTTCGGAATGAATGGACATGACGTTCCCGTGGGATTGACGACGTCATTATAATTGGTCCTTGTGTATCGACTCTCGTGATCAAATGATTATGCTCATGGAGACGTTCGCCAAGAGAATTGTTGAAGTATGGTTGGAGGAAGGTGAGAAGAGAAGGATGGGATGGGGGGGGGGGTGAGAGAGGAGGGGGGGTGAGAGATGGAGGAGGAGGGGGGGGGTGAGAGAGGGATGGGGTGGGAGGGATGGGGGGGTGAGAGAGGGAGGGGGTGGGGAGGGTGGAGGGATGGGGGGGGTGAGAGAGGGATGGGGGGGGGTGAGGAGATGGGGGGGGTGAGAGAGGATGGGGGGGGGGTGAGAGAGGGATGGGAGGGGGGTGAGAGAGGGATGGGGAGGGGTGAGAGGGATGGAGGGGGGTGAGAGAGGGATGGGGAGGGGGTGAGAGAGGGATGGGGGGGAGGGGATGGAGGGGGTGAGAGAGGGATGGGGAGGGGGGTGGAGGGATGGGAGGGGGTGAGAGGGATGGGGAGGGGGTGAGAGAGGGATGGGGAGGGGGGTGAGAGAGGGATGGGGAGGGGGGTGAGAGAGGGATGGGGAGGGGGGTGAGAGAGGGATGGGAGGGGGGTGAGGAGGGAGTGGGGAGGGTGAGAGAGGATGGGGAGGGGGGGGTAGAGAGGGATGGGGAGGGGGGGTGAGAGAGGATGGGGAGGGGGGGTGAGAGAGGGATGGGGAGGGGGTGAGAGAGGGATGGGGAGGGGGGGTGAGAGAGGGATGGGAGGGGGGGTGAGAGAGGGGAGGTGGGGGTGAGAGAGGATGGGGGAGGGGGGGTGAGAGAGGGATGGGGAGGGGGGGTGAGAGAGGGATGGGAGGGGGGTGAGAGAGGATGGGGAGGGGGGTGAGAGAGGATGGGGAGGGGGGGGTGAGAGGGATGGGAGGGGGGTGAGAGAGGGATGGGGAGGGGGGGGTGAGAGAGGGATGGGAGGGGGGTGAGAGGGATGGGGGGAGGGGGTGATGAGAGAGGATGGGGGGGGGGGGTTGAGAGAGGATGGGGAGGGGGTGAGAGAGGGATGGGGAGGGGTGAGAGAGGGATGGGAGGTGAGAGAGGGATGGGATGGGGGGAGGTGAGAGGGATGGGATGGGGGGAGGTGAGAGGATGGGATGGGGGGAGGTGAGAGGGATGGATGGGGGAGGTGAGAGGGATGGGATGGGGGGAGGGTGAGAGGGATGGGATGGGGGGGAGTGAGAGGGATGGGATGGGGGGGAGTGAGAGGGAGGGATGGGGGGTGAGGGATGGGATGTGGGGGTGTGAGGATGGATTGGGGGGTGAGAGGGATGGGGGAGTGAGAGGGGATGGGATGGGGGGAGGTGAGAGGATGGATGGGGGAGGTGAGAGAGGATGGGATGGATGGGGGGAGGTGAGAGAGGGATGGGATGGGGGGCTGAGAGAGGGATGGGATGGGGGGGGTGAGAGGGATGGGATGGGGGGTGAGAGGAATGGGATGGGATGGGGGGGAGAGGGATGGGATGGGTGAGAGAGGGATGGGATGGGTGAGGAGAGGATGGGGGGTGAGAGAGGGATGGGGGGGTGAGAGAGGATTGGGGGGGAGAGAGGGATGGGGGGGTGAGAGAGGGATGGGGGGGGTGAGAGAGGGATGGGGGTGAGAAGGTAAGGGGAGAAGTAAAGGTGAGAGAGGGATGGTGGGGAGGTAAAGGTGAGAGAGGATGGGGGGGGTGAGGCAAAGGTGAGAGAGGGATGGAGGGAGGTAAAGGTGAGAGGAGGATGGGAGAAGGGTAAAGTAAGAGGAGGATGGGGGAGAAGGTAAAGTGAGAGAGGGAGGGGTGTGAGAGAGGGATGGGGGAGAAGGTAAAGTGAGAGAGGGATGGGGGGGGGGTGAGGTAAAAGGTGAGAGAGGGATGGGGGGAGAAGGTAAAGTGAGAGAGGATGGGGAGAAGGTAAAGTGAGAGAGGGATGGGGAGAAGGTAAAGTAGAGAGGGATGGGGGGTGTAGAGAGAGGATGTGGGGGTGAGAGAGGGATGGGGGGTGTGAGAGAGGATGTGTGGGGGTGAGAGAGGGATGGGATGGGGGGTGAGAGAGGGATGGGATGGGGGGTGGAGGAGGGATGGATGGGGAGAGAGGGATGGGATGGGGGGTGAGAGGAGGATGGGATGGGGGTAGAGAGGATGGGATGGGGGGATGGGATGGGGGGTGAGAGAGGGATGGGATGGGGGTGGAAGGGATGGGATGGGGGGGTGAGAGAGAGGATGGGATGGGGGAGGTGAGAGAGGAGGGGATGGGGGGTGAGAGAGGGATGGGATGGGGGAGTGAGAGAGGATGGGATGGGGGGGTGAAGAGAGGGATGGGGGGGGTGAGAGAGGGATGGGGGAGGGGGGGTGAGAGAGGGATGGGGAGGGGGGTGAGAGAGGATGGGGAGGGGGGTGAGAGAGGGATGGGAGGGGGGTGAGAGAGGATGGGAGGGGGTGAGAGAGGGATGGAGGGGGGGTGAGAGGGATGGGGAGGGAGTGAAGAGGGATGGGAGGGGGGAGTGAGAGGGATGGGGAGGGGGGGTGAGAGAGGGATGGGAGGGGTGAGAGAGGGATGGGGAGGGGGGTGAGAGAGGTATGGGGAGGGTGAGGTGAGAGGGATGGGATGGGGGGAGGTGAGAGGGATGGGATGGGGGGGAGGTGAGGGGATGGATGGGGGGGAGGTGAGAGGGATGGGATGGGGGGAAGGTGAGAGGGATGGGGATGGGGGGAGGTGAGAGGGATGGGATGGGGGGGGAGGTGAGAGGGATGGATGGATGGGGGAGGTGAGAGAGGGATGGGATGGGGGCTGAGAGAGGGATGGGATGGGGGGGGTGAGAGGGATGGATGGGGGGTGAGAGGAATGGAGAGGGATGTGGGGTGTGTAGGGATGGATGTGGGAGTGAGGGAGGATGGGGGAGGTGAGAGGGATGGGATGGGGAGGTGAGAGGATGGATGGGGGAGGTGAGAGAGGGATGGGATGGGATGGGGAGGTGAGAGAGGGATGGATGGGGGGGCTGAGAGAGGGATGGGATGGGGGGGGTGAGAGGAATGGGATGGGATGGGGGGTGAGAGGGATGGGATGGTGAGAGAGGGATGGGATGGGGTGAGGAGAGGGATGGGGGTGGAGAGAGGATGGGGGTGAGAGAGGGGATGGGGGGGTGAGAGAGGATGGGGGGTGAAGAGGATGGGGGGTGAGAGAGGGATGGGGGGGTGAGGAGAGGGATGGGGGGGGTGAGAGAGGATGGGGGTGGAGAAGGTAAGGGGAGAAGGTAAAGGTGTGAGAGAGGGATGGTGGGAGGTAAAGGTGAGAGAGGGATGGGGGGGGGTGAGGCAAAGGTGAAGGGATGGAGGGGGAGGTAAAGGTGAGAGAGGATGGGGGAGAAGGAAAGTAAGAGAGGGATGGGGAGAAGGTAAAGTGAGAGAGGGATGGGGGGGTGAGGTAAGGTGAGAGGGGATGGGGAGAAGGTAAAGTGAGAGAGGGATGGGGGAGAAGGTAAAGTGAGAGAGGATGGGGGAGAAGGTAAAGTGAGAGAGGATGGGGGTGAGAGGATGTGGGGGTGAGAGAGGGATGGGATGGGGGGGTAGAGAGGGATGGATGGGGGGGTGAGAGAGGGATGGGATGGGGGGTGGAGAGAGGGATGGGGATGGGATGGGGGTGATGAGAGGATGGGATGGGGGGGGATGGATGGGGTGAGAGAGGGAGGATGGGTGAGGGGGATGGGATGGGGTGAGAGGATGGATGGGGGGGGTGAGAGAGGGATTGGGATTGGGGGGGGTGAGAGAGGGATGGGATGGGGGGTGAGAGAGGGATGGGATGGGGGGGGTGAGAGAGGGATGGGATGGGGGGGGGTGAGAGAGGGATGGGATGGGGGTGAGAGAGGGATGGGATGGGGGGGGTGAGAGAGGGATGGATGGGGGGGGTGAGAGAGGGATGGGATGGGGGGTGAGAGAGGGATGGGATGGGGGGGTGAGAGAGGGATGGGAGGGGGGGTGAGAGAGGGATGGGATGGGGGTGAGAGAGGATGGGATGGGGGGGTGAGAGAGGGATGGGAGGGGGGGTTAGAGAGGGATGGGATGGGGGGGGTGAGAGAGGGATGGGATGGGGGGGTGAGAGAGAGATGGATGGGGGGGTGAGAGAGGGATGGGATGGGGGGGTGAGAGAGGGATGGGGATGGGGGGGTGAGAGAGGGATGGATGGGGGGGTGAGAGAGGGATGGATGGGGGGGTGAGAGAGGATGGATGGGGGGGGTGAGAGAGGGATGGGATGGGGGGGTGAGAGAGGGATGGGGGTGAGAGAGGAGGGGGGGAGGTGGAGAAGTAAAGGGAAGAGAGGGATGGGGGGAGGGTAAAGGTGAGAGAGGGATGGGGGGGGAGGTAAAGGTGAGAGAGGGATGGGGGAGAAGGTAAAGTAGAGAGGGATGGGGGAGAAGGTAAAGTGAGAGAGGGATGGGGGGGGTGAGTAAAGGTGAGAGAGGGATTGGGGAGAAGGTAAAGTGAGAGAGGGATGGGGGAGAAGGTAAAGTGAGGAGAGGATGGGGGAGAAGGTAAAGTGAGAGAGGGATGGGGAGAAGTAAAGTGAGAGAGGGATGGGGAGAAGGTAAAGTGAGAGAGGGATGGGGGGTGTGAGAGAGGGATGGGGGTGTGAGGAGGGATGGGGGTGTGAGAGAGGGATGGGGGGTGAGAGAGGATGTGGGGTGAGAGAGGGATGTGGGGGGTGAGAGGGATGTGGGGGGTGAGAGAGGATGTGGGGGGTGAGAGAGAGGGATGGGGGGGTGAGAGAGGGATGGGGGGGGGTGAGAGAGGGATGGGGTGGAGAAGGTAAGGGGAGAAGGTAAAGGTGAGAGAGGGATGGTGGGGGAGGTAAAGGTGAGAGAGGGAGGGGGGGTGAGGTAAAGGTGAGAGAGGGATGGGGGGAGAGTAAAGTAAGAGAGGGATGGGGAGAAGGTAAAGTGAGAGAGGGATGGGGGGGTGAGGTAAAGGTGAGAGAGGATGGGGGAGAAGGTAAAGGTGAGAGAGGGATGGGGGAGAAGGTAAAGTGAGAAGGGATGGGGAGAAGGTAAAGTGAGAGAGGATGGGGGATAAGGTAAAGTGAGAGAGGATGGGGGATAAGGTAAAGGTGAGAGAGGGATGGGATGGGGAGAAGGTAAAGGTGAGAGAGGGATGGGGAGAAGGTAAAGTGAGAGAGGATGGGGGAAAGGTAAAGGTGAGAGAGGGATGGGGGAAAGGTAAAGTGAGAGAGGATGGGGAGGAGGTAAAGGTGAGAGAGGATGGGGGGGGGGGTGAGGTAAAGGTGAGAGAGGGATGGAGGTGGAGGTAAAGGTGAGGGGGGAGGTAAAGGTGAGAGAGGGATGAGGTAAAGGTGAGAGACCGTTGGGGGGAGGTAAAGGTGAGAGAGGGATGGAAGGAGAAGGTAAAGGTGAGAGAGGATGGGAGGGAGAAGGTAAAAGTGATAAAATAGGATAGGATAAGGTAAAGGCGAGAGATTTGGGGGGGGGGGAGAAAAAAGTAAAAGTGAGAAAGGGGGGGGGAGGAGGAACGGTAAGTCACTGAGAGGGAGAAGTTAAAGGTGAGAATGGGGAGGGGGTAGAGAAAAGAGGTGAAGGTTAAGTGGAAGTGTCTCAGGTCAGTATTTGGATTGCCACTGGTAGCATGTGAACGTAACCCAGTGCTACCTGCTGCAGTGTCGCATTATCACCCATCAGCAACTAAACCGATTTCCCTCATTGGCTTGCTAGTGGGGAGGGTGACTGTGACACTGCCGGACTAAAAACAACACCTGACAGAGGGTGGATGAGCTCCCTTTGGCAGCCAATGGCCATCCAGGAAGGAGATGGTGTCTCCTCAAAAAAAAACCCCATCCGGTTGAATTGGTTTATGGCAACTAATGTGGTGGAACCCTCAATGGAGGAATGCCATCAAAAGGCAGATGAGCTAGTGTATTCAGCAACCACAAAACTACTCCCGTGGGGAGAGGGTGGGTACGCCGCGTCGGTGAAGTCGTGGAAGGTATGGTCCTGCCTGGTGGATGACGCAGCAGCCCCATTCTGCCCTAAACACCTTTGCACCACGTTTCATGGAAGAAATGGGCACCGATTTCTTTTTTTCAGTAATTATTCGCTAAAAGAGGTGAAAAGCGGGATGGGGAGAGGAGGAAGGTTGGGAGAGGGGAAGGTGAGATGGGCTTGGGAAAGAAGATGAGAGGTTGGGGAGGCAGAGGTGAGGATGGAATGCAAGATTAGAGGGAAGGGTGCTTGTGGAGCCTTGTCCTCTCTCCAGAGTCCATCTTTGTTCTAAATGGTGTTTTTGCCTCCATGTTGGAAATGAGGGAGAATGTTTGTGCTTCCAGGGACTGGTCTGGGTAGGAATGCGACTGGAACAGTCAAACCCATCAAAGTGAAGAACAAACAGGATCTTCATGGTGTGAGTTTGAAGACTGCTGTGGGTTCCTTCATGGTGTAGATGTTACTGTCATCCATTTGCTTTCACTATATTCTTTGTCCTCATTGTTTTGTTCCTTTCTTTATCCAATAATTAGAATTGGAACATTCCTTTTGAATTGGAAACTTGTAATATTGCTTTAAAAAATGGATTTCCCTATTTGGTGTTCCCATCATAGCCCAGGTTCAGCGGTTTAGTACAAGAGGGTACAAGACCATAAAGGAGGTGGTGGAATACAGAGGCCACCAACTTGTCTGCGATGTCAGAGTAACAGGCCTGGATACGTCGTGGGAGATCCCAATGATTTAGAGGGCCTTGCTTTCCACGGCAGCAAGAAGTGTAAGTTTTGAAGCAGGGGCGGTAATCCAAAGGGAGAGGAGCAGTACTCCATGCTGCGGATGAAGGCCTTTTAGGTTGTCAAAAAGTCAAAGACCTTACACGACAAAGGATGCCCAGTCAGCAGCCAGCTTTGAAGGCCATCTTGGAAATATGGTTTGCCCAAGAAAAGTCATGGCTGATGGTGAGGCCCAAAGGTTTGAATGACTCGACCTTTTTAAGTGGTTTGTTTAGGAAGTAGATGGGAGGGTTTTCTAGACGGTCCTTTCAGAGAGACAGGGTCAGTGTGTGGTATTTGTCAGGTTTGAAAGACAAATTACAAGTCTTGGACCAGCTCCTGATTCTATCAAGGTCGACAGAGAGGGGAGATGCTGCTGGCTGCCTGTCTGAATGATGAGAGATGATGCGGCAGAGGGTGGAGTCATCAGCAAAGAGATAGGCACGATATTCCAGGGAATAAGAAAGATCATTGATGACGATGAGGAGCAAGACTGGGCCTAAGACTGCCTTGGGGCACTCCAGCATTGATAGAGAGAGATGAGAGGATCCCTTTAAGAGCTACATGCTGACCATGAGAGTAGAGGAGATCAGTGATCCATGTGTGGAGTTGGCCTTGGATGCCACATGCAGGGAGTTTGGAGATCGAGGCGGGATGCCAGTTTGTATCAAATGCTTGAGATATATCCAGAGAGACATCCCTGATCTCATATCTGGGATTGAGGGCTTCCATCCATTGTTGGGAGAGTCGAATCAGCATGTCCAGGGCAGAGTGACCAGTTCTGAATGCAAACTGATTATCTATAAGGGCATTGGAGAAAACAGGATTTGATGTCAACTTCAGTGATAGATTCCATGACCTTGCTTATAACTGGAAACAAACTAATGGGCTTGCAGTGAAGAGGATCTGTTTTTGCACCATGTTTGTGTATTGCAGTGATGTTGGCTAACTTGCAGGGAGAAGAAAACGGACTCGAGAGAATTTGTTGAATGAACAGAGCAGAAAGGAGATGAGCAAGAGCAGCAGAGCAGGTTTATAGGACTTATGAACTGATGCCATCTGGACCTGTCGCAGAATCGAAGTTGAGGTTTGCAAAAAAAAAACCTCTCCACCTATTCAGGTGAGAGAGATACAGATTCCAGGAGTAGTTGAGTACAAGAGGGTGGTGTAGGTGTGGAGATTGAGTGGATGGGGACAATATTTTGAAGCAAACACAGAATTGAGGCATTCTGCCTTCTCATGCGCGGAGTCGGCTGTGGTGCCATTTGAAGCGAGGGAAGGGATGGAAGAGGAGCATTCTCCGGAGACAGACTTGACAGGGCGTCACCAAGTCTTTGAAGAAGAAGACATGTTTGAGAGTTCAGCCTTGAGGTTGGCCAGATTGTTTTCTGGCTGGTGTAGTTGGTGAATTGTTTCAAAATAAGAAGTAAAAAAGATGTGCATATGTTTGTATCTTCTTCTTCTTCTTCTTCTTCTTCTTCTCTACAGATCGGACACGACTCTGCCGCAGAGTTCACAAACTGCTGGTGGCAGGACTTGTACAACAGTGCTGCCCACCGTGTGGACGTGGACACTTCAGAGGTATGACCTCATGCTTTGCGCAGATTTAAAACGAGTACCTACCGGGCAGCATGCACCATGTTTCACTTAAACACCTGCTTTAAACTGAACCACCAGGTGACCAATGCGCTTCCTTAGCCGTTATATGTGTTGCTTGGTTAGAGTGTTGTTCGCTTTGGCAAGAAATCTGGAGGAAAAGTCGACAGAAATCCGAGTGAGGACCTTCACGTCTTGCAGTCCAGAAAAGATTCTTACGGTCGATTTGTCCGGGTGAGACCTCACGTACCATCTCTTGTTAATTTTCCCGAATGTTGTCATAATCAGCATGAATTTCCTGCATTCCGTTTAACCTCGCTCTGATTGTACGTGCCTGTGATATTGATCGCTGCCTCCATTACTTCCTGGGAGCGCTGTGCTTGAAGTGCCAATCCCTCTGGTCTGGTGATCAAACGAGGATGAATTCGTTGTGGCGTCATTGACACTCTCGTCTTCGTATTTTCGCACCGGCGGTGATAACCCGCATTGCACGACACCGCTTTGCACGGATTTGCTTTGGCACAAACTAAATATTCAGTTTTTAATAACCTAAAAATAAATAATTTAAATCTATCAAGCAAGTCAAAAATTACAAGTTTGAACGCACCGCCCCGACAAAAAAAACGTGACTGCTAGTGTTGACCTCGCTGGCAGCCAATCAGAGCGGGTATCTGAGCACGTCTTCTCTCAACAAATCAGCACGTGGTGTTGTCTTCCTGCTCTGTGCTCTGCCATATTGGTAATTGTGCTGAAAGCCTAAAGCTGAAATTGAAAGTGTTAAGGCAGATGGAGTCAGGTGTTGGTGCCGGCATTGTTGGGTGTGAATTTGGTTAATGGGAATCGTCTCTAAGGACAATTGGAAATAACAACAAAAATTAATTAAGGCATTGAATCAGTCCACGACTCCTGTGGGTGCTACAAAATTCAAAGGTTGCAAACCCTCACCAGGACTTTTGTGTGCTTTTATATTACGTATTTTATAGACATACTCGCTTTCTAATTGTACATACTTTATGGAGGTACTCGGTTGAAAAAAAGATGGCGTGAACTACTGGCTACCACCAGGTGGTATTTGTAGCCTACATGAGCACATTCTATGCGGACAAGCAAACAGACAAATGGACCCAAATGCAATGAAATGCCCTCTCTTCGGGCAAGGGTAATGAAAAGGGAGGGACTTTTATCCTCCTGGATTGAGGATATGAATCGGCACGCTATAGAGTAGCATGCATTCATTTCCAAGGAAGAGTAGCAGGCCTCTGGGTTCAAGCAGCAAAAGACAACCTGACAATCCTCCTTGGCGTCGATGTTACATGGGACTTGAAGTTAAAGGGAACATTACGCGGACTTCGGGCCGTTTTCCCCTGGAGGAGTCCCCCGGCCGTTTTCCAGTTCACTTTTCGTGTCACCTGCCCCCCATGGATGTGTGACGCAGTGGTCCATTTTATCCCGTCGGGGACCGAGCCCAGGGAATGAGGTGTTGGACCAGGGACCTTCTTGGGGACTCTGGGAGCAGGTGCGATTCTGTCCCCTTGCCTTTCTTCATGTACACTGCATCTATGGAGCGAAGGCAGTCAACGGGAAAAATGCTAGCACCAAGACACCTCATTGGTAAATGTACAAAATTTATATTATATATATATATATTGTTACGGCTGTGGAAATTCGCAAACACCATTCAGGCCCGTAGGTGAGGTCTCTTTAAGTACATGTATAGTTAGCCCCAAACCCGTTGTTTAGAGGGAATTAATGTGATTCATTCGGGCTGCGACACTTTGAGTCAGTCGTTTTTCTTTCTCTATCTTTTATTTCAAATAAAAACCAACGAGACGCTCGGTGGGCTTTTCGCGCCATTCCTCTCCGCGCTTGGTGTGAGGGGAGAGAAGCGAGGGGAGGCAGCTGGCGCTCGATTGGTGGATGCGCGGTGTGACGCGGCCAGGGAGGAGGAACGCCCCTCTTCGAGACCTTTCTCGAAGCGCCTCGAAGGGGGTGGAGCAAAGAACGGGGCGGAGCGGCAGGCGGAGCTCCGGGATATAAAAGTTGGAGACGGCGAAGCAGTTTGGTGGATGCTCTTGCTTCGTGGTTGCTCTGGCTCGCTGCCCGTCTTCCGGCTCGCTCGTCCTTGTGGCCGCTGGCCTGGTCTTTTGTGGGGCAGTTCCAAGACCCCGCTGGTGGGAAGGAGCGTCCGCCATTCCCCTCTCCCGCCTTCGGGCATCCACGTTCCCCCCCCCTCTATCCGCGCTGGGATAGCGCCGAAAACTCGGTCCGTGGCGTCGAGCGGCCAACACGTGCAGGCGCGAGGCACGCAGGAGAGGACTCGCCTACCACGCCAGGGCACGGAGTCGCGGCCAGGCGGGACCACGTCGACGGACGTCGGAGAGGGACTCGACGGCCCAAAAGGGAAGTCACCTTTTTCTTTTCGGGGTTTTTTTGTATGGATCTTGTGGCGCGTGTCTTGCAAAGTAGAACTGTATAAGTGTTGCCGTGTGTTCGCGTATTCGGTAGTATCTCTGCGTCATTGTTCTTTTGTTGTACTTGATATATGTGCATTCTGATTCTGTTTGGCTGTATATGTGTGCTTTGTGTCTGTGTCTGTTGTGAAATAAATGTGCATTATGTTGAATTGTTCCCCGTTTCGCTGCGTCCTTTCCTTCGTTTGAATCTCCATCTTGCTCCACGTAAAGGGTTCGTAGTGGGCTTAATACGCCCGATAATTAATCGGAACCGTCGAGGCAGACGATAACACCGCTCGGTTATCCCGATAGCACGGAACGGACCGCTTAAGCGGCCCGTGTCCGGAGTCGACCTGCGGCGAGGTGCGATCGCCCGGTTTACCATCCGCGTGGGTACTTAGGTAGGTCGAGTTTGGCGAACAACCCTATCCCACGTGGGTGGCGATTGGCACGATCGTGGTGAGTTGAAAGGCCACCCGTGACTGGCTCCGGGCGATAGTTCCCGGAGGGTCACGACAGAATTGTCCGTCCGGTGCGAGGCGGCCGCCATTCGAGTCACGTGGCCGTTCGCACGCCGGCGGCGGCGCGAATTCGCAACAATGGTGTCCGGGAGTGGGATTCGAATCCCTCCCGCCTCCAAGCTAAATTCACGGGAATCGGTCTAGGGGTGAGAGGAGCGACCCCGATTCCCTCCAAATTACGAGTGATTAAAATTAACCCCTTACGAGAAATAAGATGGAGTCTCAAGGCGAGCGGTGCCGGGGGTAGATATGGATGTAGAATTTTTAGAATCCATGGTCCAGGATGAAATTCCCGTGCAGGAAATGCTTATGGTGCAGGATGAATTTCCCCAAACGAACCCAGAACCCGAAATGGGCGCGGCAGCGGCAGAGGCCGCGGCTATGACACCCCCCCTCCCCACCTCCGTCAAATCCCCTCCCCGGCTCCCAGCGAAACCGAGACCATGGTGGCGGATCGGTCCTGCTTTCGCCATTAGTCATCACACAAATGATGGAGATGATCACACAAGCAATGAGGGGGAGATGCCAACATGGGAAGCAAAATAGATGGAGTGAACAAACAAATGGATACAAACACAAACGAAATGAAAACGAAAATGGATGGAAATACGCAACAAATGAACGAAATGAAAACGAATATGAAAACAAATGCACAACAATTGAAGGATGAAATGAAAACGAATTGAAAACAAATGCACAACAATTGAAGAACGAAATGAAAACGAATATGGAAACAAATGCGCAAGGAATGAAGGAAGAATAAAAGAAATGCGGGTGAGATGCAGCAAATGGGCCAAAGCCTGCAGGCGGGCATGAAGGCAATAACAGGGGAGTGCGTAATGGCGACGCCACGTGTGGGAGCGAACGAGCTGGGAGGGTGCAACGGTTGTCAGGCCCGCAATGGAGGCGGGTGAGGGCAAATTAATTCGGGGACGTGTTGGGCGAGGGTAGTGCGGAAAAGTGACGGTGACCGAGAGGGAAAAACTAATTGGATGACGGAGACGTGTGACGAGACACGAGGTGACGACGGAAAGAAGAAAGGAAATAAAAATAGTGGAGACACGGGAGATAGAGGGTGAATTGGACGGGGTTAGAGACGCACACACACACGGAGGTAGTGGAGGATAATGGGGCGCTGGCAGAACGTGGTGGGGACCCGGTGCGAGCAGTTGGATGGCCTCCTCCAGGAACGAGGGGAGGGAGTATGCCCCCTTGAGGCGACTCAGACCAGGTGAGTTCGGTCGAGCTTCGCGGATGTGAGGGGACGGGTGCTGAACGGGTGCACGAGGAGCTTGGGGGTATAGAGGCCCCGGAACCCTTTTGGTGCACTAATCCCATGCGATTGTCCCGGTGCGTGTGTTCACGAGTGTGGCGAAATGTGTGCTGCAACGCGCACATCGCGTGGGTGAAAGGCGTTGTGTGAAAGGACCGCGTGTGTGAGTAAAATGGTGTGCGAGGTGCGGGTGGGCCGAAGTGCGTGCCTCCCAGCACGCCGTGTGTGGATGAGGCACCAGGGGTGAATGAGACCCCGTGTGTGAGTGGTGTGGTGGCGAGTGTGCCAGGATGCGTGCTTTCCAGCACGCCGTGTGTGGATGAGGCACCGCGGGTGAGTGCCCCGCGGTGTGTGAGTGAGGCACGGTGTGTGAGTAAGGCACGGTGTGTGAGTGAGCGGCCGAGTGTAAGGAGAACAGCGTGTGTGAGGTCGCTGTGTTGAAGGGAGATGTCGGTCGCATGCGGGAGCACGGCCGCCGTCTCCCGGTGTGAGTGTGATGGAGTGGAGTGTGAGTGTCGTGACACGCAGGTGTGCGTGGGTAGAACGGAGACGACGGCGACAGAGAGACAAGGGCCGAGTAGCGGCCGTAGCTGTATCGGGGACCGCGCCGGGTTCACCCAGCAGCGAGCGCGAGGTCCGTGCCGTGCAAAGCACGAGGCCGCCACGTGCTCGCTTTCGGAGTGAAGCCCGGCCCGGAAACGCCAGCGGTGGATTTGCCGATCCCGCGGACGGACAAAGTTTAGGACGGATACGGATTTGGACCGGACGGGTTCTCCACACGAGCGTGTGTTAACTCCAACGGGCAGAGCACATGTGTTCGCGTGGGGAGCCCCTCGGAGTGCGAGGTTTGCTTTTGTGGTGCGCAGGGTGACGTCATGGCTGCACGTGGGGTTGGATCCGGCAGGAGGGTGAATCCCTGCTGGATGGTACCGTCCAAGAGGGACGAGTACACGTGCAGCTGCATGACGTCACGGAGAGGTGCAAAGTGCGCGACCTGTGAGTTGCCGCGCTGGTGCTGCGCGTAATTGGAAAAAAAAATTACAAAAAGCAAGCCTCGCTTTCGGGGTGAACAGGATTCCCGGGTAAGGGGTGGAAGACCCCCTTGCCTGGGCACAGGATGATCACTAGTTAGGGGGAAGGGTTAGCATAGTTAGACCGCTTCATGGGGCAGGTAAGTCCTCATGGAGTCTGTGGAATGGAATAGGTAGAGGGATTTAGACGAGATTTAGGATGGGAAATAATATTTAGATTTGTGAGGACGGTGACAGACTGTGGGTGTGTAGAGGGGACGTAGCTTAGCTACGTAGTGTTAAAGGAACGTGCTGTAGTTTAAGGGACGACGTGGAGCACGAGTTAGTTAGGGGATGTAGTGAGCAGGATGGCAGAGATTCAGCGATGTGTGAGTTGAAGGCGGAAGTGTACTTGGTGAGTGAATGAGGCCAGCGGGTCTGTGTGAGTGGAGCGAATGTGGAATGCATGGTGCGATGAGTGATTGGGGGAGGAGTGACTCCCGCCCAAGGGACCCCGGGGTCAGTGTAGAGTGAGTTAGTTGGGTTAGTCAAATTGCCAAAATGGAGGTCGTTTTGCTGTTGGTGTGAATGTAGGCTCGATACCTATTTGGAGGGGTGCAGGAGCCCTGTTGACGGGCTGGGAGTGTGGCTGCGAAAGGTGAGTATCGCTGAGTGGGTACCCCGGGCACCAGGCTAGTCGGCCGCGGTAGGCCAAGGGCCCATGAGGGGCCGGGATGCGTAGTGGGCACGCGGTGCGCCCGCATGGTGCGGGGGCCGGGGCGCCGTTAGCCGCGTGGGCAGTGTTGTGGGCACGGGTGACCCTCGGAAAGGGGCCCGGGAAGCCAGCCTGCCACGTGAGCGTTTCAGGTGAGTTGCCATGGAGGGCACTCCCCGGTGTTTAGGGAGCTGGTAGGCTCGGAGGCAGTGTAGTGCCCGGGGGTGCCATCGTCGGAGAATCGGCAGAGGTAGTGCCTGCCAAGGGAGCCACGCGTCCCAGCCATGAGACCGTGTGAGGGCACGGAAGGAAAATTGGGGGGCGAGGCCAGAAATTGTGAGGACACCACACACAGGCGACGGGAATCTGGGTTGATAGAACCAATAGATTAAGCGAGAGGCGCTTGTTGAAAGCCCCGGTAGTTTAAAGGTTAATGGATAGGGTAGATAGGAAGTGTACCCTCCGCACCATCCATCCCTTCGCTCTCGTTGTGGGCCGCTGGACCCACTTTGGGTTAGATCGCTGAAGTCTGGGGAGGCCATCCTGAGGCTTCGTTGGGCTCGACACAGGACGCTAGCTCTCCCTCATTCCCTCCAGGAGGGAACGTAGGGGGGAGTAGGCTAGGTGCGAGATAGGTTAGCCGAACAAGGACGATAAAGGGGGTTAGGGGACGATTTTAGTAGGGAAGTAAGGATAAAAATAAACAACAAAAAAATTAATTGGGGCTAAATTGGTTTTTGACACATTAAGGGAGTGGGTATTGACAGTGACAGAAAGGCGATAGGTGGGAGGACATAGTAGGTAGGTCGAGCCCGCCTTCTGTGTGGCCAGCACCACCGCACTCCCTCCACCAACCTGCACTGCACGGCAAGAGGCCGGCCAATTCATCTGCTGGCTGTTTTTACTGCAAGGCCTGTGCGGTCAGATCGTCCGACGGCTGTTTTGCTTCAAGGCCTGTGCCGGTCGATCATCTGCCGGCTGTTTGCGACAGTGGCCCTGTTTTGCCATGCCTTGCCTGTTCACCTTTGCGATGCCATGCCCACTGCCCACATCATCAGTTTGCCCCGTTCAATTTTGCTTTGCCCCCCTTGTTCATTGCCATGTGCGCCAGGATCAAGGCAACAGTTTGCAAGCTGCAAGAACTGTCCTGTTGGCAGCTACAACACGGGCCTGCAGTGGCGGCCCGTGCGCCGGTTTTCTTTTAACTTTTTTTCCTGCAGAGTCCATTGATCCTGGGCCATGGTTTTAGTGTAAAATTTGTAAGTAAGATGTACGGTAAATATGAGTGCGCCCCCGGCATGTCTGTCTAGCGCCGGCAATTTTATTTAAGTCGTCCGTGTGAGTGGGTTTGTTTAGTTAGTTACTCAGCCCTCAGGTTATTATTTTGGGGACACGAATACCATGAATGTCGCACTCAGGGATCCGAAGGTAAAACGTACTAGGGAGACGACACATGATGGCACACGAATTTGACGACTCGGGGCGAGTCTGTAAAAAGGGGAGGGGTAGTGTTACGGCTGTGGAAATTCGCAAAACACCATTCAGGTCCCGTAGGTGAGGTATCTTTTAAGTACATGTATAGTTAGCCCCAAACCCGTTGTTTAGAGGGAATTAATGTGATTCATTCGGGCTGCGACACTTTGAGTCAGTCGTTTTTCTTTCTCTATCTTTTATTTCAAATAAAAACCAACGAGGACGCTCGGTGGGCTTTTCGTGCCATTCCTCTCCGCGCTTGGTGTGAGGGGAGAGAAGCGAGGGGAGGGCAGCTGGCGCTCGATTGGTGGATGCGCGGTGTGACGCGGCCAGGAGGAGGAACGCCCCTCTTCGAGACCTTTCTCGAAGCGCCTCGAAGGGGGTGGAGCAAAGAACGGGGCGGAGCGGCAGGGCGGAGCTCCGGGATATAAAAGTCGGAGACGGCGAAGCAGTTTGGTGGATGCTCTTGCTTCGTGGTTGCTCTGGCTCGCTGCCCGTCTTCTGGCTCGCTCGTCCTGGTGGCCGCTGGCCTGGTCTTTTGTGGGGCAGTTCCAAGACCCCGCTGGCGGGAAGGAGCGTCCGCCATTCCCCTCTCCCGACTTCGGGCATCCACGTCCCCCCCCCTCTATCCGCGCTGGGATAGCGCCGAAAACTCGGTCCGTGGCGTCGAGCGGCCAACACGTGCAGGCGCGAGGCACGCAGGAGAGGACTCGCCTACCACGCCAGGAACGGGTCCGGCCAGGCGGGACCACGTCGACGGACGTCGGAGAGGGACTCGACGGCCCAAAAGGGAAGTCACCTTTTTCTTTTCGGGTTTTTTTTTATGGATCTTGTGGCGCCGTGTCTTGCCAAGTAGAACTGTATAAGTGTTGCCGTGTGTTCGCGTTTCGGTAGTATCTCTGCGTCATTGTTTCTTTTGTTGTACTTGATATATGTGCATTCTGATTCTGTTTGGCTGTATATGTGTGCTTTGTGACTGTGTCTGTGTGTGAATAAATGTGATTATGTTGAATTGTTCCCCGTTTCGCTGCGTCCTTTCCTTCGTTTGAATCTCCATCTTGCTCCACGTAAAGGGTTCGTAGTGGGCTTAATACGCCCGATAATTAATCGGAACCGTCGAGGCACGACGATAACACCGCTCGGTTATCCCGATAGCACGGAACGGACCGCTTAAGCGGCCCGTGTCCGGAGTCGACCTGCGGCGAGGTGCGATCGCCCGGTTTACCATCCGCGTGGGTACTTAGGTAGGTCGATTTGGCGAACAAACCTATCCCACGCGGGTGGCCGATTGGCACGATCGTGGTGAGGTCGAAAGGCCCACCCGTGACTGGCTCCGGGCGATAGTTCCCGGAGGGTCACGACAGAATTGTCCGTCCGGTGGGCGAGGCGGCCGCCATTCAGTCACGTGGCCATTCGCACGCAAGCGGGCGCGAATTCGCAACAATATTTTTTATTCATTTAATAGAGTTCATTAATGATTTCAGGTTATTACAGTTAACATATCATTCTTGCGTTCCCGAAGGTACCACTTGTACCCCGGTAATAGCGTGTCTGGTCCACACGTCCTCGTTAACACGATCCTCTGAAGCCCCGTTCTGTGTGAAATTGCTATTGCGCAAATCTCTCGGGAACCTATCCTTCACGCAAAACGCAAACCGGGTTAACAGCCATGGAGCATATAAAGTTAAAGGTGCTCGTCCTCGTCGTGAAACCGTCCCGTTTGGCAATCTGGGTAATGGTCGGAAGCTCATGACAAACTCGCCTCCTGTTTTGAGCGAGCACGGTGGAGCGGGCTGCTGCTTGCACACACGTCTCATGGCAGTTGTGATTGAGATTTGATTTATTCAAGTAATTATTTTTATTTCTCATACTGGTTACTGATAAATGTTCGACTTGTAGTAACATTTTACTCGTGCTAGACCAGCCTGTTTGAGTATGATGTAATCGATGTAGATGTCCAGTGGAGAATCATTTAAACTTTTTGTACGAAGAGTCGAAGAATGAAATGTGTTCTTGTTCACGGCTACGCCAGCATGGTTGGTGATATGCTGACACTTTAGCTGGCTCTGTGCTTTATAACGGTGTCCATTATCAAAGGTCCATGACTACAAAGATAAATATTAGAACTCAATTTGGGTTTTAAGCAACATACCTCGCTGTGGTTCCTTCGAGAGATCTTGAAGGAAATGTGGGCTCAGCCATTTTCAGGGCTGATGGACCCCCTTTTTTGTCAATATCAAACTGCTCTGGTGCTGTATTTGAATGTGAAACGCCTTAAACCTGCCTTGAATATTTCCCAAGCCTTAAACAATGGCACCTACGTGCCTGGTGATTGTTTTACAGTGTTAGGGTGCAGAGATCGAAAATGCTCTCCATTGATTTGGGTTTTTAGCTCACCTGGACGAGTCCGGTGAGCTTGTGCGATCGAGCAGTCAGTCGTTCAGTCCATAAACACTTCAGTCATTATCGCTCGAACCACACACATGATTTTGATGAAACTTGGCCACAAGCTTCATACCTGATGCCGAACGAAGGTGTATTGACCGCATTAAAATCTGCACTCATTAAGGGAGTTTATGGGGTGGGGGTATTTGAGGGTGACCCCTCAAAATAGGTATTTGCTCTCGTCCCTGAAACTATACACCCAATTTCGATGAAACTTAACGACAACCTTCATCACCATGATGTACCAAAGTTTGTTCATAGCATTAAAAAAAAACAAAAAAACATTTGGGTTGAAGGAGGTCTCTGGGGGGTTTCGGTGACTGTTGCTTCTGATCCAGGTGAGCTTCAGGAAGTGTGGTCCCATTAAATTAATTAATTAATTTTTTGACTTGCTCTTATTGGACATGTAAATAAATGATTGCAATCCTCCAAATGTAGTTTTATACTTTTGTAAAGTCCTACCTGCTTTCTGTTGATGACTACATTGTTAATATTGAACAGTCAGGCGTTTACAAGGGAGGGAGGGAAGTGCAAGCAGATGATCCGGAAAGGCTCGAGATCTTGCACGGCAAACGGGAAAGAGAACAAGTCATCTCGGCCCGGTGAGTACAATGTGTACTCCTATCATTTGCTATGTTCCAACTGGAATGTTGTTGTTAGAATCAAAATACGACCCTCGCCGGAAACTGGTGGTCTTTTCTGGGATCCACGGTATGATTAAATGGCACCTGAAGGTATTGCACCGCAAACCAGAGACTCAGTGGTTGCCGTATCGAACAATGTGGATTGCTCCCGGAGGAGAAATGGGGAGAGGTCCACGGGGATGGGGTAATATGAGGAGGAACCCATTGGGGGGGGATGCCTCTGATAGGAATAGCGGAGTAAACGATGGTGGGAGGATGCAGAGGATGGAAGTCAGAGAAGAACAAGTTTTGTTTTTCCGTCTTTTTTTTTTTTTTTACACCGCCATGTCTACACTCGGACTGCAATGAGAGCCACCTCTACTCGTGTCAATTTTTAAATGAAACATTAATTTTAATTGCCACGAGGAAACTTGTGGTCGAGGCACCATTGCCCACTTGAGTAGAAGCATTTTGCTGCTTATGGAAGCAGGCCATGGAATTTGATCGGGTTATTTTGTTGCAAGTTTAAGCTTTCCAAACCACTAAATCAACGCAACTGGCCGATGGTTTTGTGGCACCAAATACAATCGGACAGACGTGTTGTTTGATGGAAGTTGTGAAACTGTTCGACACATGCTGTGAATATTCCAAATGGCATGGAAAATGTCATTTTGGAGAGTTTGTTGAGTGATCCCTCCATCTTGAACGAGCGCAATGCTTGCATTCCAGGCTGACGGATGAGCAGCTGCTGAAGGCGTGCGGTGGGCGAACAGGCCACAAGTGAGACATGAGCGTTTGCTTTCTTGTACTTTGTTCATCCTCACCAGATTTCATAATAATTTGCGTTCTTCTGTAAAACTTGTGTGTCAGAAAAGCTTCATCCTCCATCTTGCATGCAATTGAAACTGCAAACCAGTTTTTATCATTTTTACATCTCCCGATTCTACGCACACCGATTTAAAAACATGTATACACGTACTCGTTGCCATAAGAAACCAAGCATGTGATTGTTGTTGACGCATTTCGTTTATTCGACATAATGGGACACAGATGAAGTGCAAACCTCTGATGGAGATAAATGCTGAATAATTACATGTCCGTTTCATTGTGAACTAATCACGTAATTCTGCGTTGTTGAGAATGTTTGTTTTGATATAGGGATCCAACGTGGATGTAACGACCTTAATACCACGTACATCCACCTCAGGTAGCAATCGGAGCATTGCATAATCACCGTATTGCTCATATGAGCACTTGAATTTGAGCCTGGGGAATGGCATTCTACACCTGAATCGGCTCATTGAGGGTCTATGGCTGTCTTTGCAAGGTTTGAATGCAACGACCAATGATATCTCAGAGATGTTCAATTGGATTTAAATCCAACAAGATGGCAGACCAGGATGTCATGACATCAACATTGGCATTGACGAGAACATTCCTTGTTCAAATGGCCCTGTGAGCATGAAGAGCACTTTCGTGCATCAAGATGATTCTTGGACTATGTTGTTGAAGGGGAGGTAACAAGGTGCTGAAAGATCTCATTAATGTATCGACCTGCCTTCAGATTGTTATGGACATGGATCGAGTTTGTGCGAAAGGTTTCAGCAATTCCACCCGCCATCACGACACTTCCACGTCCAAAATTTGCGGCTTCCTGGACACAGATCGGGACATATTGCTCATCAAGTCTTCTGTAGACCCACGCACGGACATCATGCCTTTCAAGGAGAAACCTGGATTTGTATCTGAACACAACACTTGCCAATTGCCTCTGTGTCCATCGGATGTGCTGATTTGAGCATGGTAAGCATGCTTGGATGTTTCGCAGCCCAAGTCTTGGATGCTGAGAATGACGACGACAGATCCCTGCATCACGGAGGCGCCTCAAGATGGTTGACACTTATCTTGTGCATTTTTCTATCTTGATGTTGGTGTTTTGCAACTTGGCTAAGGGAAGACTCTGATTGAAGGTGTCCAATAATTTGATTCCAGGGAGGATGTTTGCAGTACTATTCTGAGCAGTTTAAAACCAATTACATAGATGGGTCATGCAAATGTATCAGTCCTGAGCAGGAGTCGTTATCCTGGGAAGGCCATTTCTTAGCAAATCTCTCGTTGGTCCAATGGCCTGATAACATCTTATGAGATTGTAAGCCGCATTCCTCTCTTGCTGTTGGTGTCTTGCAACTCAGATAATGGAAGACTCTGATTGAAGGTGTCCAATGATGCGATTCCTCATATTCTGACAGACTGCGTTGGAATGCATTGTCAAAGAATGTAGTGTGGATGATCCACACACTGGTGGCTCTGAAAGACTTTCAAATTGCTCAGAATGCCTTGTGTCACCTTCAAAACCCGAAGGGTGTATGAGTTGCACGTGCTGAACAATTATTGCATGAGGCAATTACATTCGGTTGAAACTTGCAATAAGGTGTTCTGCACATCCCTCGTGCCAAAATGGCACTTGGAATGAATGCTGGAACTATAATGTATGTATATATATATATATATATATATATATATATATAATATATATATATATATATATATATATATATATATATACAGTAGACTAGGCGTAAGTCGTCACCATCGGGACCGAGAAAAAAGTGACGACTTAGACATGTGACGACTTACGCGTATGCGAACATTCATGATGACTGTGAGGTGAAGGATGAAGTCCCGCGTGGCCTGGACACGTACAGTGGGAGAACAAGTATTTGTAACACTGCCGATTTTGCAGGTTTTCCCACTTACAAAGCACGTAGAGGTCTGTAATTTTTATCATAGGTACACTTCAACTGTGAAGACGGAATCTAAAACAAAAATCCTGAAAATCACATTGTATGATTTTAAAATAATTAATTTGCATTTTATTGCATGAAATAAGTATTTGATCACCTACCAACCAGTAAGAATTCCGGCTCTCACAGACTGTTAGTTTTGTCTTTAAGAAGCCCTCCCATCTCCAATCATTACCTGTATTAACTGCACCTGTTTGAACTCGTTATCTGCATAAAAGACAGCTGTCCACACTCAATCAATCAGACTCCAACCTCTCCCCAATGGGCAAGACCAGAGAGCTGTCTAAGGACATCAGGGACAAAATTGTAGACTTGCACAAGGCTGGGATGGGCTACAGGACAATAGCAAGCAGCTTGGTGAGAAGGCAACAACTGTTGGTGCAATTATTAGAAAATGGAAGAAGTTCAAGATAACAGTCAATCTCCCTCGGTCTGGGGCTCCATGCAAGATCTCACCTCGTGGAGCCTCAATGATCATGAGAAAGGTGAGGGATCAGCCCAGAACTACACGGCAGGACCTGGTCAATTACCTGAAGAGAGCTGGGACCACAGTATCAAAGAAAACCATAAGTAACACACTACGCTGTCATGGATTAAAATCCTGCAGCGCACGCAAAGTCCTCTGCTCAAGCCAGCGCATGTCCAGGCCATCTGAAGTTTGCCAATGACCATCTGGATGATCCAGAGGAGGAATGGAAGAAGGTCATGTGGTCTGATGAGACCAAAATAGAGCGTTTTGGTTTAAACTCCACTCGCCGTGTTTGGAGGAAGAAGAAGGATGAGTACAACCCAAGAACACCATCCCAACCGTGAATCATGGAGGTGGAAACATCATTCTTTGGGATGCTTTTCTGCAAAGGGGACAGGACGACTGCACCGTATTGAGGGAGGATGGATGGGGCCATGTATCGCGAGATCTTGGCCAACAACCTCCTTCCCTCAACAAGAGCATTGAAGATGGGGCGTGGCTGGGTCTTCCAGCATGACAACGACCCGAAACACACAGCCAGGGCAACTAAGGAGTGGCTCCGTAAGAAGCATCTCAAGGTCCTGGAGTGGCCTAGCCAGTCTCCAGACCTGAACCCAATAGAAAATCTTTGAGGCAGCTGAAAGTCTGTGTTGCCCAGCGACAGCCCCGAAACCTGAAGGATATGGAGGAGTGGGCCAAAATTCCTGCTGCAGTCTGTGCAAACTGGTTAAGAACTACAGGAAACGTCTGATCTCCGTAATTGCAAACAAAGGTTTCTGTACCAAATATTAAGTTCTGTTTTTCTGATGTATCAAATACTTATTTCATGAAATAAAATGCAAATTAATTATTTAAAAATCATACAATGTGATTTTCAGGATTTTTGTTTTAGATTCCGTCTTTCACAGTTGAAGTGTACCTATGATAAAAATTGCAGACCTCTACGTGCTTTGTAAGTGGGAAAACCTGCAAAATCGGCAGTGTATCAAATACTTGTTCTCCCACTGTACGTGTGAGAGGGCGCAACAATCTCTAAGCCGGCTATTGTACCAAAAGGGAAACGAATCCTTGGGGCATAGGTGGGGTTCATTGGTGAGTTGGAAAGTGATCAAGCAAAGATGGAATTAATGAATCACTTTATCAAAAGTAAAGATAATGAACAACTGTAAGACAACTCGTATACCATCGGTGATGGTATATGACATGCAAATGTGGAATGAATGGCTGTTAGAATTCATTCATTGGAATTAAGTAGAATGAGTTTTCATATGGAATGAAAACTCATATACCATCGACAAATTACATGACACACGTCATCGTGGTGACTACCACTCAATACCTATGTGAAAGTGAGTGTGGTGATGTACAAAACAAGCCAATATAAAACAATGAGGACTTCAACACTAAGCTCGCTCGATCGATCCTTTACTCCTTTGCCAGAGACTGCATTGCACAGCCTGTCTACCTCTTCAGATGCATGTGGGACGGCACGCTCACTGAGCTGAACGCAGCACAGTTATAAATAGCCTATCACTGGCGGTGTAAACCAATGAGCGCGCATCACGGTTCCATGAAATCAGGCTTCTCACGAGGTAGAAGTTCCGTGTGACGAGTTAGGCGTGGTAATTTACTTGAGTTTCCATTATGCGGGAACGGACAACATCTGACGACTTAGACGAAGTGACGACTTAGAGATGACAACTTACAGACTTTATTCAAAGGGATTTAAAATTAGATAAATTCGGGACTTTTTGACGCTGCCGACTTAGGCGAAGTGACGAGTTACACGCTGCGACTTATGCCTAGTCTACTGTATATATATATATATATATATATATATATATATATTTTATTTATGCGGGGTCGGGTGAGAAGACCACAAGGTGGGGAAGCTATGTCGGTTCCCACCAGACTCCCCGGAATTGTAGGCCGTCGCACACGGATAATTCCGTGACGCGGCGGGTCGCTTAACCGACCATGGACGCCAATAACTCAACCGCATGACCTCGGGTCCTCCCGTCTATGGGTTAATCGGGTTACCTAATTAATCACGTGATTTAATTACCGGGGAACACGCCCTCAGTACGCCTTGTCCGAACCGGATCACTCTACCGGATCGGATCACTTTTCCAGATCGGATGCAGCCGAGCGACACTGCCAGGACGTACCGGCAAAAGGAACGGATCGTTGGAATAAAGTCCTGGTAAAGTAGGATTCGACCATGCTGGATCAATGGAAGAATAGACAAAAACGAGCAGGAACATTCCTAATGATAATTTATTAACAGTGGGCGAGGAAAGATATGTGGCACAGTGAAGATTTATTGGGGTGTGTTGTGCAGAGATAGGGGAGAGAGGTGTGGTGCATCAAATAAACAGGCAACTTACAAAAGGGAACACAGAGCAGACTTAATGCGAAATTAATAACAATAATAATAACGATCTTCTGCAGTCTTACTTAGGCAGACAGGCACCAGGACACACACACACGACAACAGAAAACCCCGATGAAGAGGGAGTTTAGAACCAGGAATTGGGCACCGTAAAGGAGGAGCTTGAGTCGAGAAGGGCGGAGTCCAGAGTGCGAGGACGGAGTAGTAGGCGGGACCAGGTAGGCGGTGGTCGACGTGGGTGGGCGGAGACGAGGAGGCGGAGTCCAGGCAGCAGGATGCGGGTCGTGGCGGTGTCGACGAGGTGAGGCGAGAGAGGCGAGAAAACTCAAAAAGCAAGAGAGAGACTGAGGGACTTCTCCGACCTTTAAAGGATTTGCAGCTCGGGAGGGGCCACCCCGAATCGTAACGTCATCACCTGAATCGGGCAGTCCGATTGGCCCGACCCCTCACGTGGCCCGCCAGCTTGGCCGAAACGCCTCACTTCGTTTCCGGCAAGGCCATCCCAGACAGGAACATATTCGCTCCGACCCCACGACATGACACGAATCACCACACCGAAATTGGCACACGAATCATCCTGCAAAAACCCGGGCCGTGCCCGGGCGACCAGTCGAGGGTCCCGCATGCCCGCTCGGGCGTTCGACACGTCAATCAACGCGCTCGCTCCACGAGCGCCAACGTGGCCCGTACTGTACATTCCCTGGCTCGATTGCAGCTTTGCTGGCCGTAGAAACGAGAAGACGTTCACCATCCGTAGAAATCCGCCGCTGCCAGCGAGGACCGAAGGTAATCGCCATGGATAAATCAATGCACGTTTCACGAGCGGCGTACGTGTCTGCTTTCGAGCACATTCCAACAGTGCCGCGGTTCCGCCATTACGCACGTGGCCAGCGCTCGCGTTCACACGACTCCGCTAGCGTGTGCGGGGCGAACACCAATATGTGTCGGATATGAGGTTGAAAAGGAACGCGCCGCCTTCTACCTCGCACACACGTATCCCGCCCAACATGGCGTGGAGTCGCTTATCGGCCTCCGTACGCGTTTCGTGCAGCGTGGGCGTCGTGCTGGCTGCGTTTCCCGTGCCGTGAAAACACCATTCGTGCAGCCTCTTAAGAGACATCATTCGTATGCCTTTTTAATGCACCGGCAATCCTCCCCAGACCATCTGAAGCTCGAGTCGACAACCCTGCACTGCCAAGCGCACATCACTTGCAACACACCGCCGGTTAGGGCTCGCCCGGGAACGAGGACCTGTGCAGCAGTTTCCTCACCGCGGCGCCGCACGCGCTGATTTTCATGAGGCCCCACCTTTCAGCAAAGGCGCACGTGGCTGATTTACCTCAGGAATAATCAGATGAAAAGAAGAGTGGGGATGAAATGAAGGAGAAATATGATTTAAGCAACCCTAGCTATTAGATCATCGCAATGCACTCCCTGTTGCCACCACCGCTACAACAAACAGGAAAGGACATCTCCCACGTATAATAATTGGAATAACTGTCTTGGGACACACTATCTGTTGTTGCATGCGGTTACGTGAACCTCAGCAATATATATATATATATATATATATTATATAATATATATATATATATTATATATATAGTATTTATATATATCCACATGTATATTAGAATGGGCATGCTAGTAATTTCCAATAGTGGCATGCGAAACTCGTGGTGGCCATCTTGGTGTATGCAATCGTGACTGTAACATCATTGAGCAAGTTTTTCAGTGAAGATCCGAGCTGCTTTCCATCCAAAAACATCCAATATTAGGGATTATGGCATAAATATAAACCCTAACTGCCATTGTGTTCCACTCTTTATCAGATGGTAACCCATGGAGTATTTGTGTCACATTTCATTTTCTATAATTTTTAAAATACTTCTGCATGAATACTCCACGAGTGGCCCATCAAATATCAACTGTATACTCCACAATGCTCGTTACGTGTTCTCTATGTTTTTTTTAATGGAAAAGCCATCAAACTGCGAATTAAATAATTGATCTGAGCGGCTCTCACGGTCAGTTTCAAAATAATCGGCGAGGTAGCCTCATGAGTGGTGGAGGCCAATGGGCCAACCACATGCCTCGTGGTTGCAGCAGGTTGATCAGCATCTCAAGGAGATGGAGATGGGCTAGGCATCTGCCTGGGGATGGCCAGACGGAGGCCTCTTAGTCAGGTCAATATACAGTTTAACCCCCAAAAAATTGCTACAAAAGGTTTCTCAACTGATTCGGTAGGTTTTAGTGTACTTTATAACATACTAAAAGTTTACCAAAGTATGACCCCGAAAAGTGTTTTTTTCAAGATGGCGTCCAAGATGGCTGCCGAAACCTTTTAATGATCATAACTCTGTACTATCAACTCAAATTTTATGATCTTGGTGTCTATCCTAGGTTTTTGGGGCAAACACATTAAGATCATAAAAAATGATGTTGGCCTATTATGTAACACAAAATCAACCTTTGTCCATAGAATAAGTTTCAGAGCGTTCAGTTTTGAGTGTCATCCTCCTCCTCAGTATCGACCTCTTGAGTGTTGTTTGGATTGTCACAGTTTTCAGTTTGGCAAGGGCACATGCAGCAGTGCAGGGGAGTCCATAGCGTCTGCAGCTGCTCGAGAGGATTTGCACCCTCGAACAGTTGCAATGGATAATTTTCAAGAGTTCGTGAGGCGCAGCATTGTTTTGGGTCATAATTGGATTAACTGATCATTTTCCTGTTTCCATCCCATTCAGTTGGGTTCATTTCATTTGCCATCCCCATCCATACCATAATTTGAAAGTACACACGTTGGCTAGGGAATCTTGTTGCAGGTGATGTTGGTGGAAGCCGTTCAGGAGTGACAAATGCTTGAGCAGTTGCCACTTTCTTGGTGAAAATGATATGGCGCAGTGATGATAGCGTATCATGACTTGCCACAAAGAGATCAACCATCAGGTCTTTCCAAGATCTGATATGTCCTCGAGATTTGTTTTGAACGATGAATGCACTAGTACAGGACTTCATGACAGGATCAGATTTCACTAATTTTCGGAAGGCTGACTTTTTTCCGATGCCAAAAATTCTTGAAGTTGAATCACAGCCTGTGTAGGCATGTACAAAGAGCAACTCATTGCACACATCGTCTCCTAAAGTGTCTTTCAACAGGTTAATGTTATACACCTTGTGTTCTTTTGACTGCATGTTTTCGTCAGAACGGAAGTAGATGATCTCATTGTCTGTTCTCGAGTAATGAAGGAGCAAGATCAGCAAATCTGTATCCTCACGACCACGTTGTGGTGCAATGACGGGATCGTTCAACAGTTGCCTTAACGATATCAACGTCGGCATCCCCTGGTGACTGAATGACATGGCATCCCCTTTTAGTTAGTGCTGTGCTGATGAGAGCAATCATGTCTGCCTTGTTTTTGTCACGAGACAAAAAGTCCTCCTTTTTGCCTGAAAACTCTGTTTCTGCAGTGAAACTAACAATAGGGTGCAGGTTTTGTCCTCGTCTCTGATTGTGTGTTGTCTTTTATGGAGGGACCTTCACCATAGCCATCGAAACCACTGTCGCTAGTCCGTAATGTCTCACAGTGAAGTCGCATAAGACTCAGCTATTGCATTGTATGAGTCGCCTTTCTTCCACGGTAAACGATGGCAAAGAGCCACCATCGAGCACGTAAATCTGTTTTAGGAATAGAGTTCTCACAGCCTCACTTGATAAGTCCGCAGCATGGTCTCGAATTGCCTGAGCAAGCTGAGGTTTGTCTGCTTTTCGAGAAATGTTCCTGACTCAAAGAGGGCTGGAGGGTAGGGGCTTAGTTCATACGTCAAAACATCTTCAAGGGAAAGATATCCTGACCTTGACACCACAAGGAAACGCTGGAACAGAAGGGCAGGATCAATGGTACGATCAGGAGCAATCTTCACAGCAGAGATATTCCAAGGGTTTGGGCTCTGTCTTTCCGCTTGAATTTGTAAGTAAATGCCGACTTTCCGATTATATCTTCAATGATCTTGTTCCCAACCGATTCAAAGGCATGTACATTCACATCTGGCCCAGCCACTATCCCGTTGACAATGTTTCTCAGAGTAGAATCAGATGTGAAGGGTGAGCAGGCTGCAAGCTTTTATCCGAATTTTCTCGAGATCAGATGCATCTCTTTTGATGCGCGCCTCAGTTGAGTCTTTGTGTTGCGGACTTGTAGTATAGGTCAGGTCTGTGAAATCCTGCATCGCACTGTTGTACTCGGATGTTACAGGTGCAGATAAGGTCCAAAGGTTTCGCATGTCCTCGGTCATCCCATTGCCACGAGTTAGACCCCAGTGCTCTTTAGAGACCTCATCAATGTTTGTTCAATGACAAGATCACTACTAAGCCTGCCCAGCACCGATTGCTCCTACGAACAACGTGAAAACCATCAAGGAACTTTCGATAAACGTCTGGGTGCTTTTCCTCCAGGTTGCTCATTTCTGCAGGTAGTAATGAGCAGATCGCAGGTAATTGAAGTGCCCAGCTGCAGCAAAGACAGTCAGGCAATTGGACACTGCCTGCAAATGCATCAACCAAGACCCAGTACGATCCGCCTTGATCAACATTCTTGCCATGCCAACCATACGCTGAATATTATGCCACAACTGGCTGGTCTTTGAGGTCTGAGCAAGTTCAGATTTCTTCTTCTCCGTTACTGTCTCGAGTTGGATCAAAACCTCAGAACAAGCAGCATCTCCTAGCGTCGTCTCTCCCTAAGAAGGGAGGAGTACAATTCCTCGGCTTGATCCAGCAGTGTCTGATCTCGGAGTTGTCTTGGCCATTTCCGTTATAAGCTGGCTATGCAGGCACTTGTCAACAAGAAGATGGCCCTCACCCCCAAAATATTGGTACAAAAGGTTTCTCAACTGATGGCAGCACTGAAAATATGGAAAGCCACTGCAGCAAAAAATCTTAACTTACGCTATGTGATATAAAAATGGTTACAATGTGTTCATTTTTGACGCCATATTGGATTTTGATGTTACATAGTAGGCCAACATCATTTTTTATGATCTCAATGTGTTCTTTGCCCCCAAAACCTAGGAATAGACACCAAGATCATCAAATTTGAGTTGATAGTTACAGAGTTATGATCATTAAAAGGTTTCGGCAGCCATCTTGACGCCATCTTGAAAAAACACTTTTCGGGGTCATACTTTGGTAAACTTTTAGTATGTTATAAAGTACACTAAAACTACCAGAAGGGAATAGTTGAAGAAACCTTTTGTAGCAATTTTTTGGGGGTTGAGGGGGTATTTTCCATATATTGACCTGACTATCTGGAGTAGATGCAGCGACGCACTGCTCCGGCGCATGTGTCCATCATTCCAGTCTGGTTAAATGTTTCCATCGTTAAACCACCTTCGTTCCAGTCAGTTGGGATGATGCCTGTGGTCCCGACAGAGCACAGAACTGTATGCAACAACATAAGTACAGCATTTCCACCAGCCTTGAGAAGTTCAGCATGGATGCCACAGATGCCAGGGACTTTACTCCCTTTCAACTAGTTCATGGCAGTCTGTGTTTCCACAAACAAAGGTGGTTTACAGTTGATTTGGAGGGTCAGCAATCAGGATAGTTACACCCCTGACATCCAACTCAACAGTTGGTGGGTTAGCTTGGTACAGCCGCTCAAAGTAACCAGCCCAGCGGGCCTTCATTCCAAATTCCTCTGTCAAGAGCCTACCACCCTCCGCTCTATCTGCAGTACACCGAGGGACGGGCTTGGAGGAATGCAATGCACAAATTCCTCTAAACAGGATGAGAATCATTGACCACAGGTGGCTTCCATACAATCAGTAATGTTGACAATAATAGCTGTTAGGCTTACCTCGTTGTTGGACACTGACGTAGCAAGGCTGATTTGTCTCGCTGAATAAATCATGCATCTCAAGCGCTTAACAGCTGAATTCGGATAATCACATAAATTATGAATAATCACGACTCACTTGTGGAAGCTTAGACCACGTTATTTTGCCCCGGTTCAGTAGTTTGTGCAGTTAATTGCAAAACATTCTGCCCCACTGCTGCAACGTGACTGCCTGGAAAGTGCCGTCGTCATACTTACTCCAAGATGGCCATCATAAATTTTGTACTAAATTATTTCTATGGCTGGAACATTGAATTATCATTTCCACATGTTCGGTTTTGTTTTGTTTTTATGGTGGAGTATTGTATGTGTGTACAGTACATCAAGTAAGTCATTGACACTTGACCTTATGTACAGTAAGTCAGTTCCTGTACTGCGTTATTATTCCATTTTTATCTCATTGACCGTGGAAGAGTGACGAGCTAAGTGTTTATCCCTTTCTTCTGCAGAGCAGCTCGGCTTGGCCTTACCATGTCTGCCAAACTGGCACGCCTGGAGCGGCAGGAGCTGGCATTCCTCCAGGGTCAGAAACTCACACATGGAAAATTGGACAACCCGCAAAAGAACTTCGGATTGGCTGCAAATGAGGATATGATGGCGAATGCAGTTAAAATGGGACAGCGGCTAAAGGAAACGGCGGTGATTGGAGTGGAAACCACAGAATCGGCTGAGGATCTGGCGATGGAAGCAACCTTGGGTTTTTCAGAATGTGCGGTTCGGAAACGAGGGAGGCACCCTCTTCCTGAGAGGGACAGCGGTAGTGACCAGCCTATCTCTGAGGAAGCTGTTGTAGTTGAGAGTAGTGATAGTGATAGAAAGAAAGGAAAAAGGATTCCGAGGAATAAAAGGCACCAAGATGCTGATGAATCGGTAGGTTCTGATGCTGGTGCTGAGAATGGGCTAAAAAATCAAAATATGGTGAAAGATGAGGTTAAAGTGGATGTATGCGAAGATAAAAGGCACAAAGACAAGAAGAAGAAGAAGAAGAAGAAAAAGCAAAAATGAAAGGAGCAGATTGTCCAAATAACATCAATGAAGAAACCCAGAACCTGAGAGGTCGGGTCAAAACGAGAAGAGAAAACAAGGTTGGGAGAGACTGACACCACCTCAGTGACTTTCTTGGCTGTTTTGAATAAACATAGGGGCATTACCCCTGGCCACTCACATGGTATTGACTGGATAAGATAACCAGGGAACCACTCACAGGCAAAGAAGACCCACAAAATATGTAACGGAGAAGACAGTAAATACCTCTGGATTTTCTTTTTAGGACCGTGAATAAACTTTGGTACATCACGGGTGATAAAGGTTGCAGTCAAGTTTCATCCAAATTGTGTGGGTGGTTTCGGACCCCCATCGACCACCTTAGGGCCCGATTTTTATTATTATTAATTTTTAATGCCATGAACAAACTTTGGTACCGACACAGTGATGAACGTTGTGGTAAAGTTTCATCAAAACCACATGTATAGTTTCAGAGCAGAAGTTGCAAGAATTTGTGGACGGACGGACGGACGGATGGATTGAAGACGCGCCATCCCATAAGCTCCCTGGAACTAAACATGAGAATGACATAATTAATGAGGTGGATTTAATCAATTGAAAGTACCTTTATCGTTGGAGGTAACGAGGTGCATCTGTCACCGTTGAACCCATAAGAACAGTTATTTTAACTGAAGCTGAACCGACAGGGTGGCCCCGGTTTTATGTTGGCCTTGTGGATCGCGAGAAGAGAAAGAGTGGTGACTGTGAGGTTACAAGCAGTGGGAAGAACTTCCTGTTCGTGAAAAAAAAAAAATTCTCACGGTCTCCTCGACGAGATGGTTTTTGTTCAACTTGGTGGTAGAACCCGTCAGAAAAAAATTCACCACAAAAGTGGTGAAGTAAAACCACAAAGCAGCGGTAAATAGCTGCACATTGTCTCCATATTGATTCCTTCATTTCATTACCTCTGCCACCGAAGGTGAAGGAGGTTATGTTTTCATCCCAAACTGTCTGTTTCTCTGTATACAGGATATCTCAGAAAGTTGTGGACGGATCTGGATGAAATTTTGTGGACAGGTTCGGTGATAAGGACGAACTGATTAGATTTTCGTGAAGATCGGGATCCGGATCAGAATATGATAATTTTAAAAGTGATTCTTCACCATTGAGAGGGCGAAAGCGATATATAGCACGATATCTCAAAAACTTGTGGACGGATTCGGACGAAACTTGGTGGACAGGTTGGGTGTGTCGCAAGGACGAATTTATTTGATTTTGGTGGATTCGAATCCAGATCTGGATACGAGAATTATTTAATTTTTTAAGTGATTCTTCGCCATTGAGAGATGGGGCTCAAAAACGATATACAGCACTATATTTCAAAAATGTATTGGGCCCGATACGTTCTTGTGGATCAGGCATTACGTGGCGTAGGTATGCGTTCCACTGAGTGCCCTTCTCGTTGTTAATGATTCATACTGTGCTTGCTGATGGTTTTCCCACATTCAACAAATCCCAAGAAAGGAATCCATTGAGGTCCCAAAATACGATCACCTTGAACCTCGTTTTTTGGTGGTGGGAATCGAGAATGTTTTTAACTCCTTGCTCGTTGGTTCTACAACCCATGGCCATATTGAACTCACCGCACCATCAAAACGACAGTTCATAGAACACCTTACCTCACACAGTCTTGAGAAAAAGGACATGCGAAGAGTCTTTGAAACTCTTGCTTTGCGTTTCCCAGAACGATCTGTATTAGCTATGTTCATTAACTTTGAATAACAGGTGCAACGGTAACCAGAGGAAGCCAATTGGTCCAACCGAACAGTACAGACTATAAAAGCTGAACCTCTTGCCAACTCTTCTCGGAGAAACTGACGATTTTGGAACGATCTTTAAGAAAAAGATGCACTAAAACAAACAGATCTTTTGGACGAAGTTAGCCTTGTGTAATCGCTACGCGCCGCCATTTTTTAATGAATTTCACTGTTACTCCATCCTCAAATCCCTCTTTTATACCTGACCACCTTATTTAACATGTTAAATTAGTTGTTTGTGTCCTTTAAGACGTGCCTGAAATCAGGAAGTATCCTGTGTGGAATGATTTTCAATTGTTTGACGAACAGACGGACTGAAGCAATTGCTTTACTGCGAGTGAGCATGCGCGTTCGGAACGAGACTCCTTACAATTTGCCTAATTCAGAGCCAAAGTACTGATGAACTGCAGGTTCTTGTTCTACGGTGTTCAAAATATAATTATAACATGATGCTGAAATCAAGGAGCTCCTCGATCACATGCTGACAGAATGAACGAATTGCTTAATCGCACATGAGGTAAATCGCTAAACTGCGTAGATTCCTGTGAATGTTATTGGGTTTGAAGTTCTTCATAAATAACTTGGATGCACCTCTGGTCCACAAGACATATAGCTGTTGGGCACCATTTTGATTTTACCCAGAATGCTTTGAGATGTGCTCAGGGTAGACAATATCTATGCGGTGTTTGTGTGTGTCATCATTTTTCTCAGATGGATGAATGGATTTTTTTTAATTTTGAAAAAAGGTTTGATTTTTTGGGGAGATTAAAAAAAAAAAATTCCTCTGTGGTGCCTAAGCTTTCGTGACTATGTGAGGGATAATATTAAATGATGCCCGATAACATTCCTTAGTCGGTGGAGGGAAGTGTTTTGGGCCCCCCACAAAAAAGTTAAAAAAAAAACAACAAACCATTTCTTCGAAATGCCAACAGGATTGGAACAGCATCAGGCAATATCATGTACCCCTGCTTATAATCATATAAAGTGTATGTATATATATATTGTTGCGAATTCGCCCGCCGGCGTGCGATCGGCCACGTGACTCGAATCGCGACCGCCTCGCCCACCGGACGGACAATTCAGTCGTGACCCTCTCGGACTAACGCCGGGATCTAGTCACGGGTGGACCTTTCGGCCTCACCACAACCCAGTCCGCATTCTACCCGCACGGAATAGGGTGAATCGCCGAAAGTCGATATACCTAAGTACCCGCACGGGTAACCTACCGAGGGGTCGTACCACGCCACAGGTCGACTTCGGACACGAACCGCTTAAGCGGCTCGTTCCGTGCTACAGGGATAACCGAGCGGAGTTATCGTCGACCTTGACGGTTCCAATTAATTATCGGGCGTCTCGCGCCCACTCAAACCCTTTACGTGAAGCAAGATGGAGACCCACAAAGGAAAGGACGCAGCGAAACGGGGAAACAATTCAACACAAGCACTTTATTTACACACAAAGCATGTGTTTACAGTCAGAAATGCACAAAAAGCAAAGAAAGAGTTAAAACCGAATACGCGTACACACGGCCATACTTACACAGTTCTACTTGACGGGACTCGGCGCCACACACACACGTTCACACAAAACCCAAAAGAAAATGGAAGTCGCGACTTCCCTGGTGTGTTGAGTCCTTGGCGACCATCCGCCGACGTGGTCCTGTCTGCCGTGACTCCCCGCTCGAGCGACGTTGGTCCCCCGACGCCACGGACCGAGCACAGACTGAGTCCACCGGACCAAGAGCACCCCGAACAGGACAAGAAGAACAAGCGAGAACCAAGAGAGAGACCCCAGACAACTCCGAAACAAGAAGACCAAGGACGAGAAGAAGCAGACGAGAAGAGCCACCAGTCACGAAGAACAGGATCCTCCTGCGCCACCGTCTCTTATACTGCCGGCGCCACGCCCTGTTTCTCCCCCCGCCTTTGGCTCCACCCCCTTCGAGGCGCTTCTGAAAAGACTCGAAAGGGGCGTTCCCTCTCGTTCCCCTCCCTGCGCCATGCGGGGGGCGAGGAAAATCAGGCCTGGCGCCTTGCCAGGGAAGAATGGCGGGAAGGAAACAGGCGGAACCTTGCGACCTCCCGCCAGCTCTGCGGAGATCGTCACGCACGGAGCCTGGTGAACGGCGAGGGGCGAAGAGGTGGGGTGGCGTGGTTGTAGAAAAGCGGCGTTGTGGTTGGTGGTTGTCGTGTGATGGCGGTGCTGGCGTTGTTGAAGTGGTGGCGTGGTTGGGTTGAAATGTGGTTGGTTCGAAAAATAACGAAAGAACAGAAAACGCCTATCAAAGTGTCGCAGCCCGAATGAATCACATTAATTCCCTCTAAACAATGGGTTTGGGCTAACTATACATGTACTTTAAAAAATATCTCACCTACGGGACCTGAATGGTGATTGCGAATTTCCACAGCCGTAACAATATATATCGGAGCGTCGATCACCCTTCACCAAGGTATGAAGACGTTGATGTACTTGAGAGAAAACTGTTTATTGCCCACCAATACACGGAGAGTACACGGAGAGCAGCAAAACACAAGGAACACCAATTATGTAATTGAGGAAACCTGAAAGTGCTGCTCTGCCAGAGTCGGCTGGGTCACTCTCTTATATACGGTTTTATCTTTGAGAAATGCTTATCTCGCAATTGTCCTTTCTTCCAACCCAGGGCCAGTTGAGAGCAGCTGGCTTATATCCTTCAACAACTGTGAAACAAGCAAGATAACGAAGAAGCAAAGTTACCCCCTAATGCTGCTAATACCATTCTTGTGGATTACTGACCACATGCTTATCTCTACACACAGTGCTTTAAATTCCTTTTGTGAACAGCAAGCAGGAGTATATTTTTGGCTGACTGGAGGAGAGTGAGTAAAAGTCTTGGGAACAAACAAAGCTAATAAGAAGAAGGTACAAATCCCAACATATTATATATATATATATATAACACCAACAGTGAGAGTGACAGCTGAATGAAACAGCAAGAAGAGTAAGGGGGAAATGGGAATGAAACAGAAAAGGAACAAATATGCCAACAACTAACAGAGAGATGACTGAGAAGTTAACTTGTTTTGAGATGGGACGAGCAGGGGTACCCGTCGTTGCCAGGCAACACCAGGTTCTTCCCCTCCAACCCCTCCCTCCAGACTGCCACCCCACTTCCCTTCCCCTGCCTCCTCTCACAGGGATTTTTGCAATGTTTTTAACCACGTTTGGGAAAATTAAAATAAAAACCCACTTTCATTTCCTACAAACCTCTAACTTGCCTCGTCGCCTCTAACTTACGTGTCATGTCAAAAATCTGTCCCCTGAGGGATTAATTCATCAATTATGGCCGTAAGAAGTCATGGTATAAATGTTTATCCTCATCACCACATAATTAATCTGGTGTGTGTTCAGTTCCCAAGTTTCTCGTACAGCTCTTGCCAAGTGGCTTAAGCGCTCAAGCAAGCACTCCATTCAAAACTGCTGAGAAGGAACGGCTGGCTTGGCAAGCGCTAGCTAGCTGCTTGGAACTGAACACACCACTGGACATCTTGACAGCATACAGTACATACCAAATGCCACCAGGAGTTTTTAATTAAAGATTTCAAATATTAATCATGAATATTTTCCTTGTAATGAAAGCATACCTTATTCGGTTTTCAACGCGTTGTTTCCGTTTTTTTAAAATGGACATAGACTCAGAGGTGATGTTGAATGTATGAAAGTGGACGCTTGGGAATTTCCACAGTGGCCTCCTGACTTATTATGGACACAGGCATTTCACGACCAAGCCAATTTTGATGTTTATTTATTTCACATAATATGTGAATTACATGTCCATCAGTTTGTTTATAAGGGCCCTGTCACACCTTGACGTTTTAGCCAGCGTATGGCAAGGTATCAAAATGTATGTAAAACCGCTGGCGTACGCTGAAACTATTGATGTTTTTTCCAGTTTTGGACGTATTCATAACGAGTTGGACGTATGCATAACGTATTAGTAATGTACACAGAACGTTTCGATAACATATAGATAACCTATATCAACGAATGCTGAGCATGTTGTCGGCGTTCACAACCTATGCCCAACGATAGTCTAACTTATGCATAGCGCGCGGCAGCGTATCGCCGACGATCACATGGCGTAGGCTATTAATAGGCTGCGGCTCGACGATAAATCATAACCGCACTTGACATCGAAGTGTCAAGCCGCTGTCACACCTTGACGTTTTAGCCAGCGTATGCCGACGTATGAAAAATTTGCCGAATACGCTGACACACGTCGAATACGTTATGGGTAAGTTTTGTATACGTTAATAGCACGCTGAAGCACGCTGGCATACGTCGTAGTACGCCGAGTACGTCGACAAATTTTCAGCATGTTGAAAATTTTTCGACGTACTCTGCGTATGACACACGTTCCGCATACGCTGGCCATAAGTTGTAGGCACGTTACGCGATCGTTGACACACGTCACTTGTAACTTACTCATAAGTCGAAACACGTCGAGGTAATGGTTAGCGTCAGTGTTCCAGACTCCCTGGTTTTTTTTTTTCTTCGGTATGACGGTGATGTTGACACTTCAATTTCTATTGCGGTTATGATTTAAATCGTTGAGCGGCAGCCTATTAATTATATTATATTATAACCGCACTAGAAATCGAAGTGTCCAATCACCGTCATGCCGAAGAAAAAAAAAAAAAACAGGGAGTCTGGAACACTGACCATTACTGAACACTGAACTGAACATACTGGAACACTGAACACTGAACACTGACCAACCATTACCTCGACATGTTTCGACTTATGAGTAACTTTCAAGTAACGTGTGTCGACGTGTGTCAACGATCGCGTAACGTGCCTACAACTTATGGCCAGCGTTATGCGGAACGTGTGAGTCATACGCTGGCATACGTCGAAAAATTTCAAGCATGGAAAATTTGTCTAACAGCTCGGCGTACTACGACGTATGCCAGCGTACTACGACGTAATGCCAGCGTGCTCTTAACGTATACAAAACTTACCCATACGTATTCGACGTGTGCCAGCGTTTTTCATACGTCGGCATACGCTGGCTAAATCGTCAAGGTGTGACAGGGCCTTAAGCCTTGAAAAGTCAGGCGAAAACCAAAAGGTTTTTTTTTTTAAATATATTTTTAAATGAAAGACCACCATTTTATTTCCTCTGCATTATGAGAATTAATGTACCTTCAATTGGGTGATGTATACATCGTTTGAGTTGTAATCAAAATGTTATTTGGTTTCCTCAAAACGGTACCTTTATTTAATGATAGAACAGACGTTGTTCAGTCTTCAAATGTACATCAGAGGCAGCTTTGAACCCTCAGAGCTATGCGCAGCAAGAAACACGGCGGCGATTTATGGGCGGCTGGAGGGAAAGGCGTGGCCTGGCTAATGGGCAGTGCTTGTGATGCTCGGAGAGAGGGGGGAGGCGTGGCCTGTAGAATGGGTGGTGCTTATGACTCAGGCACAAACTCAGCTTTATCTATAAGCCACAACAAAATGTCCACTTCAACCTTCAACCACCCTTGTATATATATATGGGAAGGGATTCGACTCTCAGCCATTGTGATTATTTCAGAGATTGTTTATTAGCTTATTACACTGAAACAGCTACAGTGTGACACTTGCTGTTGTTGGACAAAAACTTTCATGGGCAAGCTTCACAAAAGACCTGGGACGAGGAATCATGGCAACAGGGTAACACAGTCAGTACCAGGGAACGGTGGCAGGTGGAGCTCATACTTTCGGGCAAGCGTCGGGGGTACAAAGCGACCTCCGAGGAAATGCAGTCGGCCACGGAAGTTCCGCGTGCACCGCTTGGGCGCAGTAAGTGAAATGAGCACGTCGGGATTCAGATCATGTGAACTACCCCCCATCTCAACATCCCATCCTGCAAAGAGAGGAGGCAAAGAGAGCATCATGTTGCGAATCTCGAGTAGCTCATGGAGATGACGCTGAGGGGTATTTTACACGTGACGTCAAAATCTTCCTTTTTATCCCATAGAATAGGGGAAGACTTATTGCCATTGTTGGGTTTATTTCTACAATCAGTGTCCCCGGTTTTAATGGCAGTTTCTTAAACTTCTTGGGGTATTAATCCACCATTTATATATACTAGTGTGGGCCCGTATGTGCGTGCTCGTACGTGCAAAAAAAAATAAAAAAACTTTCAAACAGCGAGCCAGAAACAACCACACAGGCCGTTCCTTCGCTCTCGCATGCCTGTACGTGCGTGCCCGTACGTGCAAAAAAAGAAACGAAAAAAAACAAGGAAAAAAAAAAACAGAGCAATTGTGACGTCAAAGCACGTGTCCTGTCATTGGTTTGGTAAATAAATGGCCATAACTTGGGAACCAGTTGTCTGATTAATATCAAACCTTGAAAAGGCACATCCACAGGGCCCCAGCAATATACCTGGCAAGTTTCAATGAGATCGGACCGTGGTTGTCGAGAAACAGCGGTCGCAGACACACACACACACCACACACAGAGATTGCTGGAATTATAGATAGATATAAAAAAAATTCTTCCTGCATTTCCAACACTCCCAAGTTTCGAGCTGTATTAATTTCCGACCTGGATCTCGGAGCCGGCTGGGACTTCCGGAATTAAATTTGCAACAATAATGGGGATTGAAAGTACGCAGGGTTGACAAAATTTTCACCTTGACCTAATTTTTAAGGGCGTGACCGAATTATAGGCAATTTAACATGTTTCACCACAACTCGACTAAAGTTTGTCCGATCCGAACAAATTTGCCCTCTAGATAGCCGAGAGCAAGGCGCATTTACACTTAATTTACATCATACCCCTCCGAGTTAAAAGTCAAGGTCTTATACCCATAGGAGGACGAAACCACCATTTTGCGGGGTTTTTTTCCTCCTTTTTTTTTCTGCCAATGTCCGAGGACTTTCGGAATGAAATTTTGCATGAACAATGGGAATAAAAAGTACGTGAGGGCGACATGATTTTTTTTGGACTTTGACAATTTTTAACGTCACGAGCAGATTGGACACTTCACAAATTTGACGAAGGTTTGTCCGATCGGAACGAAATTGCCCTCTCTCGATAACCTCGGGTAAAGGCACATTTATGCTTCATTTACATCATTCTCCTTAGTCTTAAAGGTCAAGCTCAAATGGTTTGAAAAAAAAACCCCGACTTTTTTTTTTGTCTTCACTCAATTTCACCAACGCGGAATCTCAAAGATCGCTTGGTCTTCCAAGGTGTTCTTGCATCATAATAGTGTATCTGCACTGAAGTGGTGTACCTGATATTTGATTTGCCTAGTTGACCTTTTTTTGGATTGTGACCGAATGAACAAAAAAACACCTTTTTGATCATAACTTGAATAATTTTCCTCCGATTTTCATGATGTTGAGTTTTAGGGATAGATTGAAGATGGAGACACATTTTCTTAATTTACACTCTATCCCTAAATGTTGAAGGTCAAGGTTAGTCCGACCGGGGAGGGTTACCGTTGGTGATCACTTTGTGATATTAGATATCTAGTTATCCGTGCCTATTCATAAAAAAACGGCAAGCCTGGTGTTGGCTTCGTGGTGAGGGTGGCTGGCTTGGGATCTTAGGGTCCTGAGTTTGAGCCCCTGTTTGGTTGTTGAATTAACACAAGGTGGGGTTGACTCAGCCTGTCATCATTCTGAGGTCGGTGAAATGAGTACCATAGTACTGGTAGTAGGGGCGCTGCATCAGCGGCACAGCCGTGCCCTCAGCTAATGTTGCTACGAAGGAGGAGGAGGAGGAAACAAATTGCGAAATGGATGCATTTAATGGTCTTCAGCCAAATGGTGAGAGGGTGTGATTACCTGAAGGCACATCGATGCTTGCCACAGGAATGGTGGCAGCACAGATCGTGGAAAGAATACTCTGAAAAGGTTCTCGTACCTCCCCTGAGAAACCGAAGCCAAAAATGGCATCCACCACCAAAGAGAATGTTCTGCTTAAAGCCTCGGCCTAGAGAGTGGGACGGCAAGGAGGTCAACACACTGTGCAATGGACAGGGGCACGAGGCACAATGGACAGGGGCACCAAGCTAAGTTTCAAACACTTGATCTCGTACTTAGCTGTTCATGAAATCTAAAAAGTGATCTTTCCACTGCCGCTGGATATATTTAATTCAATCATGACAGGTATCGGACGATCAAAAATTGTGAATGTACGACGGATACTTAAAGATGGGTGGTATTGATAACTAACCACAGGTAGCTAAGTTTATGTTCAACAGTTGGGAGATTAATCAAAACGACGTCGGGCATCTGGGTTAGCACGGTTTCAAAAAAAGAGGTAGGTCACGTTGAACAAACCTCAATAGAGGAACCAATCCGGGTATGTAATGGTCGTGGAGTTCAGTTTGTTTCGGTTACCATGAAGATTTGACAAGGTTCCACAACTGGAGGTGGTCCAAGATACGGCATGAGGTGTACGCATATGCTGGGCAATCTGTGCCTTCTCCATGTCGGCCTTTCCATTCTTTCTCCACCGGTGCTCTCAGGTTGTTGAGTGTGGCTGGGCAGCTATCTCGTAAATTCTACCACAAACAACCACACCATCCTCTGTTCCATAACACGGTTTTGGGTAGTCTTATTGGGCTGGTAATGCGGAGTCGGCTAAATGGCGAGAGTTGCCTTTTCCTGCATCTGGTTTTTCCTTGTAACGGGGATGTATGCTATTTGGATTCAATGTAGTGGGAATTAGAAGGGGGGCACTAAATGACTTGAAACCAACTTGTTCGAATGAGATTTCAGATCTCGTGAATAATCTCTGCAAAGAGCCCGAGAGTTCGAAAGACTAAGCTCGAAAACATCTCAAAATGCAAAGCTCGTCCACATCCGGTTTGTACTCCAACTAAACTTGATGAAAACAACAGATAAAAAAAATACAATTATTCATTGGTGTTCTCCACGTTCTTACAATGAGGGTTTGTTGAAAATTTCATGACAAAAACCCAAATGGTAATTAAGGAAACACGGAAGCGATTATAAAACCCGGCCCTCTCGCCCTGCGTGGCGGACGAGCTGATAAATGATCGCGACAGACCATGGAGGTCGAAGGCAGCAAACGATGTTAAATATTCAAGAGAATCTCAGATACCTCTTCCAAGCACATGTTCAAGGTAAATGTGAGTCGCATTACTTGTCCATTTTCAAACAGTGAGTGTGTGGGTAAGCGAGCACGCACCTGTGGGAGAACATCGAGGAAAGAGATCTCCATGGTGTGGCACTGTGTCACAAGTCCCTGGAACAAGGGCTTTTTAGGCCTCTTGGGGTAAAAAACAGTCGGCTCATAACCCTAGGGATGAGAAGGATGCACAAATGGGGGAGTGAGGAGGATGGAGGAAACACTTGGGAATTACAATGTAGGTTCACCTTTGGGGAAGCATTTCATGCAGTTATCTGGCCTGTGTGATTGCCAAGTGAACACTTTTAAAGTGTTAACTTAAACTCATCATCAATCGTCTGCCACAAGGTAGGGCCAGGTTCTAGCCCTGAGGAGTATCGTACAATCAAAGCAGCTTTCTAGGCGACAACATGCATGGGATGGTTTAGCGTTGCCTTCCCAATGGGATCAGGATTTGAACCTGCCATTGTCAGATTACTGTACCTGTGTACCAGTAGGTGATCCAAGAGGAGGAAACATGGAAGGCATGTGGCTTAGCATTAACAACAACTTTCCTAGAGCCAACGGAAGAGCTCAGCTGCAAGTTGCATTTTGAGCTGCCTGTTGCTTGCTCGGTTCAACTCCCGGCAGAGAATAATCAACCACAAACTTCCAGCTGGTGCACAGCCAAGAGCATTAATCCTTTAAAGGGGAGATTAAGCTGGCCGTTTCATCTGCATTCACAGGGTACCCATCCGTTACATTTTCAAAGGATATGACCACAAGGCGATACCCGGGTGTGCAGATTCGGTTAAAAACAAAAACACAAATCGAGTGGAATTGACAAAGAGCAGGATAAGCAAAATAATCAAAGTACAGATTTATAAAATGGTGAAATATGTTGTTTTGATGAAATTGATACAAATTTAAAATTTTTGATAAAATGAGCAATTTAAGACGACTGTTTTAAAAAAAAAAAACTCATTTAATTTACTACTGCCAGGATTAATAACCCATAATTAAGATGCACGCACGAACAAATCAATACCCCCAAAGAGCCTTGAGACCCCCAAAGGAACCCCAAAACCCTTCAGAGCCCACCCAATACCCCTATGACCGTTAAGAACCCTTTAACCTTTGATACCTTTTTGACACTTTAGACACCTTTAGATCCCTTCACCCTTTCGACCTTTTATACCCTTCAGACCTATAGAACATTTAGACCTTTATACATCTCAAGTTATTTTCGATCCCTTGGACCTAAACACCATTTGGACCCTTCAGACAGATTTTAGACAGCTTGGACCCTCGACCATTGAGACCACTTCACCTTTTTCGACCCTTTTTACATGCTTGAGAGATTAGACCCCTTTCACACTAACTAATATTGGAACGTACCATTTAGACCTTGAGATCATGTGGAACCTTTGGAGCAAACAGCTCACAAACATCGATAGCAGTCTTCTTACAAAATACAGACTACTTTGCAGCAAGTAATGTGCAAATTCCATCTCCGGGGTGGGTTCTGTGCTCGTAGTTAATGGAGGTGCTCTTGCCACATACTCTTGGCAATTCAGAACCAGAAATTACTGTTACATCAATTTACTGTTACTTTGAAGTCGGTAAACAACAACGGCAATCTTCAGGAAAGATTGTACTCCACTTCAAATTCACCTTCTGTACCCATATCATTCTCTCTGAAAAAAATGGGGGACTGCTCGTGTTTAATGCAACGAAAATCCTGAGAAAAAATATAAATCTGTGCAATAACAATGAAATTCTCCAACATGAAACACATTTCTAAAACTAGAAGGGCACTCGGTGGAGCGCACACCTCCACCACGTAATGCCTGATCCACGAGAACATATCGGGCCCAATACATTATTTAAATATCATGCGAAATATCGTTTTCGACCCGATCTCTCAATGGTGAAGAATCACTTTTAAAATATCAAATAATTCTCGTATCCAGATCTGGTTTCGGATAGTCACCAAAATCGAATTAATTCGTCCTTGTCACACACCCAACGTGTCCACCAACTTTCATCCGAATCTGTCCACAACTTTTTTAAGACATCAAGCTATATATCGGTTTAGCCATATCTCAATGGTGAAGAATCACTGAAAAAAAACATTCGGATCCAGATCCGAATTCAGATCTTCACCAAAATTGAATCAATCCTTCCTTATCACACACCCGTGTCCACCAACTTTCGTCCGAATCTGTCCACAACTTTTTGAGATATCGTGCTGTATATCAGTTTAGCCCCATCTCTCAATGGTGAAGAATCACTTTAAAAATTCTAGTAGTCGGATCCGGATCCAGATCTTCACCAAAATCTAATCAGTTCGTCCTCGTCACACACCGAACCAACCTGTCCACAAAATTTCATCCGAGTCCGTCCACAACTTTTTGAGATATCGTGCTGTATATCAGTTTAACCCTATCTCTCAATGGTGAAGAATCACTGAAAAAATTCTAGTAGTCGGATCCGGATCCAGATCTTCACCAAAATCTAATCAGTTCGTCCTCGTCACACACCGAACCAACCTGTCCACAAAATTTCATCCGAGTCCGTCCACAACTTTTTGAGATATCCTGTACACAAACAAACAAACAGACAGAAAGGGGTGAAAACATAATCTCCTTCACCTTCGGTGGTAGAGGAAAAATGCAAGAGGATGTGGGGATGTTCCTCCAAAAAGGATATAAACAATGTAAGGATGGTCACAATAAATGATCGTTATTCAAAGAAAGATGTTGGGGTGGTTTCACACGGTTATCCCTCAAAAATAGTGTGTGTGTGTGTGTGTTTATATTGAAAAGTTGGAGGTGTGGGCAGTAAATAAATATAAGCTAAAAAACTAATTGCCAATAAAAGAATAAACACAAACAGGCTGCGACTCCGGTGGAGTCGATGGCTGTCCCATTGTGTAGAAAAGTGACAAAAAACCCACAAACAATTTGAGATGTCGCGCGCACACCAGACCGTCTCCACCGTTGTTTCCAGGACCACACACAACAAGCACAGCCCGGCCTTTGGTGGTGTCGGTGTCCAAAGGGAAAGCCTGTAATGCAACGGCAGTAGAACGAGTTATGAGAACGGGAAGGACTGAAATGGGAGATTCAACACGTTGTCTACACGAGCAGAAAGGCGACTTACACGAGCGACGGCGGTGGCACAGCTCAGGCCTGCAAGCTCCATTAATTGATCGACGCTAAATCCAGCCGTGGAGAACAGCTCTTGGTCAATGGATTGCGCTTCCTCCTGGCTGGAGGTGGGATCGGGGAGGGAAGAAACCTGAGCCAAGCAGATGCAGCCAAACCATGATGCGCTGTAATCCCAAGCAATTCCTAATGCAACCATGATATAATCACGAGAACAAAGTCCACACGTATATTTATACATATGACTAATATTGTGACAGTTCTGGAAACCAAGACCCCCAAGGCAATGGTACATAACATGCAGCGGTTCCTGAATTAGTTATTTCATTATTACATGTTCCAGGTAGGGTCCTCCTTGTGTCTAGTGGGATGGGAAATATGCGTTGTGTGCGATTACGTCGGTCTTCCTCTCTTTCACTTTCTTTATCTGGCATTTATTCAATTTCTTTCACAAACACTACATTCAAAGCCCTTCCCACTAAACCCCAACAATCACTCTGCTCCGCCATCACACGATCTACCAACCTGCTTCAAACAGGTGCCAAACCACCCCGCCTGCTTCAAACCCAAATAATTTACTTATCATTTGCAACGCACCATCCAAGCTCACCATTCCAACACCTGCTTGCTACTCAGACAATGCTACCTCACCATGAAGACAACCACAACCACTTCAACCACCTTGCTATGCCTCACCTACTCAGGATATCCCTACAACCACCACGCTACATCCTACGCCTGCTACTCCAACCTGGTTCCACCACCAACCAAGACTCGCTTTACAAAGATCATGATCTCCACTGATCACTTGGTTTTGTGCCTCCCTACTGGCGGGGCGGCCGGTGACGACCGACCCGTCAGTCCAGCCCGCTGTTGGCGCCTTTGCTGGGCGTATGTGTGATGAATGGGGGGGGGGAGGATGCTGCATTCAGCCGCATGTTGACCCAGGAGATGTGTGTGGCCCGTCCCAGGGACAACTGGGGCCATTTTGCAGATAGCAGTCTTGGAAGTAGTGTGACTTCATGAAGAGGCAAGTCCGGACCAATGGGCACGCTGCACTCAGAACAAAAGAGGAAGAGCGTGACCCTCACTCGTGGCAACCATGCCCACAAAGGCTGCCAAACTCCACCCCTTCTGAGATGTGTAAAGGGTGGAGTGCTCCGGCATAGTTGTCTTGCAGAACGAGCGGAACGGAATGCTGAAGGAGCGTTCGGAGAACGGAATGGGACAAGCGCTCAGGCAGGGCAGGAGACCGAACCAACCATACCCAAGAGATAGCTTGTTCCACACAGCGACACTCTTCAAATCCCAGTACCCTTTCCTTACTTTCCCCATACTTGGGATCAGCCCGGGCTTGCAAGTCTGTGCCGGGTGAGCGAGGTCGCCAATATGCCTCATACGTCTCTTTTTCTTTGTCTTTCTCTCACATCTAATTTCCTCAGAAATGCGACCGATTGGCGTCATTGTCTTACAAGTAGCACAAGTAAGGTGTACAAGGGATCATTTAGATAGGCAAGATCTGCACTGTCTCTTCTCTTCTGTACATTGCGCACAGCACCAATTCCCCCTATTGTTGTCTTTTTCTGTCCCACACGAATGGATGCATGTTTGTTGTATGGATCACTGTTTATAAAACTCGTCTTGAATGTGCCACATACCTTTCATCACCCTCCTTTTGTAAACAAACCCCCTGCACACATTCTTACAACCTGCTTGTAGCCGCTGTTCTATATTGGTCCAGCACAGTCCGCACTAGACGGGAAGTTGTAGCCCAAATGATTGGCTCCAGTTTAGCCAGTGCATACCTACGGTTCTCGCTCGGCTGTACTTGAATAGATGAATGGGTACGCACTGAGGGTGTGGCTTCTAGTTAGGTTGTCGTGCAAATGGATAGGCAATGTGTAACAGCAGAACGTAACCCTGCCAGGCCAGTAATTCCGAGTCGAGCGACTACAGTTGCACCGTAACGTTCACAACCCGTCAGATTGCAGAGTTACTTGTGAGCCGAGGGCCTGCAGGGCCGGGTTTTCGGGAGGAGTACGAGTACTTACCCTCATGGTAATCCCCAAACCCCGAGTCCGTAACAATACTAATGTATGCCATGGGCACCTACAGAGCTCTCCTGTCTGTACCCACTCAGGTGCTTTATGATTCATAGATGCCCCCAAGGCTCTCCTGCCAAAATCTACGAGACCATACTGCCACTGCAGAACTTTGCATGCTCTAAACGCCTTCATGACTCTCCCAATTGTATCCAGTGCGGATCCCTCAGGGCTCTCCCACAAAGGTTGGGGTGGAACTGCAAGGAGATGAAGGATAGGGTGCAAGATAAGGAAGATGGAAGGTTGAGGTGGGAAGGGAGGAATATGATCAAACCTTGAACCACTGTAACAAAAGCAACATGATGTTCATATAAACCAATCTTTCCTCCAAGCATGATCTTCATACAAACCAACCTTCCCCCAAAACAAGACCTTCACACAAACCAACCTTGCCACCAAACACTCTTCACCCCCCCCACCCATCCACACCCTCCCAGCCTGCACCCCATCACGCACCCTCCCACCCTCTACTCCCGTCCCACAGCCTCCCACCCTCTACCCCCGTCCCACCTCTGCCCGTCCCACAGCCTCACACCTCTCCCCCGTCCCGCACCCTCCCAGCCTCTCCACCTGTCCACACCCTCCCAGCCCTGCCCCATCCTGCACCCTCCCAGCCTTGCCCCCCCTCCTGCACCCTCCAGCCTTGCCCCCCTCCTGCACCCTTACACCTATCCCACACTCCCATATTTCCTTCCCCCCTCATCTCGCCCCCTCTTGCTCATTTCCATGTTCCTGCACCCTGCAACAATTCCTCCTCCCCCGTCTTTGTGTGGACCTCAAACATCCGAGGTCTCCGCTCCAACCTGACAGATCTCTCATTCCAAGATGCTGCTGATAAACCAGACATAACCTGTTTAACAGAATCCTTCATCTCACAGGACGTCCATGACTCATTCGTGTATCTCCCTGGCTATGATCTCCAATTTTATGGGCCCGAACCAAACCCTGGCGGCGGAGTTGCACTTTACATCAATTTCTCAATGGGTCTACTCTTACACTGAACAAACACCAGTAGTACCTTTGGCTGTGACTTCCCTTCCACTCCCACCTCTTGTTTGTCTGTGTAATGTACTGTCCTCCAAACAGTGACAATTCCATCTACCTACCCATTCTCTATCTCTGTCTGTCTCTCACTCACATGACGTGGACCAACTTTTTAGCATTCACCCCAACTCTCTCTTCCTCATATGTGGTGATTTCAATGGTCACCATGCTAATTGGCTGGGTGGTGGTGCCCCTCTCACAAGCCATGGCCTTCAGCAAGGGACTTCTGTGACTCCATGCGACTGACTGACTGTGAACTTTCCAACCCAGATTTCTCCCAACAGCAAATCTATCTTAATGGACTTGCAAATGAAATTTTTTCCCACAAATGTCTCCTGCAATTCTCAGGGAGCTGCCTCAGCGCCGGCGAGTCTGGCAGTTCACTCGGGTAGATTGGCATGGACTGCAAGCAGCCATCTCTCGTCAGGACTAGTCTCCTATATCTACTGCCGCTGATGTTAACTCCATCCCATCTCGTCTTCAGTTATTCTCCCCTTCTTCCCTTCTTCCCGCCCATGGTACATTGACTGAATCTTGTGGTGAGGCAGTTGTTCTGAAACAACTTACCTTCTCTTCCTGGAAAGCAAACCCAACCAAAGGCAATCTCAGCAACAAGTATGTGTCCACTCTCAAGAGAGCTAGAAAACAACATCTGTCCGACCAAAAGATTGAACTTTCAAATTTGTCTCCCTCTCCCAAAACCTGGTGGTGCCTTGTCAAGTCTGTCTCTGGAGAAGGCTTCCCTTCCATCCCTTCCCTCTCTTCAAATGGCACCACAGATGACTCTGGCTCGTGAGAAGCGAATGCTCAATTCTGTGTTTGCTTCCAAATCTTGTATCTCACCCATCACTCTCGGTCCCATCCTTCTGTCGTACCAAACTTCTCCTGGACTCACTCTGTCTTTTGCACCTGAGAAGGTGGAGAAGGTTCTTTCAACCATCGACTCTGCTGCTGGACTGGACGGCATCAGCTCATGAGTACTAAAAAAAATAGCACCGCAAAGCGGCGTAACCCCTCAGCCCCTTGACGCAAACAAATTTCAAGATGGTGGCCATATTGAAAATCGCAGCACGCCCATTTTGAAGGAACCTTCCTCTACTCAACCCAACACACCAGCAAAAATGGATATAATCGGACAAGGCGTTCTCCTCAAATTGACAGAAACAATTTCAAGATGGCTGCCGTGGCGGCCACAGTGAAAATCGCAGCAATGCCCATTTTCCCATTTTGGAAAGGAACCCTCCTCTACTCAACCCCATTATACCTCGCCAGAATAAAATCAATGTGTGAAGCCGTTCTAAGTTATTGTCCGGAAACCAAATTCAAGATGGTGCTCTAGCCGCCATATTGGATATCGGATTGCGCTGAATATCGAAAGGAACCTTCCTCTAACACCCCCATTATAATACACAAAAATGAAATCAATAAGTCAAGCCGTTCTCATATTGTCCGGAAACCAAATTCAAGATGGCTGCCTAGCCGCCAATTGGATATCGGATTGTGCTGTATATCGAAAGGAACCTTCCTCTAACCACCCCATTATACCCACATGAAAATAAAATCAATCTGTCAAGCCGTTCTCAAGTTATTGTCCGGAAACCAAATTCAAGATGGCTGCCCTAGCCGCATATTGGATATCGCATCGCACTGATTATCGAAAGGAACCTTCCTCTACCCAGCCCCAACACCACTGCCAAAATGGATTTAATCGGACAAGGCGTTCAACTCGAAATTGACGGAAACCAAAAGTTGACAGACGCGCCGGACGCCCGGAAAATTCAACATGGCTGCCCTAGCCGCCATATTGGATATCGGATTGTGCTGTATATCGAAAGGAACCTTCCTCTAACCACCCCCATTATAGCCCCTGGAAATAAAATCAATCTGTCAAGCCATTCTCAAGTTATTGTCAGGAAACCAAATTCAAGATGGCTGCCCTAGCCGCCATATTGGATATCCATCGCACTGATTATCGAAAGGACCTTCCTCTACCCAGCCCCAACACACACTGCAAAAATGGATTTAATCGGACAAGGGTTCTCCTCGAAATTGACGGAAACCAAAAGTTGACAGATGCCCGCCCGGACAACGCCTATGACGACAATACCCTTAGCAATTGGGCTGAGAGGTAAAAAAGAAAACCTGCTCTGCTGTTCTTGCATCCTCTCTGCTTTTTTCACCCAATCATTTTCCCTTAATCATCTTCCATATGCTTGAAAACACCCATCACTGCATGACATAATAAAAATAGCACCGCAAAGCGGGCGTAACCCCTCAGCCCCTTGACGCACAACCAATTTCAAGATGGTGGCCATATTGAAAATCGCAGCACGCCCATTTTCGAAAGGAACTTCCTCTACTCAACCCCAACACACCCAGAAAAAATGGATTTCATCGGACAAGGCGTTCTCCTCGAAATTGACGGAAACCAATTTCAAGATGGCTGCCGTGGCGGCCACAGTGAAAATCGCAGACATGCCCATTTTGGAAAGGAACCTTCCTTTACTCAACCCCATTATACCTCGCCAGAATAAAATCAATGTGTGAAGCCGTTCTCAAGTTAGTCCGGAAACCAAATTCAACATGGCTGCTCTAGCCGCCATATTGGATTCGGATTGTGCTGAATATTGAAAGGACCTTCCTCTAACACCCCCATTATATCACACAAAATGAAATCAAAGTCAAGCCATTCTCAAGTTATTGTCCAGAAACCAAATTCAAGATGGCTGCCCTAGCCGCCATATTGGATTCGGATTGTGCTGTATATCAAAAGGAATCTTCCTCTAACCACCCTCATTATACCCCCATGAAAATAAAATCAATCTGTCAAGCCGTTCTCAAGTTATTATCCGGAAACCAAATTCAAGATGGCTGCCCTCGCCGCCATATTGGATATCGCATCGCACTGATTATGAAAGGAACCTTCCTCTACCCAGCCCCAACACACACTGCAAAAATGGATTTAATCGGACTAGGCGTTCTCCTCAAAAATCGACGGAAACCAATTTCAAGATGGCTGCCATGGAGGCCACATTGAAAAATCGCAGCGCGCCCATTTTCGAAAGGAACCTTCTTCTACTCAAACCCAACATACCCTGCAAAATGGATTTAATCGGACAAGGCGTTCTCCTCGAAATTGACGGAAACCAAAAGTTGACAGACGCCCCGGACAACGCTGTGACGACAATACCCTTAGCCAATTCGGGCTGAGGGGAAAAAGTGCAAAATGGATCCCCTGAACTACAGACCTATCAGCTTACTTCGAATCATCAGCAAGGTCTTGGAATCCATCATCACAGTTGACATAAAATCATTCCTTTTCTCCAACAACCTCATCACAGATCATCAGTGTTGCACCCTTTGCTCTTTCCGTGCTTTGTCCCCTACTCCCCAGGTTTCTGTAGGGCGCACATGATGCACCATCAGCCCCACTGGAGTGAAACTCCCAAAATCCAGAATCACTGCTCACCTCTCCTCATTCGTTCATCTTTTTCCACACCTGTGGAACAAACTTCCACATTCTCTTCAACGTCATTCTTCCCTCTAGGTCTTCGAGACAGTGTTTATCTTTTCTACCCCCATTAACCCCCCCTCTTCACAAGCCCACCTCCTTCCAAGTTTTCCCATCCAATATCCATGTTCTTCTCTACCACACATAACCCCCCCCCAAATGCCCAGCTTTTTTGCCACCCCTGTGTCTTCTCCCAACCCTTATTCTTCCCCACCTCATCATTTGTCAAAGACTCCCTCAATTGTATCCTTCAACCCTGCTGTTCGTGTGTTTCCTCCCAATCTTTCTACTGTTCCTTTTGTTCTGACCTGTTTTATGTTCTTGTTCTTCCACGAGCCTTGACTTTGCATGCAGAAAAAACACCACATACCTCAAGTACTTGATAGAGCCAGTAGGAGTGGATCTGCCATGTTCGAATTTGGGCCAATCCACCACGAATGCACCTTTGGACAGGATTGAGGAAAGCTCTGCAAGCACAACAGGTTCAATTACTCTCCAAAGGGGGGGAGGGGGGGCGTGTAACCCACAATAACAATTAATTAATAATTCAAACATAATTCCACCGAGGAGAGAAGGAAAGGCAAGGCTATGCTCCTCGGAATATCGTTCCAGAATATCCCATAAATGCTCGATTGGGTTCAGATCTGGTGATTGAGAAGGTCATGACATGGATAACATCAGTGTCATGCTCATCCAACCATTGGGCGAACACACGTTCTCTGTGGATGAGGCATTGTCATCCTGGAAGACACCCCTCCTGGCAGGAAAGAAATGGGGAGGAAGATGATCATTCAGTACCATTAGGTAGCAATTGGCATTGACCTTTCCTTCTGAGGGAATGACTGCATCCAAACCATGCCAGGAAAATGTGCCCACAACATTACCGAACCACGAGAATCCTTCACTATTGGAACAAAGCACTCAGGGTGGGAGAGTTCTTTAGGTTGGCGCCACACGTGCACTCGTCCGTTTGTCGAGAACATGGTGAAGGATGATTCATCTGACCATGTCACATTTCTCCACTGCTCGGGAGTCCATTGCCGGTGCTCTTTGCACGACTGGGCTCTGCAATGTGCAGGATGAGCAGTTTGTGCACTATAACCAGACTATGGTATCCCACTCTGTGGAGTTGGTGGCAGACCATTTTTGATGAAACTGGCTGCTCGTGCCCCAGGTTGAAATATAGTCAGTTGATCTACAGTTGCTTGCCTGCAAATTAATACATGGACATCACAATCCTGGAGTATGTGCTTCCACCCACTGTTGCCCTTTGCTGATGTCTTTCCCTCAGAGTTCCACACCGACATCACCTTAGACACCGATGCTCGTGAAACATCAGCAAGTTGAGCTGCCTTTGTCACTGAAGCTCCTGCCAAATGCACCCCAACAATCAACCCTGTTTCAAAGTCAATGAGGTTTATGGCCTCAGCCTTTTTTATTAAAAAAAAAACAAAAAGGTAAAAAAAAGAACAATCTCCACAATAAACAAAATAACCAGAAGTCAAAACAAGAAATCAAAGAACAAGAAAACCAAAATCAATGAGCAACAATCAGGTCAAATAATTAACCAAATTATTGTGCCACCCTGTTAATCCCCGTGGCCTCCGCTGCTCGTGGAGAAGGAATAAAAGTGAGGGGTGGGGGGCTTCTCAGAGGTTATGACCCAATTATAGACATCTTAAGTTTTATTTTATTTTTTCACCAAAACTCAAAAAAGGTTTGATTGATCGGAACAAAATTGCCCTCTCCAGATATCCTAAAGTAAAGCATATTTGTGCTTAATTTACATCATACCCCTCCAAGTAAAAGGTCAAGGTCAAAATGGTGGTCTGGAAAATAAAAATAAAATAATTTTTAAAAAGCGGTTTTTTTTTTGTCATCGCTCAATTTTGCCAATGCAGAATTTTAAAGACCACTTGGCCTTCCGAGATGTCCTTGCATTATAATAGTTTACCTGCACTGAAGTTGCGCACCTGATATTTCATTCGTATCGTTGACCTACTTTTTCGGATTGTGACCTAATTAACAAAACAACACCTTTTTGATCACAACTTCAAGAATTTTCCTCAGGATTTCATGATGTTGAGTTTTATGGATAAAATGTAGATGGTGACATGTTTTCTTAATTTCCACTCTATCCTTAAATGTGGAATGTCAGGGGTCACCTGGTGGTCCAAAAAAGAAAGAAAAGGCAATCATTGAATTGAGGGTGCCGGGGGAGGCCTAACCTTGGCGATCGTCGATATCGAGTCACAGGTTGCTGTTTCCTCCGCTCCTCTTGACTTTTCAGCTCGTCTCCGTTGGAGTCGAGATAAGCTGTGAAAGCCATAATGATGTCCTTCAGTCAATCAGGACATCCGTCTGTGGGTCCATTAACTTTTGTTCCCCCCCCCACCTCCAACTCCTCCGAGGCGATCAACGGATCGTTTTAAACCCGGCATGATGATTCACGACGTCGATATGCAAAAAGTAATGGAGTCATTTTTAGCCGCGTCTCGCGTAGCGAACGCTGGCTCTAAGAGAGCTCCGCGTTGTTCTTCTTGTTGTTCTTCTTCTTCTGGTGAAGACAAAACCTTTAGGACTCGGCTCTTTATATACAGGATCCGGATCTCCTTAAATACGAAACACCTGCACACATCCTCGCATTGAGGGTGCCTTTTGAGAGCGTCTATCATGAACTTTTAAATATATTCGGACATTTGCTTTAAAGTTTCGAAAAGTTCACGTTACTATTTAAAGATTATTCCATTTAATGTGTTGTAGTTTCGTAAATACACGATTTTCTTGTCATGATCATGAACAGGAGCCTCCATGACGGATCTCACTATTGGCTCCATCAAGGCACGTGACGAAATATCGGAAGTAGTTGTTGTTATTGCCTTTAGGACGCGGCTCTTGGACACATTTGTCCTTGTTAATATCCATCCAGGTGGTGAGATAATTAACTAATTAACAAAAAATCGAATCCACATTTGTATGGCTATCACATATCACGAAATTGTGATTTCAATGAAAAAAAAACAAAAAAAGACATGACGTATCGTTGTTAATTTCATTGAAACTTCTTAATTTAATTTGATGTTAATCGTAATTTAATTTAACGTAAGCCTGGTGTTGCCTTAACGGCTAAGCTGGCAGGTCTAAGATCTTCGGGTCTTGAGTTTGAGCCCGTCATGCCATGAAATAACACCAGGTGGGATGATTCAGCCTGTCATTCTTCCGAGGTCGGCAAAATGAGCACCAGCTTACTGGAAACAGGGGGCACTGCATCAGTGGCACAGCCATGCTCCCAGCAATGATGTAACCAGCAACCACAGGCTGCATACGGATGTATTATCATTTTACTTTTTTCTCTTTTTTTGTATATACTAGTACGGGCCCGTAGGGGCGGGCCCGTAGGTGCGTGCCCGTAGGTGAGTGCCAGTATGTCAAGCCTCTCTCTCTCTCTCAAACCTCGAAAAGGCACATCCGCGGGTCCCCAGCAATATTCCTGGCAAGTTTCAATCGTGCAAAAGAAATAATAATAAATTAATAAATAAACAAACAAACATTAATTGTGATGTCATTCGTGACGTCATAGCACCGTGTCCTGTCATTGGTCGACAGATAAATGGCCGTAACTTGGAACCGCTCGTCTGATTAATATCAAACCTTGAAAAGCACATCCGTGTGGCCCCGGCAATATTCCTGGCAAGTTTCAATCAGATCGGACCGTCGATCGTGCAAAAAAAAAAAAAAAAAAAAAAAAAGGAATAAATAAATAAACATTAATTGTGACGTCATTGGTGACGTCACAACACCGTGTCTTGTCATTGGTCGACAGATAAATGGCCGTAACTTGGGAACCGCTTGTCCGATTCATATCAAACCTTGAAAAGGCACATCCGCGGGTCCCTGGCAATATTCCTGGCAGTTTCAATGAGATCGGACCGGCGGTCGTCGAGAAACGGCGGTCGCAGACAGACAGACAGACACACAGAGATTGCTGGAATTATAGATAGATACAGTCAGACTCGTGGAAGAGCTAGTACTCGTCCACTGAATGGATCAGGACACAACAGGCCAAAATATTTATAAATATATATATATATAAATAAATAAATATATATACAAGGTGTCCATAAAGTCTCTTTACAATTTAAACAATTTATTACAAAAGCAAATGAATAGATAAACCTGTGGAAATTATTACAAAATGAGTAGATATTGAAGTTTTTTTGCCTCATTTAATACACTTCTATATGGGCACAATTAGTTGCACGAAGCACATCAAGACGGTATAATTTATAAATTATAGAGAAGACTTTTATGGACACCCTGTATATATATATATATAAATAATTATATATAATAAATATCTATCTATAATTCCAGCAATGTGTGTGTGTGGTGTGTCTGTGTGTCGTCTGTGACCGCTGTTTCTGACAACCACTGGTCCAATCTCATTGAAACTTGCCAGCTATATTTCTGGGACCTATGGATGTGCATTTTCAAGGTTTGATATATAATCGGACAAGTGTCCAAGTTATGGCCATTTATTTACCAAACCAATGACAGGACACGTTGCTGCGGCCGGCCGACGATGACGTCACGGGCCGTGCAAGTTACATGGCAGCAAATGTCATGGCAAGCAAAGACAGGGAGGTAAACTTGATTTTAATTAACTCTGTGTGTGGAAGTGTGGTGTCGTTTCTGGCACGCGGTTTGAAAGTTTTTTTTTTTCTTTGCACCTACGGGCATGCACTGGTAAATATAATTATAAATAAATATATACACGAGTCTGCACATTGCCCCTGACACACTGCTGTATTTCAATGGACGGGGACGGACGTGACTTGTGACGCAATTTTTAACTCGTTCGTCACACGACGTGAGCGCCATCGCAACGGAACAACGCTCGATTGTACCGAGCACGGGGATAACGTCACAGCGCGCGTTTTGTAAAACCCTTCCTGAAGAGTCTGAGAGAACGGGCCGGTGCTCACCTGGGACCGCGAACCGAAATGGAGTTACAACGTCCCGGGACGAGAAGCGCGAGACTCCCAACAAGACTCCGCCAAGATAACATGACGACGTCGAGTGTACACAATGCGAGAAATGAGGTCTCTGCGTTTTTAAAAACAACAAAAAAAATTTATCGCATGCACTTTTTATTTCATCCATCGCGACCTGGGACACACACGGAATCAGTTTAATTAAAAATGGAGAAAAGGCGACGAGGAAACCATCCAACCAGCGCACGTAACTCTCATTCACTGCCTAGGATTCTCTCTCACGAAGCGTCGTGCTTCCTTGTTATGATTATGTGGTAATTTCGGTTTCCAGCTCTTTTCCTGAAGTATGGCGAACTTAACACTCAACAATAAGCCTCGTGTTTGCTTCGTGGTTGGGGTGGCTGGCTTGGGATCTTCGGTTCCTGAGTTCGAGCCCCGTTGGCTGCTGAATTAACACCAGGCGGGGTTGACCGAGCCTGTCATCCTTCCAAGGTGGGCGAAATGAGCACCAGTATACTGGTGTAGAGGGCACTGCATCAGCGGCACAGCCACGCCCCAACAAAATGATAGCGACAGCCAAGAGGATGTGGAATTGGTTACATATGCAAGAACAACTCAACAACTATTAAAAAATAACATTTTTTCAATAAAAAAAAAAGAACCATTTAAACCACGACGTTTATTACTGAACGTTCATTCCTCGTGTGACGTTTGAAATCGACAGTGAGGGACACATTGCAGCATTAAACGAAACAAACTAATTTCCTCGGATTGTGCACAATTAGCACCAGAATGAAACGACAGCTGATTATAAAACCAATAACTACACTACTGGCCATCCAATCCAATTACAAAACCAATAATAAACCACGGCACCGCATCACCCACTTAAAAAACCAATAACGAAACACCGCCACCGCGCATCACCACAATTAACAAAACAATAACTAACACACCAGCACCGCCATCCACAATTAACAAAACCAATAACGAAACCACCCGGCACCCCCATCACATTAACAAAACCAATAACGAAACCACGGCACCCGCATCAAAACTACAACCAATAACGAAACCACCCGCAGCATCACCCAATTAAAAAAACCAATAACGAAACCACCGGCACCGCGCCATCACCCAATTAACAAAACCAATAACAGAAACCAGCACCGCCATCACCCAATTAACAAAACCAATAACGAAACCACCGGCACCCGCCATCACCCATTAACAAAACAAATAACGAAACCGGCACGCCATCACCCATATACAAAAACATAACGACCACCGCACCGCCATACAAACTAACAAACAATAACGAAACCACCGGCACCCGCCATCACCCAACTAACAAAACCAATAACTAAACCACCGGCACCGCCATCACCCAATTAACAAAACCAATAACGAACCACCGGCACCCGCCATCACCCAATTAACAAAACCAATAACTAAACCCAGAGCACGCCATCACCCAATTAACAAAACCAATAACAGAACCACCGGCACCGCCATCACCCAATTAACAAAACAATAACGAAACCACCGGCAACGCACACTAACTAACAAACCAATAACGAAACCACGGCACCGCCATCACCCAATTAACAAAACCAATAACGAAACCACCGGCACCCCATCACCCAATTAACAAAACCAATAACGAAACCACCGGCACCGCCATCACCCAATTAACAAAACAATAACGAAACCACGGCACCGCCATCACCAATTAACAAAACCAATAACGAAACCACCGGCACGCATACCAACTAACAAAACCAATAACAACCACCGGCACCGGCCATACCAACTAACAAAACCAATAACGAAACACCGGCACCGCATCACTCAATGCTAAGAACCA
>CM068963.1:62161157-62189441 GCA_035128595.1 Eptatretus atami
AAAAGAGAGAGATCCGGGTCAACGGAGCGTATTATGAGACAAGGATTCTCATCCTTGGTTGTCATTTCCCGGTTCTGTATATGCTCCGATGAGGCAAATGATCTCACCATGAAGGACGCATTCAATGCCACGCTCGAGTCTGTGGTTGATCAGTGCCCCAGATGAGATACTCTTCTAGTCTTGGGGATTTCAATGCATGACTGGAACTGATAGGGATGGTTATGAGACAGTGTGTTGGTCCCCATGGGTCTGGGACTGTGAACCAGAATATCACTAAGTTCTTGACTTTGCAAGAAGTCATGGACTTAGGGTGGTGGTTCATGGTTTCAGCGCCCACAGGCTCATCGCTGGACTTGTATTCCAATGCTGGTGATGTGCAAAGGAAATTGCCATGTGCTGTTGATGGTCACTGAGGATGATCCAGAACTGCAGGGTCTACTGAGTGCTCAGTTCCTAATACCAACCACAGCTTGTTGTGGCAACTCTGAAGTTGCACTTAAATCCAGGAAATGGTACCATCCCAGCCAGGCTGGATTGTTGACAAGCTCAAGGATGAGAAGGTAGCTGAGGAGATTGCGAACAGGCTGAGTGGAGATTTGGGGGGTCTGGGTGCTTTGGGGTCCTGAAGAGTTTTGAAGTGCCTTCAAGACCACCATCCTAGATTTGCCAGTGATGTTTGGATCACCGGAGGGCAAAGAAGAATTTTGTCTCTCAAGGGACACTGGATACCATTGACCAGAGTCGCAGGGCCAGGCTGAATGGCAGAGCTGAGCTATTCAGGGAGTTGAGGCGTAAAACTGCATGGGTGCAAGGGTGGACAAGGAGGCGATGTGCAAGGAATCTTGATGGGGGGGGTGGGGTAGAGCATCACTTGTAGTCAAGTATTCTCTCTCCTGCTTACAGTGGAATTTGCACGTTGCGTTCATCCAAGCCATCCCTCGATGTACTGCACTTAGAGGGAGGGTGGTGGCTCTTGACAGAGGAGTCCAAAATGAAGGCCGCTCTCGGTTTACTTTGAGGGCTGCACAGACGATTCACCAGTTGTCAATGGGATGTCAGGGGTGTTACAATCCCTATTGCTGACCCCCCAATCAACTGTGATCCACCTTAGTTTGTGGAAACACAGGCTGTGGTGAACCGGTTGAAATGGTTAAAGCTCCTGGAATCTGTGGCATCCATGCTGAACTTCTCAAGTCTGGTGGAAATGCTGAACTCATGTCGTTACATGCAGTTCTGTGCTCTGCGTGCAACACAGGCATCATCCCAACTGACTGGAAGAGGGCCTTGTTGTCCCTCTCTGGAAAGGGAAAGGTGATCACCAGGACTGCAACAACTACCGAGGGGTGACGCTGCTCTCAGTGCCAGGCAAGGTATTTGCTCGGATAATTCTTGATAGGGTTCGCCACCATCTGCTTGACACCAGTGTCCAGAGCAGTCAGGCTTTCACCAAAGAGGTCAACGATTCACCCATCCTTGTTTAGGGTCCTCACCGAACGCAGATGAGAGTTTCGGCAGGGGCTGCTTGCAGCCTTTGTTGATCTCTGCAAAGCGTTCGACTCGGTGAATCGGGATGCCTCTGGAGGATTCTTGGTCTTCATGGGTGCCACAAAATTGATCAATCTGATGTCAAATGATACTCTGCTACGAGAGTGCTGTGAGATGTGGTGATACCATCCTGACTTATTTCCATTGTCACTGGAGTTTGTCAGGGTGTGTTTGGCCCCCACTCTTTTCAGTACTTGTATGGAATGGATTCTGGGGAGGATGATGGAGAGATCAAGCTGCGGTGCATCGTTTGGAATGTCAAGATCTCTGACCTTGATTTCGCAGATGATGCAGTCATCTTTGTGGAGACTCTACATTGCCTTTTGGGGGCCCTCAAGGTGCTGAATGAGGAATCGGAGCCACTGGGATTAACGGGCGGGTTTCCTGGGTCAAAACTAAGATCCAAGCTTTCAATGACATCTTGGATGCTGCTATCTTGTCTGGACCTGTTTGTGGTGAGGATGTTAAGGTCACGGAAAGATTCACTTACCTTGGCAGTGATATTCACGTCTCTGCTGGCTGTGAGCCAGAGGTCAATGGATGTCTGGGTCAGGCCTGGTGAGTCATGGATTCACTGGATCATGGGGTGTGGCGCTGCCGGTACCTGTGCAGGAGGACGAAAGTCTGATTCTTCAGGTCATTGGTGCTACCGGTCTTGATCTACGGATGTGAGACTTGGACTCTGACCAGGGATCTGAGATGGCGACTTAATTCCTTTTGTACCAGATATTTTCGGAGAATCCTTGGCTATCGCTGGTCGGACTTTGTGTACAACGAGCGGTTGTTGAAAGAGACTCAAATGAGATTTGTTACCTGTGTAGTGCGTGAGCATCAGCTGTGGCTGTATGGACATGTGGCTCGTTTTCCTAACGGTGATCGTGCTCACCAGAATCTCTCAGCGAGTGAGCCTCATGAGTGGAGGAGGCCAATGGGCTGACCACGTGCCTCATGGCTGCAGCATGTTGATCAGCATCTCAAGGAGATGGGGATGGGCCAGGCATCTGGCTGGAGGATGGCCAGACGGAGGCCTCTGGAGTACCGGCGGAAAGAGGACGCAACGACACGCTGCTCCAGCGCATGCTCCCATTCCTGACCTGACCTTCACCATTGAGAGATGGGGCTAAAAACGATATTGCTTATCTAAAAACGTTGTGGATGTATTCGGATGAAATTTGGTGGATATTTTGGTTGTGTGAGAAGGACTAATTGATTCGATTTTGGTGAAGATCTGAATCCGGATTCCGGATACGAGAATTTAAAAAAAAATGTTAGAATTTTTCACCATTTAGAGATTTGGCCCAAACTATATATATACACGATATTTCAAAAATATATTGGCCCGATATGTTCTCCTGGATCAGGCATTGCATATCAGAGGTATGCACTCTACCGAGTGCCCTTCTCATTTTTAGCCGTGTCTCGCGTGCGAAGCTGGCTCTAAGAGAGCTCCGCGTTGTTTTTTTTTTTCTTCTGGTGAAGACAAAACCTTTAGGACTGGCTCTTTAATATACAGGATCCGGATCTCCTTAAATACTAAACACCTGTACACATCCTCACATGAGGTGCCTTTTGAGAGCGTCTATCATGAACTTTAAAATATATTCGGACATTTGCTTTGAAGTTTCGAAAAGTTCACGTTACTATTTAAAGATTTATCCTTTAATGTGTTGTAATTTCGTAAATACACGGTTTTCTCTTGCCCTCTCGGATTCATGGAAAACACCAATAGCGAGACAGGTTTTGGCCACCCTGTGCATGGACGCCTCCATGGAGCCGGTCTCGCTTAGTTGTTCTCACTAGTCAAACGGAGACAAGATTGAACGCAAATATCGGAGATGTTGATTGTTGTTCGAAATATTACAGCCTTACCTACATTACAGACGTGGTACTTGATCACATCATTGTCTTCTCTTGTATCCATAGTTAGTCAATACAGTCGTTGAAACTGTCGTTGTTGCCAAGAGAACACAAAGTTGTTATATATATGAGAGAAGTATGATTGAATTGCGCGGAAGACTACTTGATATATAAGACAGTCTGGCGTGTGGAGGACTCGGTGGATTGAGGAGAGCGACGGCTGAGGGGTCGGAAAGGACGCATTTGGTAGACAAGATGGATACAGATGGGTAATCCCCAGAAAGAAAAACTGGAAACCTGAAAGGAGGGGGGTTGGCATCAGGTGGAGGAGGGTTAACAAGGAAAGAAAAGATCATGGTTTTGGCTTGGGGATGATCTGCGATGGTAGTGAACAGATGTCATTTAGGAGGGATAGTCAATTGCAATGACATCTGTTACAGGTATGTTATTACTCATCAGTTATTGGATAAGCCTGGTGTTGGCTTAATGGTTCAGGTGGCTGGCTTAAGATCCTAGGGTCTTGAGTTCAAGCCCCTGTCTGGCTGTTGAATGAACACCAGCTGGGTTGACTCAGCCTGTCATCCTTCCGAGGTCAGCTAGCTTACTGGTAACGGAAGCACTGCATCAGTGGCACAGCTACCCCCCACAAAATGACGCAGCTAAGCAGCCACAGGCCTCATATGAATAAATGAATAAATAAATAAATAAAGGTATTTGTTTCCTTGGGTATGTCAGATGCACCATAAGCTTGTACATGTTGAAACAAATTGGTCTCATCCAAGCAACGGCACAAGGTGGAGGTTTTGTTGATGAAGGAAGGTTTGAGAAATCCATTTTAATGTGAAATTATATTGTGAACCCAAATGTAAACTGAGTATTTAGGTCCCTGGTGGTATGGAACGTACGACTCATGTATTCCCCTCAGCCCTCACCACTCCGCACCTTTCATAACCCGGCCATTGCCTTTTGCCCCAAATGGTTACACGTGGCAAGGGACTACACAAAACAAAAATACAGCACGAGCTGGATAAACGATGAGCTGAAGTACGAAACAAAAAGTAAACTCCCAACAGGACACACAAGCATCGTATGCAAGGCCACTCAAAGTGCCGAGCATGCCAGAAGAGTGGACGTGTGAACAGCGTGAGACAAGCCATGCGTGTAGTGGAGGAGTAGTGAAGAAACGGTACGGAAGCAAACCACACTGTAAGGGATAAATGAGTCGAATGGAGAAAAATCAGGAAATCCGGAGTGCTCAAAAGATGCACACACTGGGTACGTGGAGCAGAGGTGAAATGAACAAAAAGCCAGGTATGTGGTGGCTGAGTTTCATGCACCATTTTGATGAGAAGAAGAGCTGCCCGATGCTCTTCGCCTCCCACCGTGCGTGCATTTTCCACACCTCAACGATATCACTTGGAGCTTGTGGCAAGTACAACATACTCTTCTCCAAGGGGGTGGGCCTAGCCATCCTTTGAGGGATTCGTCCCCTGGATGAGGCACAAGCCAAGTGCTGATGGCCCAGGCAGTCAGAATTTCAATTTTACAGCAGACAGAAAAACCACTGAAAATGAGCGTCGATCTTCTGCTCTCTTGGATTTTATGAGAGATGTGGTAGACATATTATTCTATTGATAACTGTCGACCATCAACTCCCTTCTGGTGAAACTACCTAAATCCAGGATCACTGCTCACCTCCACTCATTTGTTCCTCTTTTTTTCCCAAATGTGAAACAAACTTCCACGCTCTCTTCAATCTCATTCTTCCCTCCAGGTCTTCAAGACAGCTGTTCACCACCATCTCAGATCGTCTCCATTCCAAAACCATGATCTTTTTTACCCTCTTTAACCCATACCAATCCCTCCTCCTTCCAAATTGCTAGTTTTTCCCTCCTGAGAGTATTCTTCTGCATCCATCCAGTCCACCCCATGCGTTCTTTCCTGCCCCCCATTCCTCCCCACATCCATTGTTTGTCTAAGTTTCCCTCGATTTTGTCCTTCAACCCTGCAGTCGGTCCGTCCAAATCCGTCCATAACATTTTGAGATATCCTGCTCACAGATAGACAGACAATGACGGACAAACAGACAAAGACATAAGCTCTGTCCACCTTCGGTGACGGAAGTAATAAATTCTCACCACGTTTTTCCATTCCCCCACCCGCTCATCATTTGATATCAGTGTGTGGAACCAGTCATTTCAATCACTCATTGCTGTTCATCCATGCAAATTAAGTAACGACGTTTAATAATTAACGACAGCAAGAAGATCAACAACAAATGTAACTGGAAGGGAACTTGGTAGAGCACATACCTCCACCACGTAATGCCTAATCCACAAGAACATATCGAGACCAATACATTTTTGTAATATCATGCTATGTATCGTTTTTGGCCCCATCTCTCAATGGTGAAGAATGACTTAGAAAATTAAATAATACTTGTCTCCAGATACAGATTCGGATCTTCACCAAAATCGAATCAATTCGTCGTGGTGACACGCCCAACCTGTCTACCAAGTTTCATCCGAATCCGTCCACAACTTTTTGAGATATCGTGCTATATATAATTTTTTGGCCCAATCTCTCAATGGTGAAGAATCACTTTAAAAATTCCAGTAGTCGGATCCGGATCTGGATCTTCACCAAAATCTAATCAGTTCGTCCTCGTCACACACCGAACCTGTCCACAAAATTTCATCCGGATCCGTCCACAAATTTTTGAGATATCCTGTACACAGGCAGACAGACAAACAGACAGAAATGAGGGGTGCAAAACATAACATTCCTTCACTTTCGATGGCGGAGGTAATCATGCAATTAAACTGATATAGCGTAGCCTTTTAATCATGGCAGGAAACTACTCGTGACTTGTAGCAGGATAAACAAAAACTTCAAGCAAAAAACGAAACATACCCAAAGGAATATTTACTGGGGGTTCCAAATCGAGAATCTTCAATGTTTGTCCTTTCCACAGAGTTCGAAGAGGCATCTGCAACAACAAGCACATCAATATACAATGGCCTGCAAAAGTATTCACCCCACTTCAAAGTGATAATGATAAAACATGCAGAGAAAATGTGAATAAGTTAGATTAAGAGAGAAAAATCAGATGATTCTCAGTTGCATAAGTGTTCAAACACTTGACCCAATTAACCCTAATTCACTTCAGGAGCAGATTAATTTGTTTGAAAGGTTTCAAAATAAGTGTAATAGGTGTTACACCTGTGTGTAACCAGTGGTTTAAGTTTAAAAATAAATAAATAATAATAATTAAGCTCCCCCATTTATCTAAGGAGTTTTAAGGTGCAACTCACTTGGTAAACCAATTAGGCAAACAAACATGAAGTGAACCGCACGCACGACCCCTGCCCTAGCCTTCCTCGGTAGCTTGTCCTTGACCCTCATAAGAGCTCTCGAGGGTGAAGACCTGTTTTAAACTTACCCTCACTCCTGTCACTTTCAATACCCTGCCGATCCTCTGCCATACACCCGGTACAAAAGGAAGAACACAAAAAAACTCCTGGGTTCTTCTTTCGGTCCCAGCCTGTTGTGTGGGCCAGCCAGGATCGTTCTCCTTTCTGGTAGCAAGCTGTCCGGGGTAACCATTTGCCATCGATACACTCTGGAGATGGTCCACCTCTCTCATCTTGTCTTCGATGGTAGATGGTAACTCGTTTGCTCTTTTTGAGAGGGTGTGCACCACAAATCTTTTGTGCTCCAACGGATGACAATAATCAAAATCGAAGTAGCGGTCCTTGCGTGTGGGCTTTCAATACCGTGACCTTCAGCGCTCCTTTGGGATCCCTCGTTACGAGCGTGTCTAGGAAGGGCTCCATTTTTCTCCTCTCCGAGGGTGAAATTGATGGATGAAAAGGTTTTACCGATGGCCTCATGTATGGAGTTCACCGTGTCAGTGGGACAGATGACGAAAGTGTCATCCACATAAAAAGAACCACACGCTTGGTTGCACTGGTAGGGACGGAATGGTACACTCTTCCAAATCCTCCATCACCATGTTGGCAATGGCTGCCGATACCGGCAAGCCCATGGCTGTGCCAAAAACCTGTTTGTAATATACTTCGCCAAAGACAAAGTACGTGGAAGAGGCAAGCAGAGAGAACATCACACACGTCCATCGGGCTTCAGGCACCCACGGCCTGTTTCCACCGATCATCTTCCATCAACCGCCGGTTCGCCCCCTCGATCGCCAGGGCTATAGGCAAGTTGGTGAACGAGGCAACGTCGAAAGATACTCTGGTATCGTGTGGTTCGATGGTGACACGTTTCACTTTATTTTTTAGCAAAGGCAGTGCTATTATGCAAAGATGGGGCCTCTGTGTAAAACCACCAGAGCAGTTAAACCTTGGACTTCAGGAGAATAACCCGTCTCTCCTCTCCTCTCATCATATCTCTCCGTTCGTCTCTCATGTCTCTCGTCGCTGCACGACGACGTGCTCGAAAGATCGGACAGCTCGCCGTCACGCTCTGAGCTGCACTTTGCCCGTGCCGCACCAACCAATGTGCACGGCCACACCATCGTGGTAGAGCCACGACCAGCTCGTGCCAGCCTAAAGTCCTCGCCTGTTCCCCTTCGTTGTATGAAAATGGTATTGCCATTAGTAGGTTAGGCCTTATTTTCATTGCATGGTCCTCCTTCCCCTTTTCTTGTGTCCTTTGACCACCACATCCAGACAGTTTATTAATCGTCCTGTCCTTCCTTTTTCCCCAGATTAATTTTGTAAACCAACCCCCTTTTAACAATCAGAAGCATTTCCCCATTTTCCTGCCTTCCTGTGTGAACAGCGTCCGGTTCGGTTATTGATTGGGTTATCCTTGAGGGAATGTAGACTTGGTAGTAACAAGAACGCAGTAATTTAAACACCGTTTCAGCTACTCATGGGGGTTGTACCCCCGGCGCAGAGTGGTCTGTGTTAATGGATCCTTCTGACGCAACAATACAAAACATGAGATAAGTCAGAAACAGAAAGGTGATGCAACAAGGAAATGGCTTATTAAAAGGTGCACTGAAACCATACAGGGGTAATCTGGGCTGTCGATCATCCCACACCACATTCCATTCCCACAAAAACTCACTCTTTCATGAAGTGCTCGATGGAGTCGATCAACCTGTTCACAGGTGTGCTGCGACCACCTCACCCAGGCAAGGGTCACTGATGGCTTTGGTGCTGTAACAAAGGCCTATTTTAAGGAAGGTAATGCACCCAAAATGCCCATTGTTCTGGCAGAGACTTTCTCTCCAATCATCCATGGACATAAACATTTAACTTGTCATCATTTTGAGGATGGCACAACGCTGCTGGTTTCCTTCACTGGTGGGAACGTGGCCATGCTGCTGATGCAGCGCCCTTTATAGGTTAGAGTAGGAATTTGTAATTTGTTCAGGGTGCAGGTGATAACTCACATACTCTTCACGAAGGACACCATGTGATCCTCAACTTCAACCAGCTAATGGTGGTGGCTGGGACGCTCAGTTTAACGTCCATCCAAGTGGACAACTTCCGCTGACTCCAGCTCACTGCGAACTCCACCGAGTCCATCTCCATCTTTGCACGGTCGGTCTCCAACTCCACTGGGTCCGCCGTAGCTCCTCTACTTACAGTTTCACCAAGGCTAGCTGCACCACAATTCACACCGTCGATGCCTACATAACAGTAGACTTCAAACCCAGTGTCAACAGCACCGCTGAATCTGTCTTGCCTTTCTTGATGTCATACGTGACTCTCGTTTCCACTCTAACCCAATTGTCATGCACTCCGTCTCACCTACAATCCCTGACTTTGTCAGCTCCTTTGCCACACAGGTGAATGCCCTTACCAACTCAAGTCCAGTCCAGATTTTATTCAATGCAGGTGCAACTCTCCACCAAGGTAACCAAGGTATCATGCACCACTCCAGCAGCATACGTGCACTGGTCTCAACCTTGTGCATCAGTATCGTCTCTCCATTTCAGTATACAAATTGGACTGGCCTTTCCCAATTCCAGTGCACAAATGAAACAGGCATAGCATTCCTCCATTTGTATACTCAGGCCAATATCGACCAAGAACCAAAGTCAACGACACATCACTTCAAAATAAGACTGGCAGGATGGCCGAGAAGTGCGCATACTCGCCTCCAAGCTGTCAAGTCTGGGTTTAAATGTCGGCCCGGTGTTTCACATGCAGGGCGATTCATCAATGTGTGTGCCGTCCCTCGGATGGACGTTAAACTGCAAGTCCTGTCTGCCGGCGTTCATTGGTGGACGTTAAAGATCCCACGGATGTCCTTCGTGAAGAGTAGGTGAGTTATCAACGGAACGCCGAACAAATTACAAATTCCTGCTCGAACCTACACATGGCATTGCATCAGCAGAATATCCCTGAAGCCTTGAGCTACATACAAAATAATAAGTTGAAAAGAGCAACATGGTTTTTGTACGCGATGGAAATACTGGCACACATTGCGGAACCTACCGTGTGTCCCACCTTCTTTATCCTGCGGAATGCTGCACTGCACATTCTCCGGCAAATCTCGCAATGCCCGCACCAGCTTGTCAAACATGTCCGACAGAGCAGGTTAAATTAACAGAACAGATGCAGACATTCATGAGGACATGCATGTGTTGCAGCAAAAGAGGAAAGACTGAAACGGTAGAGTGTATATTTGAAGTGAAATAAGTAAAGGGATTTGAAAAAGTTACTTTTCACAGTCAAAGGTACCGTTCTGAAATACAGAACAAGCCTCACGTTTCAGTGTGGTTCTCGTGTTTTTTCCTTTTAAGGGGAGAAGGGATAAGGAGTGGGGTAAAGAAAAGGTGAGGGGAGGCGTGAAGAGGACGGGGGGGTGTAAAGGGGGCGAGGGGGACGTGAAGGGGGCGAGGGGGGGACGTGAGGGGCGAGGGGGGAGTGAAGGGGGCGAGGGGGGACGTGAAGGGGGCGAGGGGGGGACGTGAAGGGGGCGAGGGGGACGTGAAGGGGGCGAGGGGGGACGTGAAGGGGGCGAGGGGGGGACGTGAAGGGCGAGGGGGGACTGAAGGGGCGAGGGGGGGACGTGAAAGGGGCGAGGGGGGACGTGAAGGGGGCGAGGGGGGACGTGAAGGGGCGAGGGGGGACGTGAAGGGGGCGAGGGGGGGACGTGAAGGGGGAGGGGGGAGTGAGGGGGCGAGGGGGGACGTGAAGGGGGCGAGGGGGGGCGTGAAGGGGGCGAGGGGGGGACGTGAAGGGGGCGAGGGGGGAACGTGAAGGGGGCGAGGGGGAACGTGAAGGGGCGAGGGGGGGCGTGAAGGGGGCGAGGGGGGGACGTGAAGGGGGCGAGGGGGGACGTGAAGGGGGCGAGGGGGGACGTGAAGGGGGCGAGGGGGGACGTGAAGAGGGCGAGGGGGACGTGAAGAGGGCGAGGGGGACGTGAAGAGGGCGAGGGGGGACGTGAAGAGGGCGAGGGGGGACGTGAAGAGGGCGAGGGGGGACGTGAAGAGGGCGATGGGGGACGTGAAGAGGGCGGGGGGACGTGAAGAGGGCGGGGGGACGGAGAGGGGCGGGGGACGTGAAGAGGGCGGGGGGGACGTGAAGACGGCGGGGCGACGTGAAGAGGGCGAGGGGGGAAGGTGAAGAGGGCGAGGGGGGACGTGAAGAGGGCGAGGGGGGGACGTGAAGAGGGCGAGGGGGGACGTGAAGAGGGCGAGGGGGGACGTGAAGAGGGCGAGGGGGGACGTGAAGAGGGGAGGGGGGGACGTGAAGAGGGCGAGGGGGGACGTGAAGAGGGCGAGGGGGACGTGAAGAGGGCGAGGGGGGACGTGAAGAGGCGAGGGGGACGTGAAGAGGGCGAGGGGGGGACGTGAAGAGGGCGAGGGGGACGTGAAGAGGGCGAGGGGGGACGTGAAGAGGGCGAGGGGGGAGTGAAGGGCGAGGGGGGGACGTGAAGAGGGCGAGGGGGGACGTGAAGAGGGCGAGGGGGGACGTGAAGAGGGGAGGGGGGACGTGAAGAGGCGAGGGGGGACGTGAAGAGGCGAGGGGGGATGAAGAGGGCGAGGGGGGACGTGAAGAGGGCGAGGGGGGGACGTGAAGAGGGCGAGGGGGGACGTGAAGGCGAGGGGGGGGACGTGAAGAGGGCGAGGGGGGGACGTGAAGAGGGCGAGGGGGGACGTAAGAGGGCGAGGGGGGCGTGAAGAGGGCGAGGGGGGACGTGAAGAGGGCGAGGGGGGACGTGAAGAGGGCGAGGGGGGACGTGAAGAGGGCGAGGGGGGGACGTGAGAGGCGAGGGGGGACGTGAAGAGGGCGAGGGGGGGACGTGAAGAGGGCGAGGGGGGACGTGAAGAGGGCGAGGGGAGGACGTGAAGAGGGCGAGGGGGGACGTGAAGAGGGCGAGGGGGACGTGAGAGGGCGAGGGGGGACGTGAAGAGGGCGAGGGGGGACGTGAGAGGGCGAGGGGGACGTGAAGAGGGCGAGGGGGGAGTGAAAGGCGAGGGGGGGGACGTGAAGAGGGCGAGGGGGACGTGAAGAGGGCGAGGGGGGACGTGAAGAGGCGAGGGGGGACGTGAAGAGGGAGAGGGGGACGTGAAGAGGGAGGGGGGACGTGAAGAGGGCGAGGGGGGACGTGAAGAGGGCGAGGGGGGACGTGAAGAGGGCGAGGGGGGACGTGAAGAGGGCGAGGGGGACGTGAAGAGGGCGAGGGGGGACGTGAAGAGGCGAGGGGGGACGGAGAGGGCGAGGGGGACGTGAAGAGGGCGAGGGGACGTGAAAGAGGGCGGGGGGGACGTGAGAGGGCGAGGGGGACGTGAAGAGGGCGAGGGGGGGACGTGAAGAGGGCGAGGGGGGGACGTGAAGAGGGCGAGGGGAGGAGGGGAGAGGGCGGGAGGGGGCGTGAAGAGGGCGAGGGGGGAGGTGAAGAGGGCGAGGGGGACGTGAAGAGGGCGAGGGGGACGTGAAGAGGGCGAGGGGGGACGTGAAGAGGGCGAGGGGGGGACGTGAAGAGGCGAGGGGGGACGTGAAGAGGCGAGGGGGACGTGAAGAGGGCAGGGGGTGAAGAGGGCGAGGGGGACGTGAAAGAGGGCGAGGGGGGGGGACGTGAAGAGGGCGAGGGGGCTAGAGGGCGAGGGGCGTGAAGAGGCGAAGGGGCTGAAGAGGGCGAGGGAGGGGGGGGGGTGAAGAGGGCGAAGGGGGTGGTGAGAGGGCGAGGGGGCGGCGCGCGGGGGCGGAAGAGGGCGAAGGGGGCGTGAGAGGGCGAAGGGGGCGTGAAGAGGGCGAAGGGGGGCGTGAAGAGGGCGAAGGGGGGCGTGAAGAGGGCGAAGGGGGGCGTGACGAGAGGGATGGAGAGGGGGTAAAGATGGAGAGGGGTAAAGAGGGGTGGGCGTAAAGAGGGTGGGGGGTAAAGCGGTGGGGTAAAGAGGGTGGGGGGTAGAGGGTGGGGGGTAAAGAGGGTGGGGGTAAAGAGGGTAGGGGGTAAAGAGGGTGGGGGGGGTAAAGAGGGTGGGGGGGGGTAAAGAGGGCGGGGAGGGGGTAAAGAGGGCGGGGAGGGGGGTAAAAGAGGGCGGGGAGGGGTAAAGAGGGGGGGAGGGGGTAAAGAGGGGGCGGGGGAGGGGTAAAGAGGGGAGGGGGTAAGAGGGCAGGGGGGGTAAAGAGGGCGGGAGGGGAGGTAAAGAGGGCAGGGGGAGGTAAAGAGGGGCTGGGGGGGGTAAAGAGGGGGTGAGGGGGTGAGAGGAGGCTTCTGTGGTCTGTCATAGAAGGATTCCGAGAAAATTGAAGGCTGAAATGTATGAGCCAGGGTTTAAACCAATTATAATGTATTGGTGCAGAAACATTAGTTTTAAGAAAAAGGGAAGAGAGATGGGGAGGGTGAGGAGGATAAAGCGGGGAGGGTGGGGATGGGATGAGAGGAGAGGGCGGAGATGGGGAGGGGTGGAGAGATGGGGAGGGGGGTGAGAGACAGGTGGGGGAGAGAAGGGAAAGGGGGGAGACAGAGAGACAAAGATTCATCTCCCATTATTTAACAACTCATCCTCACAAGGTAGACTCTAAAACCTTCCTGCGAAACAGCATCGAATGTTCCAACACTCACCAGGTCAGCACCGAGGTGAGCGAGGCTGGAGGCGAGCTCCTGAGTGGTGCAACGATGGTGTACGGGTACTCTTTGTCGAAGCAAGATGGGCCCGACATCATATCTACCAAAAGGTAAAAGAACAAAGAACAAAGGTAATTGCAGAAGACGTTGAGGAGGTATGCTGCTCAACCATCACTCCTCTGTTTTGTAGCTACATGCTGAAAGCATACTTGTGTGGCCGGATGTGCATGATGCAAATCCCAGTCTCCTTATCCCCACTGAGTACAGTGTGCGTGATGGGAGCAGGGCCTCGCCAGCGTGGCAAAAGGCTCGGGTGTACGTTTACAATCCCACTGTAAAGGTTGATGAAAAAGAATGATGAGAAGATGTAAAATGGACCTACTCGCACGTATTATCACCTTCACTGTGAGAGCTGTGCTCATCCATCTGTTGATAAACAAAAGATACACACATCTCATGATGCAACACTGCCATTTTCGAGCGACTGCACAAATGGTAAATCCATCAAATTTCATCCTCACATTTCACACAACCGGGTTTACACAACATTGGCAGGTGTGCAAGAACTCAAAATCTGAACTGAGATTTAATTTGGTTATTTATGTTGGACGACCAAGAACAAATTCACATGAAGCCTGTCCCTGCTTTGACCCGTGTCATTAGAGTTCGATTCCCGACCTGACTGTAAACCTTTTTCAGCATGCTACTGGCAGGACAATGCACAACGGAGTACGCAGTCCTTTAGGAGGGCGGATAAACTAGCAGATGTTCCATCTCATGCTTAGATAGCAGACGTTCAAGATCCCACTCTTTCAAAAAGAGCAGGCTGTTGTGTGCTGGTACAATGGCTGCATTCCAGGTTCACCCTGACCAGCACTGGGAAGGCAATTGCAATCCAACCAATGCGTTCTCTCTTCCGTGAAACATCATGGCAGCATTGAAACTCAGACAGAAAGAGGCCATTTGGTCAGTCATGTTTGGGCTATGTACATACTCTGTACTCCTCAGCACTGTAGATATGACTAATCAGGACAATGTAGAAGAGTTTGTAGAGGGTATAGAACGTAATGGCCTGCTCTTTAAGTGAAGATGGCACAGTCGAGTTCACATCCTCAAATGAAGGACGAGATGCGGCAACTGCTTTCTGGCACTGCAGTTAAACCCAAACCAGTGAGGGATTGAACCCAGACCAGACATCTCAATGGGTCAGCGAGTTCGCAACAGAGCCATCCTGCCACACCGGCGATAGATGGCTAACTTCAATGTTCTTGCATACTTATAAACAGTTTTAAGAGATAACATTGCAATGCACAAACATCACGGTTTGACTGATGTCGAGCTCCTTACTAAGGGAAAGCAGCAGTAAGGCTTTCCGGAAGCAGACGGCCGAAAGAGACGACCACTCCGACGTGAAATGAATGATGTGTGGGTGGCATGTAAGGCCACACGTGACACGTTAGGCCAGCCTTATCCACCAACTCCACGACAGCTTTCTGGGCCTTCTTGTGCACGACCACCTCCAAAGCTCCCACCACACCATCTGCTCTGCAACAAGAAACATTTCTACAATGGCCGGAAAAACATTAATTTGCACAGCAAAGTACAATCACATCAAGTCGCAGTCGTGACTCGGCCATATCATTCTGAGACCAATTGTACATCGATCAAAGGACATGAACAGGTCATACATGTTGCAATGCATGAAAATAGTTCCGTGGAGTTAATTGAATAAGTATAAAGGTATTCCCCGCTTAACGAACGTTCTTTTTGCGAAAGCTTGCCACAACAAATGGTTTAATTGACGGCTGTTCGTCGTCGCTTAACGAAGGTGTTCATTTCATTCGCTACACAAGGAGTTGTCACAGTGTCTGGTGATTGTGCAGCGTGCTTTTCCACCGATTAACTTTTCAATTGGGGCGATTAACTTTTCAAAAGGCTTGCGAATAATAAACTACCACCTCCCGAGGCCTTCTCCTCAAGAAATTTGGACTCACGATTGTTTTGGTAAGTGTTACAACTAAATTAACGATATTATATGCCTGGTGTTGTCTTAATGGTTAGGGTGCTGGGCTTGGGATCCGAGGATTCTGAGTTCAAATCCCGTTCAGCTTTTGAATTAATACCAGGTGGGGCTGATTATTCCTGTCATCCTTCTGAGGTTGGCATAATGAGTGCCAGCATGCTGGTATACTGTGTCGGAGTGGCGACCCGTCCAGGATTGTGTCCAATAGCCAGGAGACTGCTTCGGCAGCACCAACGCTCTGCACAGAGTATGGTCCCAATAGATGGATGGATGACTTTATTATTAGGTAAATAATAATGTTATAATGTCACTTGTAACTAAAACCATCATTATACCAAGCAATATGGCTTTGTTTATAGGCCAAAGAATTGGGGTTTGGAAACGAAATGCAATTTTCCACACAAGAAATAATGGAAAATGAGATCCCGCATAACGAAGGTTCGCTGTACTAAGGGGTATAAAGATACCATGAAGTAAACCCGTAACCCCTTGGTTAATACACAAAACAGTGCTTAAGTGCTCTGGTTCAAGTTCCTTCACAACCTGACTCGATCTTCTCCACTCTGAGAGTTCGACCTCTCAACTTCAAAAGCTGAGGATCCCTGTTTTAAGATTGTCTGGTTTAAAAGTTTTTGTTAATTGGTTAATGTAATGTAGTTACACGTCACATCGACTACATTCACTTGTAACCTTGTATCAGGTTTGTGTGTCCTTGTCTGGGCCGGATGCTCTCGTGCGACTCATTCATCTCGATGCTGTGTTTCCTCACCTCCTCTTTCTACATTTGTTCATTCTCCGGCACCTTGCCCCATTCATTCCCCTACTCGTTCCCCAGTTCAGGAACTCGCCTATGTTGCCACCATCAGTGTGTTAGCTTTTTCTCTCCACTGCATTGCTCTTTCATGATTTTGGAGTGAAAAATGAAACGAGAGCGAGAATTGCTTTGCAATACATGTCCCCAACTGATGTGATATTTTCTGAGTCGAAAAAGGGCATAACTGTGAAAAAATGACTGAACGTCCTGAAACTCGAACTTGTTCTGCAACTTACCGTAATGAAGCCATGTACCAAGTTTCCGTTGAATATGTCAAAGGGTATGGAAAATAAAATAAAATAAAAAGGCTGAAAAACCACAGGTGGGATGGATGGATGGTCAGATAGACGGAGAGACCACCTATAGCTCCCTCCTCGGCTCGAAACCAGTAGGGAACTAATGATCATCGCACATACGTACATGAAGCAAAAACAGTGCGTGGCTCGGCGGGGTGACGTTCACAGCTGGATCAGGATTCACAACCTCCGCTAGACAGAGAGGTGAGTGTGCATTTCCTGGAAAGCCACATTTAAACCTCGCCTCCAAGCCAGTCGCTGACTGGATATCCTCCGCGTCGTGCAAAGTCCCTTCCTCGGCCCACCTGAGCTTCCTGACCACTACAAAGCTTTCGTCCGCAGCCTGGTGAGTACTGCTCTCCTCTGGGCTGGTGCTCCTGCGTCACCTTCTCTCGGCTTCACGCTGTGGAAACAAGGCATTTTGGATCATTGGACATCTCCCGCAATAGTGAGCTGTCTTTGGGCCTCTCACTCTCTCACCGCAGGCTCGGTCGTGGTCTTTCTGTCTCTAAGCCGTCTCCTCTCCAGCGCTCGGCCCCCCCTGGTCTTCTGTCGATTTGTCCCACGTCATCCCAGGGCTCGCAGCGGAACATTCTCGCAGCGATGTAATCGCAGCGGCGCTCAAGGAAGTACCAGCATCCCCTTCTAGGTAACCACCAAAATCACGAATCATCTGCTCACCTTCACTCTTTCATTCTCTTTTTTTCCCGCCTTTGGAATAAACCCCCACACTCCATTCAACTCCATTCTTCCCTCCAGGCCTTCAAAACAGCTGTGCGCACACCGACCTCCTTATCCCCCATCACAATATACCTCAATATTTTCTAACCCCCGATAATCCACCCCAAACCCACCTCCTTCAAATCCCCCGTGCTTTCCTTCTAGTGGGGCAGATAACAGCAATTTTTTGAGAGGAATCGTGCAAATGTGATACAAGCATCAAATTTGGCACATTTGTTCTCCAGGAGATTCTAATCAAATCTGCCTGATTGGTCATTTGAAAAAAAAAAAAAAACTTCAAAAAAGTTTAAGATCACGAATCAATTGTTGGATGCTGGCTGACATTGGTGAATGTTTCAGAAACTCATCAAAGACGTTCCAAGTCTGCCATGTAGTTTTTCTTCCCTTTACCCGCGGAAGGCAGGCACGACGTCACATCCAGTGAACGCATGGAGTATGGGATCCCTTAGCTTTCTCCAGGCCTATTGCAGAAACTACTCCATGGACTGGAATCCATCGTGCCTTGGCTCCTTGGCCAAAGGCAATCCACATGTTCTCAAGACCTAGTTCCTGTAAGGATGGCAGTACAGATATTGCTATGACTAGTACGTCCGTGTCATTAGCTTAATGATACTGATAATAATCCCGTCGTTGCATCCCTGGCGTGTACAAATATTCGAGTGTCAGCTTCTTCATGACAACATGGAGACACAGCATCCGTGACTTCCTTGTGTTGCTAATGGCATCTTCTCCTTTTGTGACAATGACTGTGCTTGTCGTCTGTGCTTCACACATCTTTTCCGCAAGGAAGTGAAACAGCTCAGTCTTGTTGCTGTCATCTCGAAGAAAGCTTCTCCAGTTACTTGGGGTTTACTGGTTCCTGTCACACTTCTTCTGATTCCTCTGCCCCTTTTTCGACCTTGCCTCGGACTTCAGACTTGACTTCTTGTACACATCAAACACTACGTCCACCTCTCGTACCTGGCAACGACTGGGATTACCACTTTGGGGATGTTTTCTTTAGCATAGTCATCAAAAAATATCTTTGAAGTGCGTGGAGGAGGCATTGATAAGTGCTGAGCCATCAATGATGACTGCATCTCCCCTTGGTTCTCTTTCTGGGATGTTCATTTGCGCTTCACAGAATTTCAGCCAGCTGTGAGTTCAAATTTTTTTGAAGTTTTTTTTTTTTTCTTCAAATTTTTCAAATTTGGATTTTCAAATGGCATCAGGCAGATTTGATCAGAAAGCCTGCAGAATAGAAATGCCAAATTTGATGCTTGTATCATAATTTGCACGATTTTCTACTATCTACTACACTATTCCTGAAAGCTCCTGTAATGTCCATCTTGTATTCCCATGTTTCCACCCCCATCCTCTCCATTCCACAGATCTCCTAATGTCTCTGTTCCCCATGTTTTGTCCTTCCCACTCCACCCTCTTGTCTCATGCCCCCCTTTCTGTGCGTTGTGTGCTAGCACTCATACGCAGCCTCGACAAGGAATACAAAAATAAAAAAAGCAAAATTAAAAAAAAACTGTAGGCCATTCCGACAACCTTCATTGTGCTATTCACAACAAAACGCAAAATAAATGGAGGTTTTTGTGCATAATTTTGGTTTTAGCCCAGATTTTCGCACCAGCAAACACCAATCCCTTTATTTGGGCAGTGTACAATGGCACGTTCGGTGCTGAAAATACCTGACGTACATAGATGAAGAAAAAGCATGCGTACGGCTTCTTCTGTGCATGTATAATATTGTTACGGCCTGTGGAAATTCGCATTACACCATTCAGGTCCCGTAGGTGAGGTATCTCCAAGTACATGTGTAGTTACCCAAACCCGTTGTCTAAAGGGAATTTATGTCATTCATTCGGGCTGCGACGCTTTGAGATAGCCGTTTTTCTTTTGTTCTAATCTTTATTTTGAACCAGCCACGTCCCGACCAGCCATCACACAACGCAACCACCTTGACCACCACGCCCGCCATCGTCACCAACTGCAACCACGCTCCAACCTCAGACAACAACGCCAACAGCCACGACCTTACCGTCACAACTCGCTCCCACTCATCCGCATCATGCCATTCCACACCACGGCACCATGACATTCTCGCAGCACCTGTGACACTGCAGCGTCGGGCTGTCTGGGCTCGTTCAGCGATTACAACCGAGCCGCGAGTGCAAATAGCGGCCTTTCCGAGGAAAATTCGGATCAGGAATGCTACAAACGCCCATTCTGATCCGTCCAATTAGGAAGCTGCGGGGCGGCTTGGCCTCGCCTAGGCGCGTTTGTGTGAAATCAAGATATATGCAAATTCTAGATCAGGGAGGTTCACGCCCCCCTTTCCTCCGACCAATGGGCGAGCGTGGCTCCGCCCCGAGGTATCCTGATCGGAAATTTGCATCTGTTTTGCTCCTGCCAACCTATAAGAGAGCGAGCGCAAAGGCGAATCGTGGCAGAAGTGTGGCAGTGAGTCGAGTTGGCAGAAGTGTGGCAGTGAATCAAGTCGGTTGGAAGAAACGAAATCAAGTCGGTTGGAGAACGGAGTCAGAGTCGGGTGGGGAAGGCATCGATTGGTTTCTGCAGTCGGCTGAGGAAATTGGGGGAAGAGGCCAAGGAGCTCGGTCCGAGGCAGGAAGACGGCGGTCGGCCGACGAGGTCGCGTGGGATCGCTCGTCGCGGGACCAAGTGGCCAGCCATTCTCCTCCCAGGGCATCAACCAATCCCCCCCTTTTTCCCCCAGGCTGAGAGAGTGCACAAAGGGGCCCCGTTCCACCCCACTCCAAGCGGTGCCAACGAAACCCGCGAAGGGGCACGAAGTTGGGGCACCGGCGCAGCGACATTTGGCGGCTCGTCACGAGGACGCGGGTGGACCCCCCCCCCCCGGTCTCTGCGGGCCTGGCCGCCTCCTTCAGGTCACGCGCACATATTGGCCACGGCCGCCGTCTGCCCCTTGTCTTTGAGGGTGGCCTTTTCCTCTGCTTTTGAGTAACTGTGTGTTGGCGCGTCTGTAAAGTAGAACTGTATAAAGTGTTGCCGTGTGTACGCGTATTCGGTTTAACTCTTTATTTGCATTTTGAATACTGTATGGCTGTATATGTGTGCTATCCGTGTGTCCGGGAATAAAGTGCTATCTTGTTGAACTGGTCCCGTTTCGCTTCGTCTTTTCTTTAATTGAATCTTCCATCTTGCTTCACGTAAAAGGGTTGTAGCGGGTGCAAGATCCCGGTAATTAATCTGAACCGTCGAGGTCGACGAACAACCGCTACGATTATCCCGATAGTACGGAACGGGCCGCCCAAGCAGCCGTGTCCGGAGTCGACCTGCGGCGAGGTGCGATCAGCCGGTTTACCATCCACGTGGGTACTTAGGTAGGTCGAGTTTGGCGAAACAACCCTATCCACGCGGGTGGCCGATTGGCACGATCGTTGGTGAGGCCGAAAGGCCCACCCGTGACTAGCTCCTGGCGTTAGTCTCGAGAGGGTCACGACAGAATTGTCCAGTCGGTGGGCGAGGCGGCCGCATTCGAGTCACGTGGCCGTCCACACGCCGGCGGGCGCGAATTTCGCAACAATATTTATGGTTAAAACCTGGGATCATTCCGCTTGAACTGAACCATCGACTGACACCCAGGGCTCAGGCCGGCCGATGTGTGCTGCTTCATGTAATGGCAGTGCAAGTTGGTATTGTGAGTGCCAGTCAGGCCAATGGTGTAAGTGTGGGAGTGGAGTCAGGCAAGGACAGGTACAGATGGACAACAACGAAAACTGACTCTCGATAATTACGTGATATTTTCTAATCTAAAAATGGCATAACTGAAAAATTGACGAAACACCCTGAAACTCGAACTTGTTCAGTAACTTATAAAATAAAGTTTCAGTTGATAGTTAAAGGGTATGGGAAGAAAAGTCAGAAAAACCACCAGGGTGGAACGAACAGATGGACAGACAAAGAACAAACCTAGTCCCTCCAGTAAAACCGGTAGAGAACTAATAAGTGGTTTTTTCCCCTAAATTATGAATATAGTGATCCATCGTAATGTGGCTAGAGCATTTAATTGTAAAAAAGGAGCATCCATGGTAGTCTTATTGATGGTACCTTCTGATGAGTTCTGGCTCTGGGCTGAGGAATGTTTTTCAAAATGGCTGCCAAGTTAACCTGTGTTACGATATTAGCATGGGAACCTGGTGTTGCAGTTGTTCCAAAGTTGTTGGCATTTGAAGAAATGCCTAAATTCTGTGTTTGCTTCAATTCTTGTGTCAACCCATCGCTTTCTGAACCCACCTTACCCAGTCCAACCGCTGTTCCTGGACTCTGTGTCCTTTTCTCCTGACAAAGTGGAGAGTTGCTGTCAAACCTCGACTCGATTCTGCAACCGGTCCAGATGGCATCAGCCACGTGTCCTAAAAACCTGCTCTTGCCTCACCCTCTCTCTTGTCTATTCACCCTCTCATTTGCTCAAGGTCGTTGCCATCTGCTTGGAAATCAGAAACATTAGCCCTGCATAAAAAACGTGCAAAAACAGATCCCTGCAACTACAGACCAATCGCTTCTCCAATCATGGCAAGGTCATGGAATCCATCATCGCTTCAGACATTAAATCCTTCCTCTTCTCCAATGTTCGATTTCCGATAATCAATTTGGTTTCAGACCAGGTCACTCACCGGTATATGCTGCTTCTGCTCTCCCAACAATGGATGGAGATACTCAATGCCAGATATGAAATCAATGCCACCCCTCACAATATCCGTGCTTTCGATATGGTCTGGCACCCCACCCTGCTCACCAAAATCTCTTCTATGGTATCCAAGGACATCTCCACTCATGGCTGAAGACTTCCTTCCCTGTCCAGCCAACGTGTGGACCTAAATGGAGTTCTCTCATCCCCTCTTCCTGTCCAGACTGGAGTTCCTCAAGGCAGTGTTCTGGCCCTGTTCTTTTTCTGGTTTCATCAATGATCTCTCCGATTTCTGGAAAATCCTCTTTATCTCTTTGCTGATGACTCCACCTCTCCGTCCATCTGTCATCCCTCAGATCAGCAAGCAGCAGCCTCTTCACTCTCTGCAGATTGGATAAAATCACAAGCTGGTCCAACACGTGGAACATGTCTTTCAATCTGACAAATCTCAACCTCTCACTATGTCACTCCGAAAGGACCTTCTGGAACCCCACCCCTCCCATCCACTTTCTCAACAATCCTCTGAGAGAGTCCTTTCATTCAAGCTTTTAGGTCTCACTATCTGCCATGATCTATCCTGGGAAAGCCAATTTCCAACCTGGTCTCCAAAGCCAGTCGCGACTAGGAATCCTCATCGTGCAAGTCCTTCCTTGTCACATCTGAACTCCTGACCACATACAAAGCTTTCGTCCGCAGCCTATGGAGTACTGCTCTCCCCTCTGGGCTGGTGCTCCGCCTCTCACCTTTCTCGGCTTACACTGTGGAACCAAGCATTTAGGATCATTGGTATCTCCCACGATGAGGCTGAGTCTTTGGTCTCTCACACTCTCACCGCAGGTAGGTCGTGGTCTTTCTGTCTTTACCGTCTCCTCTCCAGCCTTGCCCCTCCGCTCTGTCTGCGATATGTCCCCCCCAATATTTCCGCAGGGCGCTCAAGAGTCCGCCAGCAATCCCTTCCTTCTCGAAAACTACCAAAATCACGAATCACTGCTCACCTTCACTCTTTATTCCTCTTTTTTCTCGCCTTTGGAACAAACCCCACACTCTTTCAATCCCACTCTTCCCTCCAGGTCTTCAAAACAGCTGTTCACCACCACCTCTTATCTTCCCCCATCCAAAAGCACGATCTTTTCTACCCCTGTTAATCCACCTCAATCCCACCTCCTTCAAATTCCCTGCTTTCCTTCCTGAAGTCTCTGTCATGTGAGGACCTGAGTCCTTGTGTATCCATTTGTTTACCCATGTACCCTACCTCATCCGTCTCCCTTCCACAGATCTCATAATGTATGTTCCACTGTTTTGTCCTTCCCTCTCCCACCCCTCGTCTCCTGCTCCCCTTGTTTTATGTCCTGTGTGTTAGCTCTCATACACGCCTCGACATTTATACCAAGATAAAATAAAATATTTTTGTTTTGTTTGTTCGGATGATATTGTTACGGCTGTGGAAATTAGCAAACACCATCCAGGTCCCGTAGGTGAGATTTTTTTAAGTACATGTGTAGTTAGCCCAAACCCATTGTTTAGAGGGAATTAATGTGATTCTCATTCGGAGCTGCGATACTTTGAGTTAGGCGTTTTTCTGTTCTTGCTTTATTTTCGAACCAACCAACTTCAACGCCAACAACGCCAACCACACTTCAACGCCAAAACAGCCAACAACAACAACGCCAACCAAGCACCACTCCAAAACGCCAGCACCCGCACCCTCACAACCACCACCCACATCCTCGCCACTACTCCACACCAACGAACGCCATCCTCGCGGTCCACGTACGAGGTTTCCGTTGGAAACCGTCGAACGCGAGGGGGAAGGGAGAAGTCCCCACAGCGAGGGCGCGGTTTTCCGCTAATTTCCTTCCTGGCCGGCGCCAGAACGGCTTCGCCTCGCCCCCACAAGACGCAGGTGGGAGGGAACGAGAGGGAACGCCCCCCTTCTCAAGCGCTCGAAGGAAAGGTGAGCCACAACGGGCGGGGCGCCGGGCGTATAAGAAGCAGAGGCGCAGGAGTTCTCTCTCTCCGGTTCGTTGATCTCTGCGTTGTTCGTTGATTCCCTTGGTTCGCTGGCTTCGCATCCTTGGTTTCGCCTGGCTCGCTTCTCTCTCTTGGTTGGCGTCCTCGCTTTCTCACTGGGTTAGGACGGTCGCCAAGGACTCAAACACCTCAGGAAGTCGAGCGACTTCCATTTTCTTTTGGGGTTTTGTGTGAACGTGTGTGTGTGGCGCGTGTCTGATAAGTAGTAATTGTGTAAGTGGTCCGTGTGTCGCGTAATCGGTTGTAGCTCTGCGTCATCGTTGCGTTTGTCGTTCTTTTCTTTTATGTATATATGTGCATTTATTCAATTATAATTGTTGCTTGTGAATACTACCAGCTTTATGTGTGCTATTCGGTCTGTCTGTGAATTAAACGTGCTTCTGTTGAATTCTTCCCCCGTTTCGCTGCGTCCTTCCTTCGTTGGCTCTCCATCTTGTTCATGTAAAAGGTTCGTCGTGGGCTAATCCGCCCGATAATTAATCTGAACCGTCAAGGCCGACGCATAACACGCTGGTTGATCCTAGCATGGACGGGTCCGCTTAAGCGGCCCGTGTCCGAAGTCGGCCTGTGGCGACGGTACAACCCCTCGGTAGTTACCCGTGGCGGTATTTAGGTATCGACTTTCGGCGATTCACCCTATTCCGCGCGGGTAGAATGCGGACTGGGCGTGTGGTGAGGCCGAAAAGGTCCACCTCGTGACTGGATCCCGGCGTTAGCCGGGAGGGTACGACTGAATTGTCCGTCCGGTGGGCGAGGCGGTCGGCAAGTTCGACGTCACGAGTGGTCCGATCGCACGCCGACGGGCGCGCGAATTCGCAACAAAATAAACATTGGCGTTTGGATGATATAGTTACGGACTCGGTCTGGGTCCGCGAAGGGAGCGCTCCGATAAGCCTGAAGCGATGAACCGCAGTACTCCACAAACATGAGTGGTTGCTAAGCAACCACAGACGCAAAATCTGAGATGCTTAATTTAGTCCAGGGTCCGCGTCCAAATCCCGCTTTCGACCTTCCTGTGAATTAATCCACCCAGATAAGGACTGTGCTTCCCAACACTCCACTGCTATTAATCAAACACGGCTGAGAGATACCGCAAGTGGAATGTTGGCTACGACTAATTACAACAAAATGCAGGTCGAACCCTCTGTGACTAATTACACACCCATGTTTAAATTAGGACCACCCATTATGAGAGAAATTGTCGACGTGCGACGATACCACTCACCTAGTTGGAAAGCAGTGCTGCTAATGCAAAGATGGCAGCCAAAAGGCACTTATAAATACAATTTATGTGTAAACGGCACAAACAGGATAGTGCCTTTAGAGAAGAAAGCATATAGCCTTCTTTCGTCCTATGAGTCGACAGAAGCTCCCACTGTAATCAATTCAATCTTACATGGCCTTTGTATAGGTTCTACACACTACGTCACACTCAGTCAGATTTTCGCCGATGGTAAAGGAGGATAAAGAATACGGAGTGACGACCGAGGAGGAAGTAAGATGATGATGGGCCATATTTGTGCGCCCCTCAGCGTCACTCTCGATGCAATTTGGCAGTCACACTTGGGTTACAACAACGAAGAAACGGGGAAAGAGGGGAACGAAAAGAAGAGGGTAATAGAATGTCGTGAGTCTTTAGGGGAGTGCAAATGGGTGCAATGACTGCAGTGCTTCTAGGAGTTAGGGGATTGAGGGACAGTGCTGTACGCAATGATGATATGTCAGCTAACCTAGCCTCTAGAGAAGTGATGAGGTGCTAATGTCAGACTGATTACTGCCTTGTTGCGTGTCTAAAGGCGAATGTAAATGTAGTCAAGTACGAAGAGAAAGAATTATGGTGTAAATCACTTGGGATGGATCGTCATCCGGTCGACAGACTCCATTTGGGAGGTTGTAATTAGTCTTACGCTGGCTTAGAGTCAGTTCTCTGACTCTGGGCGCGTCACCTCACTGCACTTCACCAGCCCGTTCATCCTCGCAGTGCAGCTCAGCTCTCAGCTCACGCTTCTTCCAGTACAGCTCTAATGCATACTCAGCTATGGTGGAGATGATGATGTGCTTAGATGACTGCACCTACCTGAGGAGAATGCGTGGGTTTGATGCTATCGAGGCAGAGCTCACCTAGGCTTGATACTTCTCAAGCGAATAGGATTGATGCGTTTACTTTCCTGGAGTGCTTTGCCTGACGGACCTACGAGTGATGGTCAATGTCTGTGATCATGGATGAGCTACGCATTGGATGGGCCCTCGCCGGCCACGCTCCTGCAGCCTTGCAGACGACCAAGGTTAGGAATCAGGTATGACCCGATCGTACTTGTAGGTCTTCCACCCCGATCATGCTAGCTGCCACGATGCTGCGGCTGCCTGTATGTTTCTTTTGGTTGACCTTGGATTGTAGATGGCACGTATGGATTGTGGCTTCAGAAAGTGTGAAGAGAAAGCAAGCAGATAAAAGAGAGAGACGAATGAGAGATCGGGTGCATTCTTTTCGAGCCGTCTGCTTTGGACTGTGTTTAACCTCTTCGACGAGTCAAACAGGTGGGCTTGCGTCAGCACGGGAACGTTCGAAGGGTATCGGATGTAAAGTGGAAATCGCGCGACCTGCGCATCCATCCAGTGCAAGGTGTGGGGATGGTCAGGCATGTTTTCATTTCTGGAGCCACGGCCCATTGGAGACTCACGCTGCAGTGCCCCCCCGCATTCACTACTTAGGAATATCACCTGGTATCAGCGCACTTCATCCAGGCAATAAAATCTCAACGGCAGGTTCGTCTGCGAGATCATGACTCTCATACTGACATAGCCAGACGTGGCTTACACAGACAATGCTAGCTAGTCATAGCATAATATGGCAGCGGAATGGTTAGTTTCTTCAGGAGCCGGTGGCCGGCTCGATGGTTCGTCTGGACCATTCCGACGCGAATCATACCGACCCAGCTTGAACTCGACAGTTTCCGTAGTTGTTGGCTCGCTCGCGAGCCATTCTTACTTGAGCATCTTCACCGGGGGAGCGAGGCATAGGCAATATGGTGCAGCTTGGAGGCAACTTTACCTCGCTTGACCTGCTCTGCAGCGGTCTCATCCAGTCGGCCGGGCAAGCGGTAGCCCATGCACCTCACTCGCAGGCTGACAGCTCGAGCTACGCTCCGAGCACTTCACGCGCAGATTTAAAATCCAGCTCTGGTAACGTCAGATGAATCCGCCAGCATGGAACTGTCTTCCCGCTCCGCATTCGACAAGGTATGGTCTACGAAGGCTTAAGGGCATTGCCGTGAATACGCTCGATCTAGACCTATACCAGCGAAGCCGCGAGTGTAAGTTGGTTTAGAGGAACGTACGTACGAGGTGGAGTGATGTATCGGGTGGGTTCCTGTGCTACAGCGGGCGATCGTGGTTGTTCGGACGTGTCACGAGCCACGCAATTTAAGTGCAGGGGGGGGGCAAAGGGCTCGAGGAATTACCATGACTATTTGAAGAGGGTAATCTCAGAGGACAGAGAGGATCGTGTAATCGTGTACTTGAGGATAAACCGTATATGACGGCTTATAGAGCGGGTTTATCATAAGGTTCTGAGTCAAGAGTAGAAGCGGGTAGATAGTGACTTTCCGAGGAAGCCGACTGGCGAAGAAGCAGGATTCACCCTTGGAAGTGACAAGGCTGACACCAGCACGAAGTTTGGATGCGATGGGAAGAGTAGACCCAGGGCTGCATGTAGGGAGGGTGGATGAAATGAACGGAAGGTCTCAAGAAGCTGCAAATATCAATCCGGTAGCATTCATTAATAGTATCTGTTCCCTCGCTAGACACTCACTAACATTCGGGGTGGCCCATTCCGAGTACCAGAGGCAATAGCGCTCCGTCAGAACAGAGTACAATCTGTTTACCAGTACATGACACATCTTACACTAGACAGGGAAATACTCTTTACCGTGAAAGAAAACGTCTCCACAACCCGCTCGCGGAAGTCATGTATTCACTATACATGCAAACGAATATCATTAATATGCCCATTACATAGGACGTAAAATATTGAGTAACGTCATGTTTGTTTTGTCTACATTTTTATGTTTTGCTTTAGCTAAAAAAAAGGAGATGAACGTGATTCAGGCTAAGCAGCAATTTTACGGAAAGATGAAATAGACAGCAACGAGCTAATGTAACAAACATTCCAAGCTACTACACAGACAAACATATTCGACGCTCAGATCATACTCAGGCACAGTCTTTAAAAAAATTTGTTTCAAAAATAGGTATACCCGAC
>CM068963.1:62230361-62241035 GCA_035128595.1 Eptatretus atami
TACTCACTTATGTTGGATGCATGCGGTTTCCGGAACCGCAAACAAATTATATATATATATATATATATATATATATATATATATATATATATATTAGTAATATAATGAGATATATACAGTAATCCCCCGTTCTCGCGGGGTTACGTTCCAAACCTCCCGCCTAAAGTGAAAATCCGCGATGAATGGACGCCTCCCCAAAAAATCGATTCATCTGGTTGGTCGGTTTGGCAGTGCACTTGGTTTGAGGTGCCCGGAGATCGACTGGTAATGGTCTGTCGGTTTGGCAGTGATGGGTTGAGGTGCCGGAGATCGACTGGCTGGTCTGGTCGGTTTTGGCCAGTGATAGGGTTTGAGTGCCGGAGATCGACTAAGTCTGGTCTGGTCGGTTTTGAGGTGCTGGGTATGAGCAACTGCTGTCCACGGCGGCAAACCTTTTTCCTTCCCGACAATATATCGAGACCTTTACCTTAACCTTCTCCAAGGAGCGTCCCAGGACCTTCCCTCTGGCGCTTCGGTTCCCTTGCCAGACCTTAGAATGGTGCAGGGCGTTGGGCGGGCATCGTGGGGCTTGGAGAAAAAAACTAGAAAATATTCAAAGTTCACAAAACGAAAACTTTGCTCGTGCGTTGTGTGACTGGTACGAAGCACCACGCGTTATAATTTATTGCCTTAAATAATTTAATATTGTTATAATTATTACGCGATGGTACCGGGCGGAATCCGCAGAAAAAACTAGTTACGTTCCACAGGGAAAACCCGCGATAGGTGAACCGCGTGAACGGGGGTTTGAACTGTATATGTATATTGTTACGGCTGTTGGAAATTGTGCAAATACACCATAAAGGTCCCAGCTCCAGTTATGACGCAAATTTATGGCAGATAGGTCCCCACCGTTGTTTAAACGGGAATTCTTCGTGTTCACCGGGCCTGCGACCCTTGAGATAGCCGTTTTTTTTTTCTAATCGTTATGACCAACCACGTCTTCAACCACCATTACAACAACCACCCTAACCACAACGCAACACCGCCATCCCCCCCATCACAACCCACGATCGCCTCAACCATCAACCACAACCGAACCACCACCAACCAAACGTCGCTCTCAACAACGCGCTTCACAGCAACCCTACACGCAACAACCCCATCCACCACAACACACGGCCTCTCAAACAAAGCCAACGCCATCCTCACCACTTTAACTCCCAAACGACAACATTCGCCTCACCACCTTCTCCACCCCATCAATCACTAAACACTCGCAACCACAACACCAAACCACCAGCCACGCACAACTAAGCAACCAAAACCACAGTCCCACGCACCAACGAATAGCATCTGCGAAAGCCACGCACGCGAAGGAAACCAGGGATTCCGATGGTCGCGGAATTTTCCCGCCTGTTTCCCGCGCTTTGGTGGGGGGAAGTGCGATGCGGGTCAAAGGTCAGAGGTCATGTAAAGGGGGCCTCTTTTTGGGGGAATGATTTCCTTGGACCTGAGCAAGATGATTTCTGCCCGCCCCACCCCCCGGTGGCCGCGAGGAAGGGGGACGAGAGGCACGCACCGTTTTAGAAGCTTCCCGCAGGAGCTGGAAGGGGGGCGGAGCCGAAAACGGGGAAGGAGTCAGGCGTTGAACCTGAAGGAATAAAAGGGCGCACGAGACGCCAGGTTCGGGGTTGTTGTTGGTCGTCGAGTCTATTGTCTCTTCGGGGGAGCTTCGTCTCTTCGTTGGCATGGGATTGCTGCTGCTCCGTGGTGTTCGAATCGGGTGCCTTCCCTCTGGGCACCAAGTCGTGAGGTTGTGAGCGGTGGTCCAGGGTCGAAGAACGCGCACTGAAGAGGAGAGTGCCCAGAGAGAGCTCGCCGACCGTCGCTCCAACGAGGGTGCAGATAACCAGCGTCGGTCCTAGTGGGCACCATGCGGTCATCACGGCCCCAACGGCCATAAAGGTATAACGAACCCCGTCTACCCCCTTGCCTTAATGAGGGGGTCTTTCTTTTATTTTGTATGACTGCTGTGGTGCCGTGTCCCTGTAAGTAAAACTTTAAGTGCATGTACATGTCTCGTTGTAGTCGGTTAGTATTGCTTTCCTATTTGCCTGCTTGTACATTGGATGACTGCCTGGTTGTATATACGTGCTTGCTGAATAAATGTCCTTGTGGAAATTACCCCCCGTTCGTTCAATGTCCTATTTCCCTTTTGAAATGTGCCCATCTGCATCGTGGAATGAGTAGTGGGTTTTGAACGCCCGGTAAAAGAGAATCGGATCCGCGAGGTCGGGATAACACCGCTTCGGTTATCAACTGTATACGGCACGGACCGCTTAAGCCGTTCCGTGTCCAGGCCGACCTGCGGCGGCGGTGTCAGCCCCTCGGTAGGGTTTACCCGCGCGGGTAGTTAGGTATATCGACATTCGCGATTCACCCTATTTCCGCGGTGAATGCGGACTGGCTGTGTGAGGTTTAAACCCACCCGTGACTGTTCCTGGGCGGTAAGTTCCAGGCGTAGTTCCAGAGGGTCAACGACTGATTGTCCGTCCGTGGGCGACGCGGTTGCGATTGGAGTTTAGTAGCGGCCGATCGCACGCCGGCGGGCGCGAATTCGTGAACAATAATATTACCACCACCAACATCGCTCTCAAACAACCGCTTCAGACCCCCGTCCTTCACCACCACAACCAACAATCGCCCCTCTCAACAAACCACGCCAATCCCTGATCACCTCAACCACAATGCAACCACAATTACGCCAATCATCCTTACCATCTTCCCCGCTAGCCCACTACCGATCACCCTTCTCCACAACCCCGCGGCAACCCTCTCCGCTTTTATAAAACCCGTCTCCCAAGGAGGAACAAAGGGTGCCAAATAACGCCATGGGAAATAAGAGGTATTCCGATGGCGCACGATTTTCCCTCCTGCCTTTTCCCGGGCTTTGGTAATGGGGAGGTGCGAATTCGATTGCCAAGAGGTCAAAGGTGAAGTAGGTCAAAGGTGGCCTGTTTTGGGGGAATGAATGTCCCTTAGGCTGCAGGGTCACGGCAACGATTTCCTCGTCCCGCGCACGCGCGAAGGGGGGGGGGGCGAGAGGGTTGGAAAGTGGAAAACGCCTCCCTTCGGAAGCTTCCCGCAGAGCTGGAAGGAGGCGGGGCGAGAAGCCGGAGGGGTGGAGCGTGGGGAAAATAAAGGGCACGCAGAGCGCCAAGTCGGTCTCTTCTTCTTCTTCTCCTCTTCTCTTTGGTGGTCTTGTGGATAGGAGTCGGAGTGGAAGTCTTGGTGACTTCGTCTGTGAGAAGCGGTCCGTGGAGCAACCCGTTTAGTTGGAGCTTGCACGGTGGAAGAGTCGGCGTCGCGAAGAAGACGCGGACTGAGGCGCAGCTAATGCCCAGCGGTGGTCCGCGCGAACCTGCGCGCTCGTGTGAAGGAGAGCCGGAGAGAGCTTCGCTGGCCCGCGGAGGCTCGAAGCTCAGGCGCGCTACGCTAGCTGCCGTGGGGACGGGACTCGAGGCTCACACCACAAGGCATCCACAGGGTGCAGGTAACCTGCAAAGGTCTCGTGGGACTCGTTCGGTCTGCCAAAGTTCCACGCCATAAAGGTCTACGGGCCCAAGCCTGACCCATTGCTTGATGGGGTCTTTTCCTTTTCTTTTGAATGATGAATGTGGCGCCTGAAAGTCCCGACAAGTAGAACTTGTAGTGACTGTAACATAATTGCTTATAGACGGTCGTAGCACCTTTTGCTTTGCTTTTGTTCTTATACGTCATGGTTAGTGTTTTGCATCCTGGCTGTATATATTGAAATCTGTTAAAAAATAATATATGTGATTGTGTGAATGTTAACCCCGTCGTCCGTGTCTTTTTTTCCCCAAATTGAACGCTATTTGCTTTTCGGAATACTAGTTTGTTTTTGAATAACCGATCATGAGAATGGGTTCCGGCGAGGTCTGGGCGATAATACCCGCCTCGGTTATCCAGAATGGAACGAACCGCTAAAGCGGGTTCGTGCCAAACAGGCCTTCGCCGAGGTATCGGTCCCTGGTAAGGCTTACCCGCGCAAATACTTAGGTATATCGATATTTGGCGATTGACCCTGTCGCGCGCGGGTAGATGCGGACTGGGCGTGGTGTGCGTGAGCAGCACACTCCGTTGACTGGTTCTCGGTTGTTACCGGGAGTCACGACTGAATTGCTCGTTCGGTGGGCGAAACGACCGCTATTGTGAAAAGCGGCGTTCGGACGCTGGCAGGCGTAGATCGTACAATTATATATATATATATAATATATATATATATATAATAATATATATGTACACAAAAGCCAGTAGGGGCGGAACGAGGGATCGCTAGGATCGAAGCGCTGGATACAGATCTTTTCATTCTGAAACCGATCCACCGACGAAGATCAATTGCCACAGAGCATAGTTGGTTCACCATACAATTGTTCCTCTGCTGGCAAGATTTTTCACACTATTGCGTATTTTGACCAACTGGCACTCCCTCATAAAAATGATGGTAAATAGACACCCTTTTTTGAAGGACTACATTTGAAAATAATCGTTTTTGCTGGTTTTGTGGCTGTGGAGCCTCGCGTTGCAGACACACACACACAACACACACACACACAACACACACAACACAACACCACACACCAACACAACAACAACACACACACAAAGACGGAAAGACCTGAATAAAAACTTTTCTCATGCTCTTGTTTTGACCACACCCTCCTGAGCCACACAATATTTTTCATAAGCCCACGCCCACTTTTCATAAGCCACGCCCACTTTCTACACCACACCCACTTCCTACTCCACACCCACTTCCATCAACCACGTCTCACTTTCCCTAAGCTCCGCCACTTTCCTAAGCCTCAATAACAAAATGACGGTAAATTAGACACCCTGATTTTGGAGGACTACCAATTTGAAAAATAAAACCTCAAAATCAAAACGGCTCGAGTAATTTCTAATATCTCAAAGTGCCTTATTCCGAAGTCTCGTTTCTCTAGATTCAAACTGAAGGCAGTAATTGAAATCGTACGCGGTTTTACGGCCGTGCACAGCAACGGGTGGTTTGCTGGGCAACGAAATTCAATGCGCACATTCCACCCCATTATGGGGCACCTGTTGGCAAAGTTCATCGAAATCGTTCGCAGGTTCGTGCTGTGGGAGCCTCGCGTTGCAGACACACATACACACACACACAGAAGACAACGGAAAAACCCGACAATAAGCGGATATCTAGCATATACGTAATCCCCCGTTTCTCGGGGGGTTACGTTCAAACCTCCCCCGCTAAGTGAAATCCGCGATGAATGGAGAGCCTCCCCCAAAATCCCGACTCGTCTGGTCTGGTCGGTTTGGGAGTGAATTGTGTTGAGGTGCCTGAGATCGACTAGTCCGGTCTGGTCGGTTTGGCAGTGTTGGTTTGAGGTGCCGGAAGATCGACTAGTCTGGTCTGGTCGTTGGCAGTGATTGGGTTTGAGGTTCTCTAGATCCGACTAGTCTGGTCTGGTCGGTTTGAGGGTGCTGGTATGAGCAGTGCTCGTCCAAAGCGGGCAACCTTTTTCCTTACCGAAGCATATATCGAGCACCTTACCTTAACCTTCTCCTGGAGCTCCCAGGACCTTCCTCTGGCGCTTCGGTTTCTCCTTGCCAGAAGCCTTATGAAGGTGCAGGGCGTTTTGGGGCGGCCATCGTGGGGGCTTGGAAAAAAACGTAGAAATATTCGAAAGTTCATAGCGAAACTTTGTCTCGTTCATTGTGTGACTGGTCGAGCACAGCGTTAATAATTTTGCTTAAATAATTTAATATTTAATAATATTATACCGCGATGTAACCGGGGGAATCGCAGAAAAAAATTAGTTAAGTTCCAGAAACCCGCGATGACCGGGGGCGATAGTGAACCCGCGATGAAGCGGGAGTTGACTGTATAGCGAATCTAAATATATAATATATATTATAATATATATATATGCAAATATCAACCACCCCGTCCTTCGCTGACAGAATACGAAAGGGGGAGGGAAAATAAAGGGAAGAGAGAGGGGTGGGGGAGAAGAGAGCTGGGAGAATGAAGAGGTGCAGGAAAAGGAGAGAGGAGGGAGGGGAAAGCGAGGAGGATGGGGAGAAGGGCAGAACAGTGGTGAGGTGAGAGTAAGGGAAGGCAGACTTGTGGTGGAGCCGTTAATTACGATTCATACTGTTTAAGTTCAAATGATCTGCGGAGAATAACAGTGAAGAATGGAAACAAAGTAATGTCAAATCCATTTTCTACCGATATACTATAACACAGCCCGGAACAAAGCCCGCCCGACAATAACACAATCTGGATATGTCCAGAGCAAGACACAGACAGACAGACAGAAAGAAGATAGGGCGAGACGAGAGAGAGAAGATAGGGCGAGACGAGAGAAAGAGAGAGAGAGGCGAGAGAGAGAGGGGCGAGAGAAGAAGAGAGGGGAGAGAAAAGAGAAGAGGGCGAAGAGAAAGAAGAGAGAGGGGAAGAAGAGAGAGGGGCGAGAGAAAGAGAGAGAGGCGCGAGAGAAAGAGAGAGAGGGCGAGAGAAAGAGAGAGGGCCGAGAGAGAAGAGAGGGCGAGAGAGAGAGAGGAGAGAGAGAGGGTTGAGAGAAGAGGCGTGAGAGAGTCCCTTTCGAGAGAGAGAGAGAGAGAAGAGAGAGGGCGAGAGAGAGAGAGAGAGGGTGAGAGAGAGACAGAGAACAGAGACACAGAGAGACACAGAGAGGCAGAGAGAGACAGAGACAAGATGAGAGGAGTGAGACAGAGACAGAGACAGAGACAGAGAAAGAGGGCTAGAGAGAGAGAGAGAGAGGGCTAGAGAGAGAGAGAGGGCTATAGAGAGAAGAGCGAGAGAGAGAGGGCGAGAAGAGAAGAGAGAGGGCGAAGGAGAGAGAGGCGAGAGAGAGAGAGAGGGCGAGAGAGAGAGAGGGCGAGAAGAGCGAGAGGGCGAGAGAGAGAGAAGGCAGAGGGCGAGAGAGAAGACAGACAGAGAGACAGAGAACAGAGTGAAACAGAGACGAGAGAGAGCAGTGAGACAGAGACAGAGCGAGAGAGTGAGACAGAGACAGAGACAAGAGAGAGAGAGAGAGACAGAGACAGAGAAGAGAAACAAAGACAGAGAGAGGGCGAGAGAGGAGAGAGGGCAGAGAGAGAAGAGAGGGCGAGAGAGAGAGAGAGGGCGAGAGAGAGAGAGAAGAGAGAGAGAGGGCGAGAGAGAGAGAGGGCGAGAGAGAGAGGAGGGGCGAGAGAGAGAGAGAGAGAGGCGAGAGAGAGAGAAGAGGGCGAGAGAGGAGGGCGAGAGATGAGAGAGAAAGGGCGAGAGAGAGAGAGAGAGAGAGGGCGACGAGAAGAGGGCGAGAGAGAGAGAGAAAGGGCGAGAGAGAGAGAGAGAAAGGGCGAGAGAGAGAGAAGAAGGGCGAGAGGAGAGAGGGGAAGAGAAGGGAGAGGGCGAGAGAGAGAGAGGGGCGAGAGAGAAAGAGAGAGGGCGAGAGAGAGGTGCGAGAGAGAGGGGCGAGAAGAGAGGGCGAGAGAGAGAGGGCGAGAGAGAGGGCGAAGAAGAGAGGGCGAGAAGAGAGGGCGAGAGAGAAGAGGGGCGAGAGAAGAGGGCGAGAAGAGGGGCGAAGAGGGGCAGAGACAGAGAAGAGAGAGAGGAACAAGAGAGAGAGAGTTGCGAGAAGAAGGAGGGGCGAGAGAGAGAGTTGTCAAGATAGAGTGGGCGAGAGGAGAGAGGGCGAGAGAGAGAGAAGAGAGGGCGAGAGAGAGACAGAGACTAGAGAAGAGAACCAAGAGACAAGAGAGAACAGAGAGAGAGAGTGAGACAGAGACAGAGACAGAGCAGAGACAGAGACAGAGGGCGGCTTAGAGAAGAGAGGGCCGAGAGAAGGGCGAGCGAGAGAGGGCGAGAGAGGGAGAGAGAGAGAGAGAGAGAGAGAGGAGAGAAGGGCGAGACAAGAGAGGCGAGAGGGCGAGAGGGCGGAGAGAGAGAGAGGGCGACGCAGAGAGAGTGGCGAGAAGAGAGAGAGGGCAAGGATGAGAGAGAAGAGAGCAAGAGAGAGGGTGAGACAGAGACAGAGACAGAGACAAGAGAGAGTGATGACGCAGAGACAGAGAAAGAGAGAAGATGCGGGGGAGGTTACCTGCACTGAATGGGAGGGGGTAGAGAAATGGGAGGGGGTAGAGCAAGGATGGACAAAGAGAGATGGGGGGTAGGGGAGTTAGCAGAAAGATGTTAATGTTTTATGCAACATCACACATCACACACACACACACACAGCACACACACACACAACCACGACACACAACACAACGCAGCGATATCGGCAAATTTTTTCGGGAATCAGACAGGTTGGAAGTCAGTGTGATTACACTCTACAGTACATACTGGATACAACCAGAAACCTCGAGTAGCTTCGGTGTTTAAAAACACGTAATACGACAAATGGTTTGGAAATTTAGGTGTTTTATTCAGTGGAACAACTTCAGAGATGATGAAGCACGAACCCTTGCTCAAGGGTGAGAAGCCCGAACCACTCGGCTCAGGGTGCGGTGGCGGGCAAAAGCGCCAGCGAGGTTGAACGATTCGCTCAGAATGATGTAGCACGGTACCGCTATATCGACAATGGTGCTTTGGCAAGTGACTTAAGCACTCCATGCAAGCAACTCCAAATAAACGGCTGAATAAGGAACTGGGTGGGTGACCAGGCTGTCGCTTGCGTATCATAATAGGATCCTCTAAACTTTAAAAGCCCTTCACCGGGCAACACAGCAGTCATGAAAATAAAATAATTATCCACAAAAGAGTTGCCAGCTTAATGCAGAACAACCTTGAGACATCGCAAATTCAAATCGCCCATGAAATAAACATTGCAGAAATCCCGCCAATTTTGCTTGCTCGTCTGTGCACGCATCAACGTGGTACATCGTTCGTGGTCCACACAAATGCTATAATTGGTTACGAAAAAATATTTTCAAAACGAAAAAAAATAAGTGACCACTACTTGTTATTGTTGTGTTGTCTGTCTGTCCTGTCCTGTCGTCTGTCTGCTGTCTGTCTGTCCCGAGCAAGCTCCCGTGGGTTTTGATCCATCCTGATTAATTTTGGTGGCCGTTTATATCAATGATGTAGTTGTGTTTCCTGAGAATGGGCGTAGTGACGCCCATTATGCGGAGTGCCACGCCCCAAAAAATGTGTTTTAGGGTAGCCGATTTCAATTTGCATCTTCTCCTAGGGGGTTGTCGATCTGAACAGGGGTTTCGGTATTTTTGGTTAGCCAATGGCACCTGCATAGCCCCACGGAGCTCGATTTTTCATTTTTCCGCCCCAAGGTCAAGGTCACAAGGTCACGAACTTAGAAAATTGCGAATTTTGACATATAAATTATCTTCTGCGAGGGTTTTGTCAAATCTGGCGGGGTTTCGTATTTGGTTAGCCAATGGCAACCTGCATTAGCCCCACGGACTCGTATTTTTTCATTTTCGTCCCAAGGGTCAAAACTAGAAAAATTGCGAAATATGTGTTTTTAGGGGGTAGCCGATTTTCAATTGCCATCTCTCCGAGGGGTTGTCGAATCTGGCAGGGGTTCCGGTATTGGTTAGCCCACCATGGCACTGCATAGCCCCCGGAGCTCGATTTTTCAATTTCAGTCCCCAAGGTCACAAACTTAGAAAATTGCGCGAATTGTGTTAGGGTAGCCATTTCAATTTGCATCTTCTCCGAGGGATTGTGAATCTGGCAGGGGTTGGTATTTGGTTAGCCCACTGGCACTGGCATAGCCCCACGGAAGCTCGATTTTCTTTTCGTCCAGGTCAAGGTCACAAGGTACGAACTTAAGAAAAATTCGAATTTGACATAAAAAATCATACGACCGCCCAAACTTGGAGCTCGGATGACAATATTTTTTATGCCATAATCTTGAGGTTCATTCCCCATCCCCTCCTAAAGTCTTGAACCATTTGCTCATCTCGAACACCTTGCCCGGGCGCCCCCTTCAAGTTGTTTTTACGCCGATTTCATCAAAGTATGGATAATCAGAGGAGTGCAAAAATGCCATATAGCTTATATGACGTTATATTGTCCTGGAATATTCCAGAGAGTTTGCACAAAGGTCATAATCCTTGACCTTTGAACCTTTAAAGTTCACAAAGGTCTAATTTCAAAAGTTGTGGAATCGAACCGGGTTTCCGACCTTTCGACGAACTACTCAATAAGCTATAGCACGTATTCCTGTTTCCCTATTTTAATGTCCACAACATTGTTTTGTGACTTTTTTAAAGGTTGCAAAGGTCAAATTTGAAAAAAAGTTGTTGAACGAAACGCGGGTTTTCGACATTTTGCAGCTAATAACCTGTCACTCGTACCACAATCATGTTGATCATTTTTATAGCTTGGTCAAACATTATCACATTGTCTCATCCTGACTTCCTGAAACAATTACGTCGTCAAATCCATAAAGTGGTCCCAAGGCAATTATTCCATTAATATACGTGTAGATAGTCCCTTCCCTTTTGTCTAGCAGGGCAACAAGGGCGTGCATTGCGAGGATCTCATAGCTAGGATTGCTTACATCATTTCTTCTTCATTTCATTTTTAACGTCATTTCTACTCTTCTTTTCTGATTATTCCTGAGGTAAATCTGAGCCACGTGCACCCTTCGCTGT
>CM068963.1:62241060-62261866 GCA_035128595.1 Eptatretus atami
GTTGGGGTTGCCTTTCTATTCTCAGCCTCAGACGAAGGATCGCTTGAGGACGGGAGCTCTTGCTGTCCGATGCTCATGTTGGTGTTTGAGCGCCCTTTCTAAAGATGCTGTATCTGCCGTCTCCTCGTCGTGTTCTCGTGTAGCGGGGCAATCGTGTTGAGTGTGCTTTCGTACGGAGGGGTGTCCAGCGTAATGCCTGCTGGCTTTGCTGAGGACCCATCTCACAGCGAAGGGTCACTGTGTGCTCAATTTACCTCAGGAAATAATCAGAAAAGAAGAAGTAGAAATGACGTTAAAATGAAATGAAGAAAGAAATGATGTAAGCAATCCTAGCTATGAGATCCTCGCATGCACGCCCTTGTTGCCCTGCTAGACAAAAGGGAAGGGACTATCTACACGTATATTAATGAATAATTGCCTTGGGTACTCACTTATGTTGGATGCATGCGGTTTCCGGAACCGCAAACAAATTATATATATATATATATATATATATATATATATATATATATATATATTAGTAATATAATGAGATATATACAGTAATCCCCCGTTCTCGCGGGGTTACGTTCCAAACCTCCCGCCTAAAGTGAAAATCCGCGATGAATGGACGCCTCCCCAAAAAATCGATTCATCTGGTTGGTCGGTTTGGCAGTGCACTTGGTTTGAGGTGCCCGGAGATCGACTGGTAATGGTCTGTCGGTTTGGCAGTGATGGGTTGAGGTGCCGGAGATCGACTGGCTGGTCTGGTCGGTTTTGGCCAGTGATAGGGTTTGAGTGCCGGAGATCGACTAAGTCTGGTCTGGTCGGTTTTGAGGTGCTGGGTATGAGCAACTGCTGTCCACGGCGGCAAACCTTTTTCCTTCCCGACAATATATCGAGACCTTTACCTTAACCTTCTCCAAGGAGCGTCCCAGGACCTTCCCTCTGGCGCTTCGGTTCCCTTGCCAGACCTTAGAATGGTGCAGGGCGTTGGGCGGGCATCGTGGGGCTTGGAGAAAAAAACTAGAAAATATTCAAAGTTCACAAAACGAAAACTTTGCTCGTGCGTTGTGTGACTGGTACGAAGCACCACGCGTTATAATTTATTGCCTTAAATAATTTAATATTGTTATAATTATTACGCGATGGTACCGGGCGGAATCCGCAGAAAAAACTAGTTACGTTCCACAGGGAAAACCCGCGATAGGTGAACCGCGTGAACGGGGGTTTGAACTGTATATGTATATTGTTACGGCTGTTGGAAATTGTGCAAATACACCATAAAGGTCCCAGCTCCAGTTATGACGCAAATTTATGGCAGATAGGTCCCCACCGTTGTTTAAACGGGAATTCTTCGTGTTCACCGGGCCTGCGACCCTTGAGATAGCCGTTTTTTTTTTCTAATCGTTATGACCAACCACGTCTTCAACCACCATTACAACAACCACCCTAACCACAACGCAACACCGCCATCCCCCCCATCACAACCCACGATCGCCTCAACCATCAACCACAACCGAACCACCACCAACCAAACGTCGCTCTCAACAACGCGCTTCACAGCAACCCTACACGCAACAACCCCATCCACCACAACACACGGCCTCTCAAACAAAGCCAACGCCATCCTCACCACTTTAACTCCCAAACGACAACATTCGCCTCACCACCTTCTCCACCCCATCAATCACTAAACACTCGCAACCACAACACCAAACCACCAGCCACGCACAACTAAGCAACCAAAACCACAGTCCCACGCACCAACGAATAGCATCTGCGAAAGCCACGCACGCGAAGGAAACCAGGGATTCCGATGGTCGCGGAATTTTCCCGCCTGTTTCCCGCGCTTTGGTGGGGGGAAGTGCGATGCGGGTCAAAGGTCAGAGGTCATGTAAAGGGGGCCTCTTTTTGGGGGAATGATTTCCTTGGACCTGAGCAAGATGATTTCTGCCCGCCCCACCCCCCGGTGGCCGCGAGGAAGGGGGACGAGAGGCACGCACCGTTTTAGAAGCTTCCCGCAGGAGCTGGAAGGGGGGCGGAGCCGAAAACGGGGAAGGAGTCAGGCGTTGAACCTGAAGGAATAAAAGGGCGCACGAGACGCCAGGTTCGGGGTTGTTGTTGGTCGTCGAGTCTATTGTCTCTTCGGGGGAGCTTCGTCTCTTCGTTGGCATGGGATTGCTGCTGCTCCGTGGTGTTCGAATCGGGTGCCTTCCCTCTGGGCACCAAGTCGTGAGGTTGTGAGCGGTGGTCCAGGGTCGAAGAACGCGCACTGAAGAGGAGAGTGCCCAGAGAGAGCTCGCCGACCGTCGCTCCAACGAGGGTGCAGATAACCAGCGTCGGTCCTAGTGGGCACCATGCGGTCATCACGGCCCCAACGGCCATAAAGGTATAACGAACCCCGTCTACCCCCTTGCCTTAATGAGGGGGTCTTTCTTTTATTTTGTATGACTGCTGTGGTGCCGTGTCCCTGTAAGTAAAACTTTAAGTGCATGTACATGTCTCGTTGTAGTCGGTTAGTATTGCTTTCCTATTTGCCTGCTTGTACATTGGATGACTGCCTGGTTGTATATACGTGCTTGCTGAATAAATGTCCTTGTGGAAATTACCCCCCGTTCGTTCAATGTCCTATTTCCCTTTTGAAATGTGCCCATCTGCATCGTGGAATGAGTAGTGGGTTTTGAACGCCCGGTAAAAGAGAATCGGATCCGCGAGGTCGGGATAACACCGCTTCGGTTATCAACTGTATACGGCACGGACCGCTTAAGCCGTTCCGTGTCCAGGCCGACCTGCGGCGGCGGTGTCAGCCCCTCGGTAGGGTTTACCCGCGCGGGTAGTTAGGTATATCGACATTCGCGATTCACCCTATTTCCGCGGTGAATGCGGACTGGCTGTGTGAGGTTTAAACCCACCCGTGACTGTTCCTGGGCGGTAAGTTCCAGGCGTAGTTCCAGAGGGTCAACGACTGATTGTCCGTCCGTGGGCGACGCGGTTGCGATTGGAGTTTAGTAGCGGCCGATCGCACGCCGGCGGGCGCGAATTCGTGAACAATAATATTACCACCACCAACATCGCTCTCAAACAACCGCTTCAGACCCCCGTCCTTCACCACCACAACCAACAATCGCCCCTCTCAACAAACCACGCCAATCCCTGATCACCTCAACCACAATGCAACCACAATTACGCCAATCATCCTTACCATCTTCCCCGCTAGCCCACTACCGATCACCCTTCTCCACAACCCCGCGGCAACCCTCTCCGCTTTTATAAAACCCGTCTCCCAAGGAGGAACAAAGGGTGCCAAATAACGCCATGGGAAATAAGAGGTATTCCGATGGCGCACGATTTTCCCTCCTGCCTTTTCCCGGGCTTTGGTAATGGGGAGGTGCGAATTCGATTGCCAAGAGGTCAAAGGTGAAGTAGGTCAAAGGTGGCCTGTTTTGGGGGAATGAATGTCCCTTAGGCTGCAGGGTCACGGCAACGATTTCCTCGTCCCGCGCACGCGCGAAGGGGGGGGGGGCGAGAGGGTTGGAAAGTGGAAAACGCCTCCCTTCGGAAGCTTCCCGCAGAGCTGGAAGGAGGCGGGGCGAGAAGCCGGAGGGGTGGAGCGTGGGGAAAATAAAGGGCACGCAGAGCGCCAAGTCGGTCTCTTCTTCTTCTTCTCCTCTTCTCTTTGGTGGTCTTGTGGATAGGAGTCGGAGTGGAAGTCTTGGTGACTTCGTCTGTGAGAAGCGGTCCGTGGAGCAACCCGTTTAGTTGGAGCTTGCACGGTGGAAGAGTCGGCGTCGCGAAGAAGACGCGGACTGAGGCGCAGCTAATGCCCAGCGGTGGTCCGCGCGAACCTGCGCGCTCGTGTGAAGGAGAGCCGGAGAGAGCTTCGCTGGCCCGCGGAGGCTCGAAGCTCAGGCGCGCTACGCTAGCTGCCGTGGGGACGGGACTCGAGGCTCACACCACAAGGCATCCACAGGGTGCAGGTAACCTGCAAAGGTCTCGTGGGACTCGTTCGGTCTGCCAAAGTTCCACGCCATAAAGGTCTACGGGCCCAAGCCTGACCCATTGCTTGATGGGGTCTTTTCCTTTTCTTTTGAATGATGAATGTGGCGCCTGAAAGTCCCGACAAGTAGAACTTGTAGTGACTGTAACATAATTGCTTATAGACGGTCGTAGCACCTTTTGCTTTGCTTTTGTTCTTATACGTCATGGTTAGTGTTTTGCATCCTGGCTGTATATATTGAAATCTGTTAAAAAATAATATATGTGATTGTGTGAATGTTAACCCCGTCGTCCGTGTCTTTTTTTCCCCAAATTGAACGCTATTTGCTTTTCGGAATACTAGTTTGTTTTTGAATAACCGATCATGAGAATGGGTTCCGGCGAGGTCTGGGCGATAATACCCGCCTCGGTTATCCAGAATGGAACGAACCGCTAAAGCGGGTTCGTGCCAAACAGGCCTTCGCCGAGGTATCGGTCCCTGGTAAGGCTTACCCGCGCAAATACTTAGGTATATCGATATTTGGCGATTGACCCTGTCGCGCGCGGGTAGATGCGGACTGGGCGTGGTGTGCGTGAGCAGCACACTCCGTTGACTGGTTCTCGGTTGTTACCGGGAGTCACGACTGAATTGCTCGTTCGGTGGGCGAAACGACCGCTATTGTGAAAAGCGGCGTTCGGACGCTGGCAGGCGTAGATCGTACAATTATATATATATATATAATATATATATATATATAATAATATATATGTACACAAAAGCCAGTAGGGGCGGAACGAGGGATCGCTAGGATCGAAGCGCTGGATACAGATCTTTTCATTCTGAAACCGATCCACCGACGAAGATCAATTGCCACAGAGCATAGTTGGTTCACCATACAATTGTTCCTCTGCTGGCAAGATTTTTCACACTATTGCGTATTTTGACCAACTGGCACTCCCTCATAAAAATGATGGTAAATAGACACCCTTTTTTGAAGGACTACATTTGAAAATAATCGTTTTTGCTGGTTTTGTGGCTGTGGAGCCTCGCGTTGCAGACACACACACACAACACACACACACACAACACACACAACACAACACCACACACCAACACAACAACAACACACACACAAAGACGGAAAGACCTGAATAAAAACTTTTCTCATGCTCTTGTTTTGACCACACCCTCCTGAGCCACACAATATTTTTCATAAGCCCACGCCCACTTTTCATAAGCCACGCCCACTTTCTACACCACACCCACTTCCTACTCCACACCCACTTCCATCAACCACGTCTCACTTTCCCTAAGCTCCGCCACTTTCCTAAGCCTCAATAACAAAATGACGGTAAATTAGACACCCTGATTTTGGAGGACTACCAATTTGAAAAATAAAACCTCAAAATCAAAACGGCTCGAGTAATTTCTAATATCTCAAAGTGCCTTATTCCGAAGTCTCGTTTCTCTAGATTCAAACTGAAGGCAGTAATTGAAATCGTACGCGGTTTTACGGCCGTGCACAGCAACGGGTGGTTTGCTGGGCAACGAAATTCAATGCGCACATTCCACCCCATTATGGGGCACCTGTTGGCAAAGTTCATCGAAATCGTTCGCAGGTTCGTGCTGTGGGAGCCTCGCGTTGCAGACACACATACACACACACACAGAAGACAACGGAAAAACCCGACAATAAGCGGATATCTAGCATATACGTAATCCCCCGTTTCTCGGGGGGTTACGTTCAAACCTCCCCCGCTAAGTGAAATCCGCGATGAATGGAGAGCCTCCCCCAAAATCCCGACTCGTCTGGTCTGGTCGGTTTGGGAGTGAATTGTGTTGAGGTGCCTGAGATCGACTAGTCCGGTCTGGTCGGTTTGGCAGTGTTGGTTTGAGGTGCCGGAAGATCGACTAGTCTGGTCTGGTCGTTGGCAGTGATTGGGTTTGAGGTTCTCTAGATCCGACTAGTCTGGTCTGGTCGGTTTGAGGGTGCTGGTATGAGCAGTGCTCGTCCAAAGCGGGCAACCTTTTTCCTTACCGAAGCATATATCGAGCACCTTACCTTAACCTTCTCCTGGAGCTCCCAGGACCTTCCTCTGGCGCTTCGGTTTCTCCTTGCCAGAAGCCTTATGAAGGTGCAGGGCGTTTTGGGGCGGCCATCGTGGGGGCTTGGAAAAAAACGTAGAAATATTCGAAAGTTCATAGCGAAACTTTGTCTCGTTCATTGTGTGACTGGTCGAGCACAGCGTTAATAATTTTGCTTAAATAATTTAATATTTAATAATATTATACCGCGATGTAACCGGGGGAATCGCAGAAAAAAATTAGTTAAGTTCCAGAAACCCGCGATGACCGGGGGCGATAGTGAACCCGCGATGAAGCGGGAGTTGACTGTATAGCGAATCTAAATATATAATATATATTATAATATATATATATGCAAATATCAACCACCCCGTCCTTCGCTGACAGAATACGAAAGGGGGAGGGAAAATAAAGGGAAGAGAGAGGGGTGGGGGAGAAGAGAGCTGGGAGAATGAAGAGGTGCAGGAAAAGGAGAGAGGAGGGAGGGGAAAGCGAGGAGGATGGGGAGAAGGGCAGAACAGTGGTGAGGTGAGAGTAAGGGAAGGCAGACTTGTGGTGGAGCCGTTAATTACGATTCATACTGTTTAAGTTCAAATGATCTGCGGAGAATAACAGTGAAGAATGGAAACAAAGTAATGTCAAATCCATTTTCTACCGATATACTATAACACAGCCCGGAACAAAGCCCGCCCGACAATAACACAATCTGGATATGTCCAGAGCAAGACACAGACAGACAGACAGAAAGAAGATAGGGCGAGACGAGAGAGAGAAGATAGGGCGAGACGAGAGAAAGAGAGAGAGAGGCGAGAGAGAGAGGGGCGAGAGAAGAAGAGAGGGGAGAGAAAAGAGAAGAGGGCGAAGAGAAAGAAGAGAGAGGGGAAGAAGAGAGAGGGGCGAGAGAAAGAGAGAGAGGCGCGAGAGAAAGAGAGAGAGGGCGAGAGAAAGAGAGAGGGCCGAGAGAGAAGAGAGGGCGAGAGAGAGAGAGGAGAGAGAGAGGGTTGAGAGAAGAGGCGTGAGAGAGTCCCTTTCGAGAGAGAGAGAGAGAGAAGAGAGAGGGCGAGAGAGAGAGAGAGAGGGTGAGAGAGAGACAGAGAACAGAGACACAGAGAGACACAGAGAGGCAGAGAGAGACAGAGACAAGATGAGAGGAGTGAGACAGAGACAGAGACAGAGACAGAGAAAGAGGGCTAGAGAGAGAGAGAGAGAGGGCTAGAGAGAGAGAGAGGGCTATAGAGAGAAGAGCGAGAGAGAGAGGGCGAGAAGAGAAGAGAGAGGGCGAAGGAGAGAGAGGCGAGAGAGAGAGAGAGGGCGAGAGAGAGAGAGGGCGAGAAGAGCGAGAGGGCGAGAGAGAGAGAAGGCAGAGGGCGAGAGAGAAGACAGACAGAGAGACAGAGAACAGAGTGAAACAGAGACGAGAGAGAGCAGTGAGACAGAGACAGAGCGAGAGAGTGAGACAGAGACAGAGACAAGAGAGAGAGAGAGAGACAGAGACAGAGAAGAGAAACAAAGACAGAGAGAGGGCGAGAGAGGAGAGAGGGCAGAGAGAGAAGAGAGGGCGAGAGAGAGAGAGAGGGCGAGAGAGAGAGAGAAGAGAGAGAGAGGGCGAGAGAGAGAGAGGGCGAGAGAGAGAGGAGGGGCGAGAGAGAGAGAGAGAGAGGCGAGAGAGAGAGAAGAGGGCGAGAGAGGAGGGCGAGAGATGAGAGAGAAAGGGCGAGAGAGAGAGAGAGAGAGAGGGCGACGAGAAGAGGGCGAGAGAGAGAGAGAAAGGGCGAGAGAGAGAGAGAGAAAGGGCGAGAGAGAGAGAAGAAGGGCGAGAGGAGAGAGGGGAAGAGAAGGGAGAGGGCGAGAGAGAGAGAGGGGCGAGAGAGAAAGAGAGAGGGCGAGAGAGAGGTGCGAGAGAGAGGGGCGAGAAGAGAGGGCGAGAGAGAGAGGGCGAGAGAGAGGGCGAAGAAGAGAGGGCGAGAAGAGAGGGCGAGAGAGAAGAGGGGCGAGAGAAGAGGGCGAGAAGAGGGGCGAAGAGGGGCAGAGACAGAGAAGAGAGAGAGGAACAAGAGAGAGAGAGTTGCGAGAAGAAGGAGGGGCGAGAGAGAGAGTTGTCAAGATAGAGTGGGCGAGAGGAGAGAGGGCGAGAGAGAGAGAAGAGAGGGCGAGAGAGAGACAGAGACTAGAGAAGAGAACCAAGAGACAAGAGAGAACAGAGAGAGAGAGTGAGACAGAGACAGAGACAGAGCAGAGACAGAGACAGAGGGCGGCTTAGAGAAGAGAGGGCCGAGAGAAGGGCGAGCGAGAGAGGGCGAGAGAGGGAGAGAGAGAGAGAGAGAGAGAGAGGAGAGAAGGGCGAGACAAGAGAGGCGAGAGGGCGAGAGGGCGGAGAGAGAGAGAGGGCGACGCAGAGAGAGTGGCGAGAAGAGAGAGAGGGCAAGGATGAGAGAGAAGAGAGCAAGAGAGAGGGTGAGACAGAGACAGAGACAGAGACAAGAGAGAGTGATGACGCAGAGACAGAGAAAGAGAGAAGATGCGGGGGAGGTTACCTGCACTGAATGGGAGGGGGTAGAGAAATGGGAGGGGGTAGAGCAAGGATGGACAAAGAGAGATGGGGGGTAGGGGAGTTAGCAGAAAGATGTTAATGTTTTATGCAACATCACACATCACACACACACACACACAGCACACACACACACAACCACGACACACAACACAACGCAGCGATATCGGCAAATTTTTTCGGGAATCAGACAGGTTGGAAGTCAGTGTGATTACACTCTACAGTACATACTGGATACAACCAGAAACCTCGAGTAGCTTCGGTGTTTAAAAACACGTAATACGACAAATGGTTTGGAAATTTAGGTGTTTTATTCAGTGGAACAACTTCAGAGATGATGAAGCACGAACCCTTGCTCAAGGGTGAGAAGCCCGAACCACTCGGCTCAGGGTGCGGTGGCGGGCAAAAGCGCCAGCGAGGTTGAACGATTCGCTCAGAATGATGTAGCACGGTACCGCTATATCGACAATGGTGCTTTGGCAAGTGACTTAAGCACTCCATGCAAGCAACTCCAAATAAACGGCTGAATAAGGAACTGGGTGGGTGACCAGGCTGTCGCTTGCGTATCATAATAGGATCCTCTAAACTTTAAAAGCCCTTCACCGGGCAACACAGCAGTCATGAAAATAAAATAATTATCCACAAAAGAGTTGCCAGCTTAATGCAGAACAACCTTGAGACATCGCAAATTCAAATCGCCCATGAAATAAACATTGCAGAAATCCCGCCAATTTTGCTTGCTCGTCTGTGCACGCATCAACGTGGTACATCGTTCGTGGTCCACACAAATGCTATAATTGGTTACGAAAAAATATTTTCAAAACGAAAAAAAATAAGTGACCACTACTTGTTATTGTTGTGTTGTCTGTCTGTCCTGTCCTGTCGTCTGTCTGCTGTCTGTCTGTCCCGAGCAAGCTCCCGTGGGTTTTGATCCATCCTGATTAATTTTGGTGGCCGTTTATATCAATGATGTAGTTGTGTTTCCTGAGAATGGGCGTAGTGACGCCCATTATGCGGAGTGCCACGCCCCAAAAAATGTGTTTTAGGGTAGCCGATTTCAATTTGCATCTTCTCCTAGGGGGTTGTCGATCTGAACAGGGGTTTCGGTATTTTTGGTTAGCCAATGGCACCTGCATAGCCCCACGGAGCTCGATTTTTCATTTTTCCGCCCCAAGGTCAAGGTCACAAGGTCACGAACTTAGAAAATTGCGAATTTTGACATATAAATTATCTTCTGCGAGGGTTTTGTCAAATCTGGCGGGGTTTCGTATTTGGTTAGCCAATGGCAACCTGCATTAGCCCCACGGACTCGTATTTTTTCATTTTCGTCCCAAGGGTCAAAACTAGAAAAATTGCGAAATATGTGTTTTTAGGGGGTAGCCGATTTTCAATTGCCATCTCTCCGAGGGGTTGTCGAATCTGGCAGGGGTTCCGGTATTGGTTAGCCCACCATGGCACTGCATAGCCCCCGGAGCTCGATTTTTCAATTTCAGTCCCCAAGGTCACAAACTTAGAAAATTGCGCGAATTGTGTTAGGGTAGCCATTTCAATTTGCATCTTCTCCGAGGGATTGTGAATCTGGCAGGGGTTGGTATTTGGTTAGCCCACTGGCACTGGCATAGCCCCACGGAAGCTCGATTTTCTTTTCGTCCAGGTCAAGGTCACAAGGTACGAACTTAAGAAAAATTCGAATTTGACATAAAAAATCATACGACCGCCCAAACTTGGAGCTCGGATGACAATATTTTTTATGCCATAATCTTGAGGTTCATTCCCCATCCCCTCCTAAAGTCTTGAACCATTTGCTCATCTCGAACACCTTGCCCGGGCGCCCCCTTCAAGTTGTTTTTACGCCGATTTCATCAAAGTATGGATAATCAGAGGAGTGCAAAAATGCCATATAGCTTATATGACGTTATATTGTCCTGGAATATTCCAGAGAGTTTGCACAAAGGTCATAATCCTTGACCTTTGAACCTTTAAAGTTCACAAAGGTCTAATTTCAAAAGTTGTGGAATCGAACCGGGTTTCCGACCTTTCGACGAACTACTCAATAAGCTATAGCACGTATTCCTGTTTCCCTATTTTAATGTCCACAACATTGTTTTGTGACTTTTTTAAAGGTTGCAAAGGTCAAATTTGAAAAAAAGTTGTTGAACGAAACGCGGGTTTTCGACATTTTGCAGCTAATAACCTGTCACTCGTACCACAATCATGTTGATCATTTTTATAGCTTGGTCAAACATTATCACATTGTCTCATCCTGACTTCCTGAAACAATTACGTCGTCAAATCCACACGTTGGGCGGGATGCGAGTGTACAAGGCGCAAGCGGCACGGCACGTTCCTTTCAACCCATTTCTGGACGAATTATATCGATCGGGTTTCGCCCCACACACACGATAGCGGAATCGGGCGAACATGAGCGCTGGCCACATGCGTAGTGGCGGATCTATGCGCACTGTACGGAATGTGCTCCAAGGCAGACCAGTGCTTAGCTTGTGACACCTTATTGGACACATCTTACTGTCTGTGCATGGGTTCGCCATAACATCGTACCTTCTGTCCTCGCTGGCGGCTGCGGATGTTCCTTTGACGGCGAACGTCTTCTCGCCTCTACGGCCAGCGAAGCTGCGATCGGGTGGAGGCATGTTGTACAGCTCGGGCCGCGTGGCATACACGGAGCGGGCGCGTTGGCCAGCGCTGGTCGGGGGCGCTCAGGCGGGCATGCAGGACAGACTCCACCCTCGGCTTGTTGTCATTGCGCGGCCTGGGGGTTCTTGCAGGGCAATTCATGGTGCGGAGTTCGGCGTGGGCAATCCATATGTCATGGGGTTGGAGCAAGACGGTTCCACAGCACGGGGTCACCTTGCCGGAAATGGAATGTTGCAGTTTCCGGCCATCGTGGCCGAGCCGCGCAGGGGTTGGTGCCAATCAAAGCACCCGATTCGGGTGACGACACCGCGTTTCGGGGTGGCCCCCCGCCCCGCTCCGCGGGCTTATAAAGTTCCGAGCAGAGCCTTCGCTCACTCTCTCTCTGCCCTGTCTTGCCTCCCACTCAAGCTGTTCTTCGACTCCGCACGTCATCGCTGGACTCCGTCTCCTCTTCTCCGCCCATACGATGCTGACTCCACCCACCCACCTGGTCCCGCCTACCACTCCGTACACTCGCTCTGGACTCCACCCTCCTACTCAGCCCCGCCGTCACGCAAGGTCTCGATCGAGCTGCCCGAACCAAGAGACGACGCTCCAGCTGTCTGGGAGGGGGGGGGGGGTACTGCCACCAGAGCATTCCCCCCAAACGTATTGGTGCGCATTCGAGCAAGCGCTGCAAAGGTACCGAGGACCTAGCCTTCAACTTCCTCACTGTCTTGCTTTCATGCTCTTATCGGGTTTTCTGTTCTGGCCTGTGTGTGTGTGTCTGGCGCCTGTATATATAAGTAAGCCTGCATAAGACTATTATTATTTTCTTGGTAGGTTCTGCTCTTGCGTCCGCTTTCATAATTGCTTGTTATTGCCGCCACCCACACCTTTCTTCCTATTCTGCTTGCAGACCCCAATTAAATTTATTGATCGTACACATACCTTTCCTCCCCATTTTAATAAATATTAGAAATGTTCCCTGCTCGTTTTTTTGGTTTTCCTTCATTGTTCCAGCATGGTTCCGAATCTAGTTTCGCTGGGACTTTATTCCCACGATCCGTTCCACTAGCCGGTACGTTTCCTTGGCAGTGTCGGCTCGGCTGCCATCCGATCCTGGTTAGGTTTCTGGTTCGTACAGGCGTACGAGGGCAGTTCCCCGGTAATGAATCATGCGGTTATTTTTAGTAAAACCGATTTAACGAGACAGGAGGGACCCTAAGTCACGTGGCTGAGTTTCATTTGCGTCCACAGTCGGTTAAGCGACCCGCCGCGTCACGGAATTATCCGTGGTCGACAGCCTACAATTCCGGGGAGTCTGTGGGGGAGCGAGATTAGACCTGCCATGCCCCCAGTGGTCTTCATCACCCGACCCCAGGCCCGCAATATATACTTATATATATATATTGTTACGAATTTCGGCGTCCGCCCGGCGTGCGTCGGCCCGTACTTCAAATCGCGACCGCGTCGCCCACGGAAGGACATTCAGTCGTGCCCTCCTTGGAACTACGCCAGGAGCTAGTCACGGGTGGGGTCTTTCGGGAGCCCCACCACAACGTGCCAATCGGCCACCCGCCGCAGGATAGGTTGGTTCGCCAACTCGACCTTACCTAAGTACCTGCGCGTGGTAGTAACGGGCGATTACCTCGCCGCTGGGCCGGCCTATTAGGACACGAAACCGCTTAAGGGTCGCTTCCGTGCTTCAGTGATACCGAGCGGTGTTATCGCGGCCCCGACGGACGTGATTATTTACGGGTGCTTACAACCCCTCCTACCAATCCTTCCGTGATGCAAGATGGAACTTTCAACAAGGGAAAGGACGCAACGAAAGGGGACAGTTAACAAGCACATTTATTGCAACACTCAGCAAGCACGTATTTTAAGCCATACATGTAAATCATGCACGTATGTACAGTCAAAGCAATGAAAGCAAGAATTACAACCGAATAAAGTTCTTTATTTCGCACGCACACTTAGACGTTCCATTTAGACGGCGCCACCACATGCATTTACACAAAAAGCAAAGGAAAGCCACCCTCAAAGGTAAGGGTGGCAACAGGTCGTGGCCAATTGTGGTGGAACCTGGATGAGGGCAGGTCCACGAGACCGAAGGTCTTTACCCGCCGCCCTCGTTGGCGCAATGGCGGGCAACCCGCGAGTCAGCGTAGCTGCGCCTTGCTTCGTGCCCCTGGCAGTGGTCGACGAGATCTCTCCGGCTTCTCCGCCGCAGGTCTGCTGCCCCTCTGCTTCTGGGCTCCGGTCTCGACTTGACTGCCCGCGACACTGCACTCGACTTGACTGCCCGTCACACTGCTTGACTTCACTCGACCGACTCAGACTTGGACTGCCGGCGACCAACACACTTGACTGCCGACACTGCTGCTGCACTCCAATGGCTCCCACTTTTCTGCGTGAGCTGCGTTGTGCTCGCGCTATATATGCCCGAGAGGAGGGGCGTATATGCAATTTGTGGGGTCATACAGCGGGTTCGGGAGGCAGGGGCCACACCACCTGATGCTCATTTCATGGATCGGATGAAAAGGGGGCGTGAATCATTCCTGATCCATTTTCGAGGCGAAAGGAACGCATTCAAACCATGGGCCTGACGTGTGGTAGAAGGGCGGAGGTGCGTGGAGTTGCGCGGTGTTTGGAGGGTGCTTGGTGGTGGCGATTTGGGTTGCTGGCGGGCGTCGTTTGAGAATGGGTGATGAATTGAAGCGATGTTTCGGGGTGAGTTGTGGAGGTAAAGAGGCGAGATGGTGGTGTTGAGTTGTAGTTTTGGGAATGATGTTGGGTTGTTGGCGATTTTGGTTGTTGGGGCGTGATTGGTTCCAACAATAACGACAGAGAAAAGAAAAACGGCTATCTCAAGGATCGCGCCCTTGTGAACACGGAAATTCCCTCTAACAACGGTGGGAATCTAACTAAATTACTTATCGTCATAACTGCATCGAGGACCCTTTTATGGTGTATTGCGAATTTCCACAGCCGTACCCTACCCCGTCCCCTTTTTACAGGACTGTCCCGAGTCGCGAATTTTCGGTGTGCCAGCATTGTGTAGTTTCTCCCCAAGTACATTTACCTTCGGACCTGAGTGCGACATTCAGTATTTCGTTCCCAAAATAAGTAACCTACGGGCCTGAGTAACTAACTGAACAAACCCACTTTTTCATTACGGACGACTTAAATAAAATGCCGGCGCTAGACATACCATGCCGGGGGCGCACTCATATACAATACACAACTTAACACTTAACCTTACAAAATTACAACTAATCCATGGCCCAGGATTATGGACTCTGCAAGAAAAACAAACAAGGAGTTCACAACGGTGCACGGGCCTCCGGTGCAGTCCCGTGTTGCAGCCTGCCATCAGGCAGTCCCTGCAATTTTGGCGAGGATCCTGGCGCAACTGGTAATGAACGGGGGGGGGGGGAATGCAAAACAGAACGGGGCTGGTTGTACATGGGCAGTAGGCATGGATTGGCAAGAGATGGGGCAGGCAATGCATTGGCAAAACAGGGGGCTGCTGTAGCAACCACATCCGGCAGATTAAATGGCCGGCACAGGCCTGTGCAGCAAACACAGCCGCAGACGATACCGACCGGCAGCAGCTTGCAGCAACAGCCAGCCGGATGAAGTGGCGGCACAGCCATCTGTAGTAACAGCCGCCGTTGACGATGGCCGGCACAGGCCTTGTAGTAACAGCCAGCCGATGAAGTGGCCGGCACCTTGCCTTTGAGATGGAGGTCTGGCGGAGCGGGGCAGTGGTGCTGGCCACTCAGAGGCGGGCTCGGACCTAACCTGACGTGTCTCCTCCCAATCCTATCGCCTTTTGCCTGTTCTTCTGTCATTACCCACCCCCTTTAATTTGTAAACCCATTAGCCCCAACTTATTTTTTTTGTTTTTATTTTTTAATTTTTTTTACTCCCCCCTATAATCGTCCCCAACCCCCTTTATCGTCCCTTGTTCGGCTAACCTATCCTGATCACCCTAGGCTACTCCAACCCTACGTTCCCTTCCTGGAGGGAAATAAGGGAAGCTGCGTCCTTGTGTCGAGCCCAACTCAAGCCTCAGGGCGGGGATGTCCCTCAGACTTCAGCGATCTAAACCCAAAGTGGGTCAGCCGGCCACAACGAGAGCAAAGGGCTATGGATGGTGCGGAGGGGTACACTTCCTAATACTACCCTAACCATTAACTGTTAAAACTATCCCGGGGCTTCAACAAGCGCCTCTCGCTGTAATCTACTTGGTTTACAACCAGAATCCGATCGCCTGTGTTGGTGTCCTCACAATTTCGGGCCTCGCCCTCCCAATTTTCTTCCCTTTGGCCCTCACACGGGCTTCGATGCCTGGTGCGTGGCTCCCTTGGCGGAACCTACCTCTGCCGGACTTCTCCAACTATGGCACCCCCCGGGCATTACACTGCCTTCCGAGCCCTACCAGCTCCCTAACACCGGAGGGAGTGCCTTCCCTGCGAGCTCCCCTGAAACGCTCACGTTGGCAGGCTGGCGCCCGGGCCCTTTTCGAGGGTACCCGTCCCACCGCACTGCCCACGCGGCCTAGCGCCCGGGCCCCGCAATCACGGGTCACCCGTGCGCCACTACGCTACCCGCCCCCCATGGCCTTGGCCTACCGCGGCCGCTGCCGGTGCCCGGTAACCACTCAGCGATTACTCACCTATTCGCAGCCACGCTCCCAACCCGGTTTCAACCAGGGTCCTGCACCCTCAAAATGGGGTATCGAGGCCTACATTGCCACCCAACAGCAAAACGATTCATTTTGTCAATTTGATAACCCACTAATCACATCTAACACCTGCACCCCGGAGGTCCCTTGGTGGATCACTCCTTCCCCCCAATCAGTCATCGCAACATGCATTCCACATTGCTTCGCATACATACAGACCGCTTGGCCTCATCACTTCAACCTTGTATCCACCTCAACTACTCACAACTCGCACATCGCTGATTTCTGCCATCCTGTTGACTACATCACGCCTACTAACTTCCGTGCTCCCGTTTACGTTCCCTTAAACTACAGCACGTTTTCTATTTCAAACACTTACGTAGTAAGCTACGTCCCCTCTACACACTCAGTCTGTCATGTCTTCAAATAATTCCAAAAATTCATTTCAACCTCCTTAAATCTGACTAAATTCCTCTACCTTAATTTCCATTTCCACGGGCTCATGAGGACTTACCTCTGCCCCATGAAGCGGTCTTAGCTAACACTAACCCTTCCCCTAATAGTGTTATTCCTGTGCCCAGGCCAAGGGGGTCTTGCACCCCTATTGCCCAGAAATCCTGTTCACCGAAGCGAGGGCTTGCTTTTGTCTCCATTTTTTTTTTTAATTGCCGCAGCACTAGCACGGAAACTCGCAAACCTGCGTTCCTACGTGACGTCTGGCAAGCTGTTGCGCTTCGCGCACCTTGTACCTCGTCCCTTCCTGGATGGCACCATCGGCAGGGATTCCCTCCTGCCGGATTTCCAAACCCTACGTGAGTCAATTGACGCACCCTGCACATTCAAACAAACAGCCTCGCGTTTTCGAGGGGTTCCCAGCGAACACATGTGCTTGCCCTGTTGGACCTTACACAGGCTCGCGTGGAGAACCCATCCTGTTCCGCAAATCCGTTGTCCAGGCTACCTTTTGCCGTCCGCGGGATCGGCAACATGCACCAACTGCGTTTACGGGACCGGGTTTCACTCCGCAAGCCGGCGCACTTTGCGATCTCGTGCGAAGCACAGCACGAACCTCGCGCTCGCCGCCGGTGTAAAACCGGGCGGTCCCCAATGCCAACTGGCACTACCGGCTTTTGTCCTCCTTGTCAGCTCCGTCCGTTGTCGCCATTTAACACATACGCACCTCCCGCGTCCATTTTACGCTCACACACTCGAGTATTGGCATTCACACCGGACATGCGGTTACATGTTCCCGCATGCGGCGCATCTCCCTTGCATACCGCTCTCATCACACACACCCGGTCTCTCTTTGCACTCGGCCGTTCACTACGCACACATTTTCACTTGCACAGGGGTTCTCACTCACACCATGCGTGCTGGAAAGCACGCATCTTCGCACACTCGCAAAACAGACAACCATGCACAAACACACTGGGATTCGTGCACCATAAGGGTCCCGGGATCTCCATACCCCCCAGCTGACGTCGCACCTGTTCCACAGCACTCGCCCTCTAACTCGCTGTGACCGACCGAACCCACCTGGTCGAGATCAGCTTCAAGGGCTAGCGTCTTCCTCCGTCTGAAGGAGTTATCCGCTGGCTTGCACGGGTTCACCAACAAGTCCGCCAGCCGCCCCCATTAGCCTCGCTAACTCAATGGTGTGTTCTGTGTCTTTCACCCCGTCTTTATCGTGTAAATCTCTCCTCTATTTTTTTCGTTATCTCCGAGTCTCTATACATTCTCTCCTGTCCTTATTTCTGTTTCTTCCTGGTTCTTTTTCCTTCCCATTTTGAAGTCGTTCTCCTCTTCGAGCTTTTTGAGTTGTTCGTTCTTTCGAGTTTTTCGATCCAACGGGACTTCAAATTTGCTCTCCTCGAAGCTGGTTAATTTCAAATCGTATAGTTTTGTTTTCTCTTCCCATGTTCTTCATTGCTTTCAGCCTCAATCATAGTTCTTTCAATTGGATTGATTTCTTTTTCCTGTTTCAGTTTCTGTGCTCTTCTCTTATTCTCTGCGTACCTCAGCCTTGCTTTCTTTTTATTGTTCTGCTCTTTTTTCAATTCTTTTCACCCCCTGTCCCTCATTCTCCAATCTCATAGTTCCTCAATTGGGTAACCTCAAATTCATGTTCTCTTGTTTTCTATTTCCACTGTTTCTCTCGTTTCCTTCTCCAATCTCGTTGTCTCCTTCAAATGACTGATTTTCTCCTTCACTGCTTCATTCCTTGCTCCTTCACTTTTCTCCTCATACTCAAACCCTTGTTTTTTCCTTTTGTTTGTTCAGTTTTCAAATTACTCTTTTGCTTTTATTCCACGTCTCTGCTTGTCCTCATCTGCCAATCTTCGTAGTTTCCTCAATTGGGCTGGACTTTCCTTTTCTGTTTCATTCGCTCTTCACTATCTTTCTTGGATCTCATTCTTTAATGCCTTGGCTTAGCTGTTCGATCTGCACAGTTGTGGTTCCTTAACGTTTCATTTCTCCGTTCTTCGTTCCTTCTCTCTTACATCCTCAGTTCGTCTTGTAATTCTCTCTCTCTTTGGTGTTTCTGTAACTTCAGAAAGCTTTTCTTTCCAATTCCTCTTCACGCTCCTCACCAGCTCCAACTTTGCTGTTGCTTCTAACTGTTCGATCTGCACAGTGTGGTTCTAACGTTCATTCTCTGTTCTCTTCTTTCTCTCTCAACATCCTCAGTTTCGTTTTGTAATGCCCGTCTCTTTGTTTTGGTGTTCCTGTGAACTTTCAGAAATTTTTTCCCATTTTTTCCTTTCTGGCCTCATTCACCTCTTTTCCATTCTCCTTCCACAATTCGTTCTCTTACCGTATTCCTTTAGTTCTCAGCGTTTTCTACTTTCATTTTTTATCATCTCTTATAGGCTTTCTCTGTCCCGATTGGACCTCTTCCTACCTCTTGCTTCAGATTTTTATCTAATTCCAAATTGTGTTTCGTTTTTCTTCCAGGCTCGGTTTTCATTCTTCCCTCAAATTGTGTCCGAAAGCCGCCAATGTCCACCTGCCTTCGCCTGCCATGGACCACGTGGTTTTGCAAACGGTGGCTGCGGAGCACCCGCCTCGTGTCGTCAGTTCGCTGTGCTAATAATAGCAGCACGCCCCGTGTTGCGCTGAGATGCGCAGCGCCGCTATTTTGCCAGCAAAGTTCGTGCTCAGTATAGGGTGAGCTCGGATCCCATGGATTACCATAGTGGTGTTGGAAGTAAGAACCGTCGGGTCGTGTTTCAATACACTTTCTAAACCACCCTGCACCCGTTCGCTGAACCGCCATCGGTTCTCCGGTAATTTAATGGAACGAGGGTCGCTCCACACACCCTTGGTTCCAGATTCCCGTTAATTAGTGGTGGAGGAATGAATCTGTACCCACGTCCCTGACACCAGTGTTATTTAGATTTTCCACGACGTTGCCGGATCAATTGCCGTTTATATCTCACGGAGCCTCATCGCTTCGTTGGATCCGATTATTCTTTTACCGGCTATTTTTAAAAACCCAACTAATCGATGCAAGATGGGGCAGTTCCATGAGGAATGCGACGCAACAAACAGGTTTTACATTCACACAAGAGACATTTTATATATATAAGGCACGTATGCAATTAACAGCAAAAACGTATGCAATCTATACAAGCAACAAAAGCACGAACAAAAAGAACTACGATCCGTCGTATACGAAATTGCAATTGCAAACATTTACAGCACACAAAGCACTTTAACAATTTCCTATTTATTAGACGGGCCCACGGACCACACGTTACGCACACCACCACACACCCAAGAAATGGTTAGGCAGAGGCCTTTAATGACGAGCTCCAGCTCGGAGGACAGGTGGAGCTGAAACCCAGAACCTATCTCGAACCTCTCCACCTCGTGTTAGGTCTTCAAGATTGTTCGACCCGGGCCTCCAGGCGAGAGCGAGCTGGAATCCAATCGCATGAGCGCGATCTTCCCAGCTCATCCGCGGATCCTCCCGCGCTTTCATCATACGTGCTGGTGAGAGACGAGGCACCGATCCTCTCCCGTCGATGCATCGCTTCCCGAGGAACCACCTTCCAAGAAGAGTCGATGAGTCGCACCAAGCCGGGAAACCAAAATGGAGAACAAAAGAGCTCCACGACCCAAGAAGAAGAGAGCCACACTCAGCAGCTCAGCCGAGCGACCGGCTGACTTTCTTCCAAACAGGGCAGCTTGCAGCCAAAAAGCTCTCCGACCAAGCAGAAAGCGAAGCTCACGCGAACCCATCAAGCAAAAAACGCTTCCAAAAAGCCTCTTCCCGAGCCAGGCCTCAGCCGAAGCTCACTGAGCCAGCCGAGCAAAAAGCTTTCGAAGGCTCAACCCTACCCAGCCAAACAGACCCGAGGTCTGCGCTGAGCGACTACTTCTCTGGCCGAAGCAAAAAGCTTACTCAACTTCAAACACGAACAAAGAAAAGATCTCCTCTTATCCTTCCGCCCTTCCCCCGCTCCCGGCGCTGATCATGACTGCCCTCGTGCTCCATCCCCCGCTCAGCACGGGTGGGGAGGGATTTGTTGACATCATGAGTCACGCGTTGGCAGGGTTCTTCTTGCTCATTCGCAGAAGAGGGGGAGGACTCTCCATTGTTGTTTCCCCAACTTAAATCGATCCGCAGCGCATCTAATCGATTTCTGACATCTTAAAGCAATGGAAGGTTGAGCTTCTAGGAACAAGCACTTTATCACATAGCTGACTAAATGAACCTGTATGTTGTGTTGCAATCGAGTTCCAAATTCGCTAACATACAACAAGAAAAATTGAAATTTTCCAAAGCGATTAAACTTATCTTTTTCGACCGTGGGAGAATTATATCGAGTGAATAAGTGTGATCCATATTTTCAGAGGTGTGTGAGTGCTCTCCATCTCT
>CM068963.1:62285707-62297958 GCA_035128595.1 Eptatretus atami
TCCTGAACTCTAACCCTCACCAGAATCTTTGCACACACAATGTTATGGTCACTTGCTCCTAAATGCTCCCCCACCTCCACCTCCTCCACCATATTGGGATCGTTACTTAAAAGGAGATCGAACACTGCACTCCCCCTCGTGAACTTATTTCCAAACTGGGTTCAAAATCAATCCTGGACTAAAACGAGGAAATCCTCATCCGCTCTGCCCTTTCTCTGTTCCTGGACCCAATCTATCCCTGGCAAGTTTAAATCCCCCATAATCAATACTCTTCCCTTACTACATGCCCTTCTGAATTCTTCGTCTCTCTTCTCTTCCTTCACACAGCGAGAGCTCTATAAAGAGCATCTATCAGTATCTTACTGTTTTTACAATCTCTAATCTCTACCCACACAGAATCCTCAACATTTATTCCTTCCTTAATGTCACCCTTTTCTCTTGATACAATGCTGTCCTTTACCAGATTGCTACTCCTCTCCTATTCTCTCTTCCTATCACACCGATACACCTTGTAGCCTTCTAATCCTGTCCTCCAGTTACTCTCCTCCTTAAACCATGTCCTCACACTGCAACTAATATCGTACTCCTCGCTAGTTCTAACTTGGCTCAAGCTCTTCCATCTTATTATTTAAACTTCTGGATTGTATAGGAATATATTAATCTTTTCCTTCTGAAATTAATAATTTTTCTGCCTGGCCCTACTCTCCAATTACTTCATCGTTCCTTCCTTTATGCTCCCACCCTCCACTGACCTAAAAAAGCCTGAATTCCTTCCTCAATTCCCACTGCAAACCTTCTATTTAATATATGACCATCATTCTGGAAACACTCCCTTTGTCCCCTAAATGATTCCCACTGCTTCCTAAATGTATAACCAATTTACCTGCCTTCCCACGTGCTGGTGCTCCATCTAACAAGCTTGGGCAAGGCCCTCCAATTTTCTTCCCGTGCTCCTTCCTGCTCATTATCGTGGCTGGGTGGTGTGGCTCCCACTGCAGGACCTGCCTGCTTCTCAATGTGGCACCCCCAGCTGCTGGGGCCACCTCCGCTTAACCGCTCCTGTCAGAATTCTGAGGAAGCCCTCTCTGGATTCCCCCAAGCGCATTCCAGGCACATGGCGCCTTGTATTGGGTCCATTCCCAGGGTACCTGAGCCCACAAATCTGGCTCGCCCCTCAGGGCACATGGCCTGCTCTGGGCTGGTGCGCTCCCAGCACCGAGGTACCCTTCCCAAACACCCAACCCATCAATGAACTTTTGCACCTTTGCAATTAATTATAATTAATTGCAAAGGTGCAAAAGTTTTAACCCATTTCCATTGTAGTATTTTTTGTAGTCCATTTTAACCCATTGTAGTAAATAATTATTTACTACAATTGGCACCAACATGGGAACAGCGTCCTGTTCCAAAACATCCGAATTCCCTCTATCTACCTAACTCTAACCAGATTTGGGATTCTCTCCAGAGAGAGTGTGCCGGCTCTCCAGAGAGAGAGAGAGAGTCTCCAGAGAGAGTGTTCTCTTCTTCATCACACATTCCCCCACTTCACACCATTCATTCAATCCGTGATACTTTTGGACTTGCAAGCTGTTTTTGACTCGACTGATCATAATATACTCCTTGATCTTATTTAATCCTGTTTTGTAATCAGAACATGTTTTTCAATAGTTTCAATCTTATCATACATCCACCATAAATGTCGCTGCCGATATTTTCTTCCATCTTCCGCATATTGCTAAAATCTGTGAACATTATCACATGCACGGGGTGCAATGCCACACTCCACAAGTGTCACGTGAGCAGCTCCAAGATCCCGCCCATGTGGCGTTGCTCCCCAATGCTTGCTCTCCCCAGAACACTTTGAGTGGTAGTCGGGTCAAAAATACCACTGATCCACAACAAATTGCAACAAATGTTTTTCAGTGGTTTTCATTCTACTGGACTTTACTGATCAACAGAAAAAAAGTCAACCAAAATCTGACATCCGGAAATGGCTAAAACAGTCATTTCAAGATGGCCACACCGGGTCTTTGAAATTTCTAAAAACAGCTATAACTTCTTCAATAATTGTGATAAAAACATAATTGTTTGGTTCTGGTCCATGGTTTTAATTGGATCAGCAATCCACTGGCGTCAATAAATTTAGATCTGATCAGTATTTAACATGAAATCCAAGATGGTGGCAAATTCAAGAGTGCAAAAATCAATAAATTTTCCATCTGAACCAAAATCACTGAACACCTGTGGCCACTGAAACATTTATTTGTGAACATTACATAATGGCAGTTTAGGTTACAATTTCAGTCCTCATCATTGTCCTCTAAGTTCCTCAGAGGCTTATTTAGTGGATTTCACACAAAACGTCACTTGGCATGATCCACATGCAGACGTACTCGGAAGGCCATTCTTTCTGCAGCTGCAACGGGGTGTTGTCACAAGCTGTGTGCAGTTGCAGTGTTCATCTTCAGGAAGAGTGTCTGGTTGCAGCATTCATGTGCAGTGCATGATAGGTACAAATTGATTGTCTCAGTCCCAGCCCCAGTCCAGAGGATCGAGGTCACCTCCATCCCATCCAAAACCATGACCTGGTAGTACACTCGGAGACAATGAAACTTGGTGGCAGATTCCGTTGGGGAAGACGTTCAGGTGTTAATAAGACCTTAGCAGCAGCGACCTTCTTGTGAATATCTTGTAACGCATGGCTGCCAGAGAACTTGTGCTCTCCCCATCAAATATTACGGCCATTGCTTGGCTGCCAAGTTTCTTTATTTCGCGTGGCTGACGCCTCTCAAAGTGAATGTATCTGCACACAACTGGAGGCCTTGATCAGTCTTCACGAGTTTCTGAAAGACTGATTTTCCCAATGCCATACACACGAGATGTTGAATCACATCCTGTGAAGGTGTGCAGGAATAATAGTTGAGTGCACAACTTATTCCCAAGAAGATGCTTTCATCCGATTGATGTCATATACTTTCAGATTGCTTTCTTGACTGGTTGTTGATCTGAATAAGTGGTTTCCATCTGGTATACAGTAATGGAGCAAAAGCATCAACAAATCTGTGTCCTCTCTGATAGTGTGGTGGAATGCAGAATTGTTGCTGTTTTGGCGTCTTGGCAATGTCCACATCAGCGTCCCCTTCTGTCTGAATAACTGTTGCAGCCCACTTCCTATCAAGCTGATCACCTATTTAAGGTTGATTCAGCTGTTGCTTGTTACTGCCGACATAGGAATTCATCTCTCTTTCCGTCAAATTCAGTTTCTCCGGTGAAGTTCACAGTCGGATAGCTGTTGGCTTGTCCCCGTCTCTGCTGAGTGTTATCCTTATCGAAGGGCCTGCACCATAGCCATCAAAGACAACAGTTTGCTGTCCCATAGTGTTTTGTTGTGAAGTCCGCATATGCTCTGGCTATTTTTCCATATGTATCTCCGTTCTTCCACTTGAGCTTGTGCAGCAAGGATCCACCATCAAGAACATACCTTTCAGTCTTAAGGTGTGCTGAAGGTGTGGTGTCAGGTACTCCTTCACATGCCAAATGCCTTGGTACAGTGATCATTGACTGCTTGAGCGAGTTGAGGTTTGTCGGCCTTCCTCAAGATCTTTGGCCTCAAAGAGGGATGAGGGTATGGACTGAGCTCAAAACTCATCACGTCCTCAAGTGACAAATCACCTATCTGGGATACACCAGGAATCGCTGGAATAGCACACTGGAGTCGATGGTTCTGTGAGGAGCAACCTGGAGCATTACGAATTTCCCAGGGTCTTTGCTTTCTCTATCCTCTTGATGGAGAAGGAAAACACAGTTGTCCATCATTCTCTCGATGATTTGTTCCCAACAGCTTCATATTCATGCACGTTGATGTCTTCGCTTGCCACGATACCATTTATGATTTCTCAATTAGATTAGAGGAGAAAGGTGAAATTGCATTCAGCTTTGTGCTTATCTTCGAGAGGTCGAAGCATGTCTTTCATTTCTGGCACCAGTTGCTTCTTTATGCGTGTTCGCTTGTTGCGTATGTGAGATCATTGAAGTCATGCATGGTGACGTTGACCTCAGATTGTTATGGGGCTGACATTGTCCACAATGCTAGGTGTTCCTCTGTCATCTTACTGCCATGAGTCAAGCCACCGGTGCTCTTTAGTGATCTCATGAGTTTTGTTCGATGACTAGACACAGCTGAGGCCTGCCCAAAACTGGTTTGTTCGCCGGATCACATTGAAGCCATTTTGAAACTTCTCATACACATCTGGGTGTTTGCTCTCCAGTTCACTCATTCTTTGTACGTAGAGATAAGCTTGGTAAAGAGAAGACTGAAAATCCTTTTGTTAGAATTGATAAATGTTGGGTGATTGACCTAACAGAGGTTTGATTTATATAGAGACAATTTATTGATTTTACGGCCTTCATTTTTTTGCCGCCATCTTGGATTTCAGGTTAAATACTGATCAGATCTAAATTTCTTGACACCAGTGGATTGCGATCCATTAAAACCATGGACCAGCACCAACAATTTGTTTTTATCACAATTATTGAAGAAGTTATAGCTGTTTTAGTTTTTCAAAGCCGCGGTGCGGCCATCTTGAAAATGACTGTTTTATACCCATTTCCGGATGTCAGATTTTGGTGACTTTTTTTCTATTGATCAGTATATCCAGTAGGTATGAAAACCCTGAGAAACCTTTTGTTGCAATTTGTTGTGGGTTTGGTGGTTGTTTGTCATAAATTATCCGACTATGGTGATTGCTGGTGTTTCATGGTGTGGGGAGATTTCGCCCACACTCTTATTCCTCTGAACTCCAACCTGTCTCGAGGTGTGAAAGGATGCGTCTCTACGGAAAAGATTCAAATGCTATTTCCGAATAATAATGGTAATTAAAACTCGGGTGACATGAATAAATAAATGCACAAATCTCGATGGCACGATCTGGGCTTTGTGGTGGTGTCACAGTGTGCAGCTTGCCATCCTCATGCATGTGTGGATACTCGCACAGGCTTATCGTGGGGTCCTGAGGGGACCGGTCCTGAACGTTGTGCAACCTCCCACTCTTCCGACTCGCGCAAAATGCAACTGCGACCCTCGGTGGACAGCTTCATGCCTTTCATCCTTTATTCAGCCGTTTCATGACCCACAAAGGAAGGTGTACCCCAAATGGGATTTTCAGGGTTCCAAAGTTGTGGTGAGATTTGTTTCGGTCCGCATATGAGTTAAAGTTTAGCCTGTTGTGCTCAGACAAGTAGCAGTTCATTTATCGATGTGCTGGAGAATAATTATATCCTGACTCGAGAATTGTACTTTCAAACATCCACAGGGCAAGATAACACAAGCCTTGTTGATGACTTACTGGTTTAGGATGGCTGGCTTGGATCTTAGGATCCTGAGTTGTAGCCCCGTTGGCTGCTGAATTAACACCAGGTGGGGTTGACTCAGTCTATCATATCCTTCCGAGGTCGGCAAAATGAGTACCAGTGTACTGGTATAGGGGCACTGCATCAGTGGCATTAGCTGCTCCCCAATTAAAATGATAGCTACCGGCAGCCAAGCTGCCATGGAAATCAAGGCCTTCAAGATCATTGGAATCTCTCGCAATGAAGCTGAGTCTATGGTCTATGACCGCCATCGACGATAAGTCGGTGGGTCTCTGTCGTCTTCCGCCTCCTTTCTGGTCTTGCACCCTCTGCCTTCTCCATGCTTTGTCCCCCCCCCCCCCCCCCCCCGGAAGGTATCTGCATATGCATGCTGCTCCACCAGTACCCTCTCCTTCGTGAAACTGCCAAATCCAGGTTCACTGCTTACCTCAACTCATTTGTTCCTATTTTTTTTTCCCACCTGTGGAACAACTTTACATTCTCTTCAATCTCTTTCTTCCTTCCATTATCTTCAAGACAGCTTGTTACCATCATCTCGATCATCACCCAATCCAAAAGCCATGATCTTTTGTACACCCGTTAAACCACCCCCATCAAAGAACCATAGTGGAGTTTCATGCTGCTCAGAATCGAATATATTTGTGAGGATTGGTTCAATACACTGTACATGTGTGATCAATACACCATGGTGTCAACCTGTCATCATGAAGAAAGGAAGTACAACACACAGTACTAATATGATCACAATTGGTCTTCATTGTGAAGCTTGATCTTCTTGCTTCGTCACAAATAGCGTGTCATTCAGATGTTGACATTTTGCATTTAAATTTGCAATTGCATTTTTTGATGCTCTTCTTGGCTCTATGAAGCAGTTATAACATAATATCCAGTCATTGCTTTTAGTTCAATGAGTTACTCACCCTTTAAATCGGTCACACTTGCCATCATCCTGCTGCCCCCCCCCCCTCGGTCACTCGCCTGCATGTCGCTCGACCATTTGGTTGCTTACTCGCCCGCACATCACTGAACTGCGCTCTGTGATGTTTACAATAACTCAGTTCTGCTCAGCAGGTACTTTTAACCTGCCGTTGCTGGTCAGGTCAAGTATGGGAGCATGCGCTCGAGCAGGTCGTGCACTCCATCCACTTTCTGCCAGGACTCCAGGGGCCTCTGTCTGGCCATCCCCAGGCAGATGCCTGGCCCATCCCCATCTCCTTGAGGTGCCGATCTACCTCTGCAACCACGAAGAACATGGTCGGCTCATTGGCCTCCTCCACTCACGAGGCTCCTCGCTGAGAGGAATCTAATGAGCAGGATCAGCCTCAGGAAAACGAGCCACGTGTCCATCCAGCCGCAGCTGATGCTCAGGACTATATAGGTAAACAATCTTCATTTCAGTCTCTCTCACCAGCCGCTCTTTGGACACAAAGTACGACCAGCGATAACCAAGGATTCTCCGAAGAGACCTGGTACCAAAGGAATTAAGTCTCCGTCTGAGATCCTGGTCAGAGTCCAGTCTCACATCCGTAGAGCAAGACGGAAGCACCCAGGACCTGAAGACTCGGATTTTCGTCGTCCTGCACAGGTACCGACAGCGCCATACCCCATGATCCAGTGAATCCATGACTCCCTTGGCCCAACCCAGATGTCTATTGACCTCTGGCTCACAGCCAGCAGAGACATGAATATCACTGCCAAGGCAAAGTGAATCTCTCTGTGACTTCAACATCCTCACCACAAACGGGTACAGACATGATGGCAGCATCCAAATGTTCATTGAAATCCTGGACCTTGGTTTTGACCCAGGAAACCCCATAATCCCAGTGGCTCTGACTCCTCATTCAGCACCTCGAGGGCCGGAAAAAAAGATATCCAGAGTCTCCGCAAAGATGACTGCAATCATTTGTGAAATCAAGGTCATAGATCTTCACATTCCCAAACTTTGCACCCGCAGCTTATTCTCTCCGACATCTCCCCAGAATCCAGTCCATACAAGCACTGAAAAGTGTGGGGTCCAGTACACACCCCTCGACAAACTCAAGTAACAACTGGAAATAAGTCGGAGATGATATCACAATATCTCGCAGCACTCTCAGTTCCAGAGTATGGTTCATACATCATATTGGTCAGTTTTGGTTGACCCCACAAAGGCAGAATCCTCCAGAGGGCATCCCGATTCTCTGAATCGAACGCTTTGCAGAGATCAACATCGGCTGCAAGCAGCCCTTGCCGAAACTCTTGTCTGCGTTTCGGTGAGGAATCGTGAAGGCAAGGATAGTCAACTGTTGAACCTCTTTGGTGTAAAGCCTGACTGCTCTGGGCAACTGGTGCTCAAGTAGATGGTGGCGGACCCTATCAAGAATTATTCAAGCAATACCTTGCCCGACACTGAGAGCATCGTCGCCCCTCAGGTAGTTGTTGCTGTCCTCGCAATGACCCTTCCCCTTCCCTTTCCAGAGAGGGACAACAAGGCCCCTCTTCCAGTCAGTTTGGATGCATGGCTGTGTTCAGGCAGAGCACCAGAAACTGCATGCAATGACGCGAAGTACAGCATTTCCACCAGTCTTGAGAAGTTCAACATGATGCCACAGATCTGTATCCCATTTCCAGGAGCTTCTGTGCCCAGAAGCTGTACCCCCATTTCAACCAGTTCACCGCAGCCTGTTTTCCACAAATGAAGGTGGATCACAATTGATTGGAGAGTCAGCAATCAGGATAGTAAACACCCCTGACATCCAACTCACCAGCTTTGAATCAGCCTGGTGCAGCCGCTCATAGTAACCGGCCCAGCGGGCCTTCACTTCGGACTCCTCTATCAAGAGCCCACCACCCTCTGCTCTAACTGCAGTCCACCGAGGAACGGGGTTCGAGGAATGCAATGCGCAGATTCCCCTGTAAGCAAGATGAGAATCACTTGATCACAGTGATTGCTCTAACCCCTTCACACATTCCTCGCACATCGGCCTCCTTTCTTGCCTCAGCACACGTACAGTTTTAGCCTAACTCCCTGAACAGCTCAGCTCTGCCATTAACCTGAGCCCTGTGATTCTGCTCAATGGTATCCAGTGTCCCTTAGAGACAAAATTCTTCTTCACCCTCCGGTGAGTTCCAAAAACATCTACCAACAACATCAAGGATGGTTGCCTTGAAGGCACTCCACAACTCTTCAGGATTCCTAAAGCACCCAGACCCCCAAATCCCCACTTAGCCTGTTTGCAAACAACTCAGGCTACCTCTCATTCCGTTGAGCTTGCCAATATTCAGCCTAGGCTGGAATGGTACCATTCTCCTGGATTTAAGCTGCAACTTCCTACCACAAGTTGCTAACACAACCTGTGGTCAGATTGAGGAACTGAGCACTCTGGTAGACCCTGCAGTTCTGGATGATCCTCCAGCGACCATCAATGAGCACATGGTCACCACCTTGCCACACCACCAGTGTTGGAATTCCAAGTCCAGCGACGAGTCTGTGGGCGCTGAAACTATGAACCAGCCTCCCTAAGTCCATGACTTCTTGCAAGTCAAGGAACTTAGTGCTTTTCTCGTTCACAGTTCCAGACCCTATGGGGACCACGACACGTCTCATAAACCATCCCTATCAGTTCCAGTCAATGCAGATGAAATCCCCCGAGACTAGAAGAGTATCTCGCCTGGGGCACTGATCAACCACGACTCGAGTGTGGCATAGAATGCGTCCTTCACGGTGAGATCACTCGCCTCAGTTGGAGCATATACAGAGACCAGGGAAATGACACCAAAGGAGTGAGGAATCCATTAGTCTTAATACACTTGTTGACCCATGTTACTCAATACATTATCATTGGGGTCAGCTTATTGGCCCACAGCTCCAGCAACTCCTTGGGCATGGTAACCTACCAGACGAACAGACCAACACTAGGTGTAACACCCGCCATAATCTCTCCACATTCCGGTCTCCGAACCTCAGAGAGTGCTGCAATACCGATGTTCAAACGCTTGAGTTCAGATGAGACAGAGACAGGTGAATCATCCTTTCTTCGGGATAGACATTCCAGGCACCCACTCAGGTTAACCCAATGAGACGCCGGTCTGGTGGACGACACCTCAGCACCACCCCGACACACTACCGCAATCTGACCCAGGAAGGTTACCTTGTGGTTTTCCTCCAATCATCAAAGAGTGGGGGTCCCGAAGGCTTTGCTCCAATCCCGTCATCTGGTGAGGCTACCCTGCAGAGGGCAGCTGCAACAGGAGGTACTCCTGGGTTTTCATGTTCTTTGCGTTTTTCTTGTTGTTTTGCGGAGTGAAGGTTTTTTTGTGGCTTGGAGTGCAAATCCTGCCACCAACCTCCTAAAAAATAAAAAGGAACGCCAACTGCAGCTCCTCCACCCTTGACAGGTTTTGTTTTAATCCTTCTGGGTGTCCATATCATACACCTTCCTCACCAGGAAACCTGGTGGGGAAGATGGTTAGTTGCCGACATCCCAATTATGAAACGGGTTAGTACAGGTTACATGGTACCTGTAGCAAGTCACAGATCTAATCTGGCCTGACCTGACAATATCACTGTGACATCTGTCATTCAAATTGCTTTTAAACATAATTTTCAGCATTTAGACGAAAGATGCGGCAATTTAAAATGGGTATCCATAATTGCCAGTTCATGAATGCAAATGAGACTCACAGAAATGGACTCGAATCAAAAAACTTTGATATAATTTGTGTTTAAATGTGCTCATACCTATTATCTCCTGCACATGCAATAATTTTTACTTTCGATTTGGCATGGTCCTTAAAAGTCTTTATTTTTACATTTTCTCTTTTAAAAACCTCACATCCCCACCCCCACCTTTTCCATTTTGATATTATGAAAAGTGCGGAGAGCCAGAAGTGTCCGGGATCTCCAGACGTAATTGTTCTTTCGGACGATGGCTGCAGCCCGACGCAACGGGTTTTTCCAAAAGCAGACACGACCCGTCTTCTCGAGTAAGACGCTGCATCGTGCGTGCAGCGGCGGACCGTTTGCAAACCAATTTATGCTCCTTGTGGACATGTAATGGAATTTGGTGGGACGTTTCCAGGTGGGATGTCCGGCAGAACGGCGACGCTTGATCCGCCGGTTGCAGAAGAGAGTTGCGACTTGAAGAAAGCAAAGCTGTGCTTGCTGAAAGCTACGGCAGAGCCAGCTCCACAAGTTTGTTTTCTCTTTGCTGACCACCTGCCATCCACATTCAAGGACTGTTTTTTTCAGGTTGTCGTGTACGAGTGCTGACAGCACGGTATTTTTTAACAATGGGACAATTTGGATGGCACAATGATAACCAGATGTAGCAGACCTGTGCCGATTTGTGGATTTTCACCGATTTATTTTTACATTGGGGTTAATGTGCAATGTGAATTTCAATGAAAGTGGTTTTTCCAAGGGTTGTTAAATTGTGAGAATGAAAAGTTTTGCAAAATGGGGGGTGAATAACACAATAGGTGCAGCACAACGTGCGTCTTGGCGTTCCCGGATTAGGCTTCGTGGCCTCGATATCGTCTCGGGTTCATGCCGCGCGCGGCTTTGGAGAAGCAGGTCATTGTAGACATTGCTGTGGAACGGTTTTCAGGTGTGGCCATTACAGCATTGTTTTATCTGCTTCGGAAATTGATGTATGCCAGCAAAATGACTGTCACTTTTTTATTTTGCTCCTTTGTTGATTTGTTTTTGTCCCAAAAACATCACTGACGATCATATCTACATTTCTGCACTAGGGTCACTTTTTGAGCAGTCTTGCATGCATAAGTAGTATATATACAGGGTGAGTCACAAAAATGTACCGACTTTTGTTTCTTAAATCTGCAAAAAAATTTATGCAACTCCATATAAATTGTAATAATACATAAAGGAAATCAAAAAGTTTTGTTTGACTCTAACAAATTTTTGAAATTCCTCTAAGTTCTGTATACTGACGGATACATATGAAATAGTTTCTGATTAACTCAAGTATTTCACATGAGACACTGGAAATAACCCTCATCACAGCAACTTTGAGTTCAGGAATGTTAGTTGGTTCTCTGAAAATATTTTCCTTAACAAATCCCCATAGAAAAAAAAACAGTTAAGGTGAGAGGCCAGGAGATCTTGGAGGCCAAGGAAACCCAAATCGTAGCTTCTATCGCTCTGTCACAGCTCTTCACAAGCGAGCCGTACGAGCAGTTGCTCCGTCCTGTTGAAACACAGGCACCAGGAACGTTTATCAACGTGACTCCAGAAAAACGTGTTCAATATGTGTACGTACGTTTCATATTCACAGCCATCCCTTCCTCGGTATCCTGATCTCAAAAATGTATTGACCGTAAATCTGATGACTACCGAGACCACACCATCATCGTCTATTTTAGGAGCGGGTCGATAATCCAACTGAATTGCACACAACAATTCACAATGTCGATGCTTGTCATCTGAAGCCTTCAGATCAGACTTTAACACTCTTGATGACACTGCTTTATACACTGCGATTTCATGTGATTTCTGCAACCTTGTTGACTTTCTAGAGATACGTGCAATCGCTTCACTAATTCTGTTTATAGTCTCGAGAGTTGAAATATTCCTCAGGTGTCCAGAGTGTCCTGCGTTGTCTCTTCACAGAGCCCGATCCTCTCCACTTGAAACCATACGATATGTAATCTTCAAAGTTGGTGTATTACGTCGGAGAAATCGTCCTCTGAACGCACGCTGTACTCTTCACTGATTTTCAGCTCGACGTTGCTTCCTCGAGCAATGATGATTCGCTCTTCCGTTGTTCGTGCACCCTGCAAAAAAAATTCAAAATACCTGAATGAAAATCATGTAGAACTGTCAAAACACATTACAATTTGAATGCTACCCCACCTCATCAGTAGTTAACATTTTTACCAAC
>CM068963.1:62298113-62312629 GCA_035128595.1 Eptatretus atami
GCACCAGTTGCTTCTTTATGCTGTTCGCTTGTTGCGTATGTGAGATCATTGAAGTCATGCATGGTGACGTTGACCTCAGATGTTATGGGGGCTGACATTGTCCACAATGCTAGGTGTTCCTCTGTTCATCTTACTGCCCATGAGTCAAGCCACCGGTGCTCTTTAGTGATCTCATGAGTGTTTGTTCGATGACTAGATCACAGCTGAGGCCTGCCCAAAACTGGTTTGTTCGCCGGATCACATGGAAGCCATTTTGAAACTTCTCATACACATCTGGGTGTTGCTCTCCAGTTCACTCATTTTGTACGTAGAGATAAGCTGGTAAAGAGAAGACTGAAAATCCTTTGTTAGAATTTGATAAATGTGGGATTGCCTAACAGAGGTTTGATTATATAGAGACAATTTATTGATTTTACGCCTTCATTTTTTGCCGCCATCTTGGATTTCAGGTTAAATACTGATCAGATCTAAATTTTCTTGACACCAGTGGATTGCTGATCCATTAAAACCATGGACCAGCACCAACAATTTGTTTTATCACAATTATTGAAGAAGTTATAGCTGTTTTAGTTATTTCAAAGCCCGGTGGCGGCCATCTTGAAAATGACTGTTTTAACCCATTTCCGGATGTCAGATTTGGTAGGACTTTTTTTCTATTGATCAGTATATCCAGTAGGTATGAAAACCACTGAGAAACCTTTTGTTGCAATTTGTTGTGGGTTTGGTGGTTGTTTGTCATAAATTGATCCGACTATGGTGATTGGCTGGTGTTTCATGGTGTGGGAGATTTCGCCCCACACTCTTTATCCTCTGAACTCCAACCTGTCTCGAGGGTGTGAAAGGATGCGTCTCTACGGAAAAGATTCAAATGCTATTTTCCGAATAATAATGGTAATTAAAACTCGGTGACATGAATAAATAAATGCACAAATCTCGATGGCACGATCTGGGCTTTGTGGTGGTGTCACGTGTGCAGCTTGCCATCCTCATGCATGTGTGGATACTCGCACAGGCTTATCGTGGGGTCCTGAGGGGACCGGTCCTGAACGTTGTGCAACCTCCCACTCTTCCGACTCGCGCAAAATGCAACTGCGACCCTCGTGGACACGTCTTCATGCCTTTCATCCTTTATTCAGCCGTTTCATGACCCACAAAGGAAGGTGTACCCCAAATGGGATTTTCAGGGTTCCAAAGTTGGTGAGATTTGTTTCGGTCCGCATATGAGTTAAAGTTTAGCCTGTGTGGCTCAGACAAGTAGCAGTTCATTTATCGATGTGCTGGAGAATAATTATATCCTGACTCGAGGAATTGTACTTTCAAACATCCACAGGGCAAGATAACACAAGCCTTGTGATGACTTAGTGGTTAGGATGGCTGGCTTGGGATCTTAGGATCCTGAGTTTGAGCCCCGTTGGCTGCTGAATTAACACCAGGTGGGGTTGACTCAGTCTATCATCCTTCCGAGGTCGGCAAAATGAGTACCAGTGTACTGGTATAGGGGCACTGCATCAGTGGCATAGCTGCTCCCCAATAAAATGATAGCTACCCGGCAGCCAAGCTGCCATGGAAATCAAGGCCTTCAAGATCATTGGAATCTCTCGCAATGAAGCTGAGTCTATGGGTCTATGACCGCCATCGACGATAAGTCGGTGGTCTCTGTCGTCTTCCGCCTCCTTTCTGGTCTTGCACCCTCTGCCTTCTCCATGCTTTGTCCCGCCCCCCCCCCCCCCGGAAGGTATTTTCTGAGGATGCATGGCTCCCACCAGTAACCCTTCCTCGTGAAACTGCCAAAATCCAGGTTCACTGCTTACCTCAACTCATTTGTTCCTATTTTTTTTTCCCACCTGTGGAACCAACTTCTACATTCTCTTCAATCTCTTTCTTCCTTCCATATCTTCAAGACAGCTGTTCACCATCATCTCGATCATCACCCAATCCAAAGCCATGATCTTTTGTACACCCGTTAAACCACCCCCCATCAAAGAACCATAGTGGAGTTTCATGCTGCTCAGAATCGAATATATTGTGAGGATTGGTCATACACTGTACATGTGTGATCAATACACCATGGTGTCAACCTGTCATCATGAAGAAAGGAAGTACAACACACAGTACTAATATGATCACAAATTGGTCTTCATTGTGAAGCTTGATCTTCTTGCTTCGTCACAAATAGCCTCGTGTCATTCAGATGTTGACATTTTGCATTTAAATTTGCAATTGCATTTTTTGATGCTCTTCTTGGCTCTATGAAGCAGTTGATACATAAATAATCCAGTCATTGCTTTTAGTTCAATGAGTTACTCACCCTTTAAATCGGTCACACTTGCCATCATCCTCTGCCCCCCCCCCCCCCCCCCCCTCGGTCACTCGCCTGCATGTCGCTCGACCATTTGGTTGCTTACTCGCCCGCACATCACTGAACTGCGCTCTGTGTATGTTTACAATAACTCAGTTCTGCTCAGCAGGTACTTTTAACCTGCCGTTGCTGGTCAGGTCAAGTATGGGAGCATGCGCTCGAGCAGCGTGTCACTCCATCCACTTTCTGCCAGGACTCCAGGGGCCTCTGTCTGGCCATCCCCCAGGCAGATGCCTGGCCCATCCCCATCTCCTTGAGGTGCCGATCTACCTCTGCAACCACGAAGAACATGGTCGGCTCATTGGCCTCCTCCACTCACGAGGCTCCCTCGCTGAGAGAATCTAATGAGCAGGATCAGCCTCAGGAAAACGAGCCACGTGTCCATCCAGCCGCAGCTGATGCTCACGGACTATATAGGTAACAAATCTCATTTCAGTCTCTCTCACCAGCCGCTCTTTGGACACAAAGTACGACCACCGATAACCAAGGATTCTCCGAAGAGACCTGGTACCAAAGGAATTAAGTCTCCGTCTGAGATCCCTGGTCAGAGTCCAAGTCTCACATCCGTAGAGCAAGACTGGAAGCACCAAGGACCTGAAGACTCGGATTTTCGTCGTCCTGCACAGGTACCGACAGCGCCATACCCCATGATCCAGTGAATCCATGACTCCCTTGGCCCAACCCAGATGTCTATTGACCTCTGGCTCACAGCCAGCAGAGACATGAATATCACTGCCAAGGCAAGTGAATCTCTCTGTGACTTCAACATCCTCACCACAAACGGGTACAGACATGATGGCAGCATCCAAGATGTCATTGAAATCCTGGACCTTGGTTTTGACCCAGGAAACCCATAATCCCAGTGGCTCTGACTCCTCATTCAGCACCTCGAGGGCCGGAAAAAAAGATATCCAGAGTCTCCGCAAAGATGACTGCATCATTTGTGAAATCAAGGTCATAGATCTTCACATTCCCAAACTTTGCACCGCAGCTTGATCTCTCCGACATCCTCCCCAGAATCCAGTCCATACAAGCACTGAAAAGTGTGGGGTCCAGTACACACCCCTGACAAACTCCAGTAACAACTGGAAATAAGTCGGAGATGATATCACAATATCTCGCAGCACTCTCAGTTCCAGAGTATGGTTCATACATCATATTGGTCAGTTTTGGTGTGACCCCACAAAGGCCAAGAATCCTCCAGAGGGCATCCCGATTCTCTGAATCGAACGCTTTGCAGAGATCAACATCGGCTGCAAGCAGCCCTTGCCGAAACTCTTGTCTGCGTTCGGTGAGGATCTGAAGGGCAAGGATAGAGTCAACTGTTGACCTCTTTGGTGTAAAGCCTGACTGCTCTGGGCACTGGTGCTCAAGTAGATGGTGGCGGACCCTATCAAGAATTATTCAAGCAAATACCTTGCCCGACACTGAGAGCATCGTCGCCCCTCGGTAGTTGTTGCTGTCCTCGCAATGACCCTTCCCCTTCCCTTTCCAGAGAGGGACAACAAGGCCCCTCTTCCAGTCAGTTTGGATGATGGCTGTGTTCCAGGCAGAGCACAGAACTGCATGCAATGACGCGAGTACAGCATTTCCACCAGTCTTGAGAAGTTCAACATGGATGCCACAGATCTGTATCCCATTTCCAGGAGCTTCTGTGCCCAGAAGCTGTACCCCCATTTCAACCAGTTCACCGCAGCCTGTGTTTCCACAAATGAAGGTGGATCACAATTGATTGGAGAGTCAGCAATCAGGATAGTAACACCCCTGACATCCAACTCACCAGCTTTTGAATCAGCCTGGTGCAGCCGCTCATAGTAACCGGCCCAGCGGGCCTTCACTTCGGACTCCTCTATCAAGAGCCCACCACCCTCTGCTCTAACTGCAGTCCACCGAGGAACGGGGTTCGAGGAATGCAATGCGCAGATTCCCCTGTAAGCAAGATGAGAATCACTTGATCACAGGTGATGCTCTACCCCTTCACACATTCCTCGCACATCGGCCTCCTTGTCTTGCCTCAGCACACGTACAGTTTTACGCCTCAACTCCCTGAACAGCTCAGCTCTGCCATTAAGCCTGGCCCTGTGATTCTGCTCAATGGTATCCAGTGTCCCTTGAGAGACAAAATTCTTCTTCACCCTCCGGTGAGTTCCAAAACATCTACCAACAACATCAAGGATGGTTGCCTTGAAGGCACTCCACAACTCTTCAGGATTCCCTAAAGCACCCAGACCCCCCAAATCCCCACTTAGCCTGTTTGCAAACAACTCGGCTACCTTCTCATCCTTGAGCTTGCCAATATTCAGCCTAGGCTGGGATGGTACCATTCTCCTGGATTTAAGCTGCAACTTCCTACCACAAGTTGCTACCACAAACCTGTGGTCAGTATTGAGGAACTGAGCACTCTGGTAGACCCTGCAGTTCTGGATGATCCTCCAGCGACCATCAATGAGCACATGGTCACCACCTTTGCCACACCACCAGTGTTGGAATTCCAAGTCCAGCGACGAGTCTGTGGGCGCTGAAACTATGAACCAGCCTCCCTAAGTCCATGACTTCTTGCAAAGTCAAGGAACTTAGTGCTTTTCTCGTTCACAGTTCCAGACCCATGGGGACCACACACGTCTCATACCATCCCTATCAGTTCCAGTCAATGCAATGAAATCCCCCGAGACTAGAAGAGTATCTCGCCTGGGGCACTGATCAACCACAGACTCGAGTGTGGCATAGAATGCGTCCTTCACGGTGAGATCACTCGCCTCAGTTGGAGCATATACAGAGACCAGGGAAATGACACCAAAGGAGTGACGAATCCTTAGTCTAATACACTTGTTGACCCTGTTATCTCAATAATTATCATTGGGGTCAGCTTATTGGACACAGCTCCAGCAACTCCTTGGGCATGGTACCTACCAGAGCGAACAGACCAACACTAGGTGTAACCACCCGCCATATCTATTCCGGTCTCCGAACCTCAGAGAGTGCTGCAATACCGATGTTCAAACGCTTGAGTTCAGATGATGACAGAGACAGGTGATCATCCTTTCTTCGGGATAGGACATTCCAGGCACCCACTCAGGTTAACCCAATGAGACGCCGTCTGGTGGACGACACCTCAGCACCACCCCGACACACTACCGCAATCTGACCCAGGAAGGTTACCTTGTGGTTTTCCTCCAATCATCAAAGAGTGGGGGTCCCGAAGGCTTTGCTCCAATCCCGTCATCTGGTGAGCTACCCTGCAGAGGGCAGCTGCACAGGAGGTACTCCTGGGTTTTCAATGTTCTTTGCGTTTTTCTTGTGTTTTGCGGAGTGAAGGGTTTTATGGTGGCTGGAGTGCAAATCCTGCCACCAACCTCCTAAAAAAATAAAAAAGGAACCCAACTGCAGCTCCTCCACCCTTTGACAGGTTTTGTTTTAATCCTTCTGGGTGTCCATATCATACACCTTCCTCACCAGGAAACCTGGTGGGGAAGATGGTTTAGTTGCCGACATCCCAATTATGAAACGGGTTAGTACAGGTTTACATGGTACCTGTAGCAAGTCACAGATCTAATCTGGCCTGACCTGACAATATCACTGTGACATCTGTCATTCAAATTGTCTTTTAAACATAATTTTCAGCATTTAGACGAAAGATGCGGCAATTTAAAAATGGGTATCCATAATTGCTCAGTTCATGAATGCAAATGAGACTCACAGAAATGGACTCGAATCAAAAAACTTTGATAATAATTTGTGTTTAAATGTGCTCATACCTTATTATCTCCTGCACATGCAATAATTTTTACTTTCGATTTGGCATGGTCCTTAAAAGTCTTTATTTTTACATTTTCTCTTTTAAAACCTCACATCCCCACCCCCACCTTTTCCATTTTGATATTATGAAAAGTGCGGAGAGCCAGAAGTGTCCGGGATCTCCAGACGTAATTGTTCTTTCGGACGATGGCTGCAGCCCGACAGCCAACGGTTTTCCAAAAGCAGACACGACCCGTCTTCTCAAGGTAAGACGCTGCATCGTGCGTGCAGCGGCGGACCGTTTGCAAACCAATTTGATGCTCCTTGTGGACATGTAATGGAATTTGGTGGGACGTTTCCAGGTGGGATGTCCGGCAGAACGAGGACGCTTGATCCGCCGGTTGCAGGAAGAGTTGCGACTTGAAGAAGCAAAGCTGGTGCTGCTGAAGAAGCTACGGCAGAGCCAGCTGCACAAGGTTTGTTTTCTCTTTGCTGACCACCTGCCATCCACATTCCAAGGACTGTTTTTTTCAGGTTGTCGTGTACGAGTGCTGACAGCACGGTATTTTTTAACAATGGGACAATTTGATGCACAATGATAACCAGATGTAGCAGACCTGTGCCGATTTGTGGATTTTCACCGATTTTATTTTTACATTGGGGGTTAATGTGCAATGTGAATTTCAATGAAAGTGGTTTTTCCAAGGGTTGTTAAATTGTGAGAATGAAAAGTTTTGCAAAATGGGGGGTGAATAACACAATAGGTGCAGCACAACGTGCGTCTTGGCGTTCCCCGGGATTAGGCTTCGTGGCCTCGATATCGTCTCGGGTTCATGCCGCGCGCGGCTTTGGAGAAGCAGGTCATTGTAGACATTGCTGTGGAACGGTTTTCAGGTGTGCCATTACAGCCATTGTTTATCTGCTTCGGAAATTGATGTATGCCAGCAAAATGACTGTCACTTGTTTTATTTTGCTCCTTTGTTGATTTGTTTTGTCCCAAAAACATCACTGACGATCATATCTACATTTCTGCACTAGGGTCACTTTTTGAGCAGTCTTGCATGCCATAAGTAGTATATATACAGGGTGAGTCACAAAAATGTACCCGACTTTGTTTCTTAAATCTGCTAAAAAAATTTATGCAACTCCATATAAATTGTATAATACATAAAGGAAATCAAAAAGTTTTGTTTGACTCTAACAAATGTTTTGAAATGTCCTCTAAGTTCTGTATACTGACGGATACATATGAAATAGTTTCTGATTAACTCAAGTATTTCACATGAGACACTGGAAATAACCCTCATCACAGCAACTTTGAGTTCAGGAATGTTTAGTGGGTTCTCTGAAAATATTTTCCTTAACAAATCCCCATAGAAAAAAAACAGTAAAGGTGAGAGGCCAGGAGATCTTGGAGGCCAAGGAAACCCAAATCGGTAGCTTCTATCGGCTCTGTCACAGCTTCTTCCACAAGCGAGCCGTACGAGCAGTTGCTCCGTCCTGTTGAAACCAAGCACCAGGAACGTTTATCAACGTGACTCCAGAAAAACGTGTTCAATATGTGTACGTACCGTTTCATATTCACAGCCATCCCTTCCTCGGTATCCTGATCTTCAAAAATGTATTGACCGTAAATCTGATGACTACCGAGACCACACCATCATCGTTATTTTTGAGGAGCGGGTCGATAATCCAACTGAATTGCACACACAATTCACAATGTCGATGCTTGTCATCTGAAGCCTTCAGATCAGACTTTAACACTCTGATGACACTGCTTTGATACACTGCGATTTCATGTGATTTCTGCAACCTTGTTGACTTTCTAGAGATACGTGCAATCGCTTCACTAATTCTGTTTATAGTCTCGAGAGTTGAAATATTCCTCAGGTGTCCAGAGTGTCCTGCGTTGTCTTCTTCACAGAGCCCGATCCTCTCCACTTTGAAACCATACGATATGTAATCTTCAAAGTTGGTGTATTACGTCCGGAGAATCGTCCTCTGAACGCACGCTGTACTCATTCACTGATTTCAGCTCGACGTTCTTCTCGACAATGATGATTCGCTCTTCCGTTGTTCGTTGCACCATGCAAAAAAAATTCAAAATAACCTGATGATAATCATTGTAGAAATGTCAAAACACATTTACAATTTGAATGCTTACCCCACCTCATTCACGGTAGTTAACATTTTTTACCAACTAAGATGTAAAAAAAAATTCAACTCGGGTACATATTTTTGACTCGCCCAGTATTACTCAAAGTTGCTTCATTTTGAGCTTGCATATGCATTAAATGCCCACTCTTGGCCCCTGGCCTCTTAAAGCCACCTGCTTGTGTTGTCACGGTTGCAGCATCACGTTAAATCTCGCTGGAGTGGACCATCTGAAGAAAAGTTGCATGGGAAGGTAGAAAACGGACGCACACCCATTTTGGTTTCGTGTTACACCTGACTTCTGTTTTCTGGGATGAAAATGGTGTGTTTTCATGGATGGGTAAACTTTCGAGACAAATGATCCGCTGTACGCTACAGGCACACTATTATAATGGGACACCTCTGGTACCATGTCATTACAGCCAATGGGTTTCGAGGTTGAGATGGATTTTCTCCAGTGCCAAGGGTTATAATGTTACGTCTTGTAATTTGTTCGTCAGCATTTGAACTGTAACGAGTAACGTTGTGCCGCTGTCCCGGATCGGCAGACTTGGGCTGCAGCAATGTATTGACTTTCAGCCACGATAATTGTTCGCGTGATGTCACCGCATGAATGGCGTGAACATGTTCGGCAGAAGTCGAACCGTGGCGGGTGAATGCTTTGGTGAGATAACTACCTCCCCTTTCATGTGAAACCAAATGTCATTTTTCCACCGGAGCAAGTGTGGCAAGCAAAACTCACGTGTTTGCTGCACTTGTTTTGCAACCGGACTTCAAAGTACATTGTAAAGAAAGCCAAAGTAATCGTGTACCCTCGTTTAGCTGGACTTCTGTGTGTGCACGATGTGGTTGTTTAATATAGCTTAGTTTTCAGGAAAACGCTTTCTTGATTCCCCGAGGGACACCTCGGCATTGTGTGATTGCTCTGTTATGCATTAAACCCTCTAAAGTTGCAAATTGCTGAAGGTTACACAATGTTCAGCTTGATCTTCGAGCGATGACTCGGTGCCAGAGTTTTAACGGCAGTTTGGCCTGGTGCTCGAATGCTGAAGACACAGTGTCTCCCCTTTCTGGTGTGTGTTCCCTGTGTCAGCCTGCAGTGAGCGTCCCTCCGAACTCCGCAACTCACACGCTGTCGCGCAGTGGAATGCACGGCCACGCTATTGGAACGCAGGCCCAGCAGGTAAGCTCAAATCTCTTGCACTATAGGACATCCTGAAACATTTTCCCTTGCTTATCAAAGGTGTGGAAACAGGACAGCAATGATGGAGATGCCAAACTGCAGTCGGATGCAGAAGCCAAAAGACCCCGAACCATTTCCTGTTTGACCTGACACGATCCGACGACAAATTGACTGGAATGCACGATTTGAGATTATTACCTCTGCCACCGAAGGTGGATGGACATTGTTTTCACAATTGTATGTCTGTCAATGGGATATCTCAAAAAGTTATGGACGGATTCAGAAGAAACTTGGTGTACAGGTTGGGTGTGTGACAAGGACAAATTGATTAGATATTGGTGAATATCTAGATCCGGATACAAGCTTTTAAATGTTTTTTAAAATTAATTCTTCGTAATGTAGAGCTAGGGCCACAAACGATATATTGGCATGATACTTCAAAATTTTTTCGATGGGTTGTGACAAAACTTGGTGGATGAGTTGGGTCGGTGACAAGAACAAGCCAATTGGATTTTGGTGAAGGTCCGTGTGCAGATCCAGCTTATCAGGGGGATGCAAAACATAAACAGTTCACCCTGGCAGAAGTATGTGCCCCTACCGAGTGCCGTTCTAGTTTATCCTGATTTTGGAAGTCCATTTAGCAAGTCAAGTGGTGGTTGAGTGTTCTTCCTCGACTTGGATAACACTATTTGTCTTGTCTGGTTAGGGAAACCAGCCTTCAAGGGTCTCTAAGCGAATCCGGTTTCAGCGACTAATCACATGACGACTGACCAGCATTATTTTTGACCTCCAAATAGAGATTTCTCTGCACTGAAAAATCAAATTTGAATCGTTCCAAGCTGATGGCTTGTACTTGCAGTGCGATCAACAGTGTATCCAAACGTTTCCTTTGTATTTCATCATTCAGATTCAACTGGAACGGCACTCGGTAGGCCGGATATCATACCTCCGCCTGGCTGAACAGTTTACGTATCTATAATATCCCACTAATAGGCCGGATCTGCATCCGGACCAGAACCAAAATCTCATCAATTCGTCCTTGTCACACACCCGACCTGTTCACCAAGTTTCGTCCAAATCTGTGTACAAGTCTTTGAGATGCCCTGCTGACAGACAGACAAACAGATAGACAGGGGTGAAAACATTACCTCCATCCACCTTCGGTGGCAGAGGTAATTACAATTGATGAAATGTTTGCAGATCTACAGCTTGAGGACTATATCCAAATTTGTCATCCCTTCACATGTAGTTTGATTCCTTGGTCGTGAGAGAGAAGGGATGGGCAATTTTGTAGATTCTTCCTTCTCATCAACAACTCCCAATATTTGTCCACTTCCTTGCTGATGCCCTGATCTTTGTGTGGCTGATCCCAATGCTTTAATCACAACTCACCATAATCTTTGATATCTGCTGATGACCTCTCAAATCCCGTCCATCTCTTGGCTTTTTATGGCCTTTGCAGAGTCGGTCTTTAAGTGGACCTGCCCCTCCACCACTGCTGCGTGGAGGACAGCCCTACCAGGGTATATCACGGTTTTCTCAGCAAGGAGCAGGGGTGCTGCCATTGCTGGTACGTGGAGGACAGGTACGCCCAGAAGGAATGTTTTCTATCTCTATCTAAATCATGCCTGTTTTTGTTGTTGTGGGTGTTTACAGTGTCTCTCAGCCTTGTAGTGGAGCTAAATACATAAATCGCACACACATAAAGCCAAATACATGAGAGAACATTGGACTTCACTTCAGACAAATCAAGCCACGACATCATCTTTTTTGACAACCTCGCTTTTCCCTCCGTAATCAATTGGGTAATGAAGTTGGAATTTCTTTCCCCGCTCCCCCCCCCACCCCCCGCCATATGAATGCCACCCTTGTTATCCTCCCCATCGATGCCCACCACTGCTTTCACCACAAATGTTGTTCCTCCCATCGTGTCCACCTCAATCGCTTTCTCAGGCTCAAGGTTCCCGCTCATCTTGTGTGTCAACTGCTCCTCCACCTCTTCTCATGGCTCCGAGAGCTACCGTTGTCAATCAGAATCAAGGTGGTCGTGCTATTTCTGTCGGGAGTGGAATGGTTCGTAACACAAGCATGACCCACTCCAGCACACCCTCGTCATGCAGCTACAACCAGGTAAGAACCTGGATAACATCGGACACACACTGCCCTGGTTTTCAATGATGATCCCAAATTTTGTTTACGTTCTGTGGTGCACGTGACGTGTTTACGAAGCATGGTGGACCATTTAGATCATCAATTCATTGATATTGTCTGCATGCACCAGTAGCAACATGCCTGTACTCTCTGAAATGGTTTTGTATTGCATGTCTTACCTTCCCCCTCAATCAGATAACGCGCTCCACCGCTTCACCGTCTCCTTCTCCTCGGAGCGAGTCCCCTGCGTTACGACAAGCTGCGGCACGACTAGCTCTACGCAAGCAGCTTGAGAAAACGCTACTTGAGATAGCCCCTCCACGGCCACCGCCTCCTGACCTGCCCTTCCTGCCATGTGCAGTCAATGGAGAGTTTGTGTGCTTACTTGGCTTGGAAGAGGTTGTGCAGCTGCTTCTGGAAAGCCAGGGTACGTTCCACTTCTTGTTCCTGTTGCACCATTCCCTTAATGTTGGTTCTCTCTTTCTGCTCACTCTATCTTGAAAACATTGTAGGTGTTTATCAGGTCTCCCTAGGCCATTTCCATCCAGGTCAATCAATTCTCCTCTTCGACACCCTTTTTTCATGCTGATGCAGTAATTCATGGTTTACTCCATAACTAGCAAGCTACCCATGCCTGAACATGATTCTAAACGGGGTAGTTTTCTTCGATGGGTGTTGTGTGGACCGAGGGGCGGTTGTGCTGATTGCAGACTTTTTGTGTCCTCTTAAGAAGATTTTAATCATTGAGTAGCAAGGAAAACTGACGATGGCAGCACGTGCAGGTTTGCATGCTAATTCTGTAGATCAATCGCTGACCATCCGTGACGTTTTTTTGCCTCTGTGCTCGACACCAAAATTACACGAGGTAGAGGCGGGCACTGCTTTGCTCGCCACTCCAGTAAAATGAGTCTTTTCCAGTAAAATGAGTCTTTTCTTGGAGTCTGTGCAAGACCTCAGGTACGATAACCAAACACCAAATGAGAACCAAACCAAGTTTCTTTCGAATCCGTCCACAACTATCTGAGATATTATGTACACAAACAAGTAAACAGACAGAAAGGGGTGAAAACATCACCTCCTTCACCTTTGGTGGTGGAGGTAATTAAACGTTTCGTTTTTAAATTTCTTCAACCGTTTCGTGGATTGCTTGGTGAAGCCACTTGGCACGCATCCTTCACGCTTCAATGGCGACACCGCGGTTCGATACCGGAGGTAGGAAGGCAAAATATATGATCATTGATCACAATGAGTAAAAAATGTTTTCAGTTGCTGTGAAGTATTGAATCACCACGTCACGGCAGGAAAGCCAAGAGGTACGCATTCTCACTTTGTGTAGCCTGGGTTCGAATCCCAACCCAGCTATAAACTATCATCCCGGTGTTTCACAGGCAGGGTGATTCATCAATGTGTATGCTGTCTCTCGGATGGACCATAAACTGGGTGAAATGAATGTGAGAGAGAAAGGCCTTCGGTGAATTAGGCTTTAATTTGCTTGATTGAAGCCATCTCTACAAACACACAAACAAAAAGGTACATCAACAATTGACTACAGCGAAGTATAATAATAATTAACCAACAAACACACAGAGCTAGGTACACTCTCAACTCTCACCGTTTAAGCCTCAGTAGACTACAACGCCAGTCAACGACAAGAACCGAGGGACCATGCCTTTAGTCAAAGCAGTTTTCCAGCTCTAGCTCCACAAGCAAGTCACACGTCACGAAGTGCGGCTTTGTCTTCTTTAATTTCACCACACTGGGTGTCACATTTGCCGGAATCCCTCTCCCCTTCCTCTCTCTCTCTCTTTCTCTTTCTCTTTCCCCTCTTTCCCTTTCTCTCCTTTCTTTCTCTCTCTCTCTTTCTCCTCCTTTCTCTCCTTTCTCTCTCTTCTCTCTCTTTCTCTCCCTTGTCTCCCTTTCTCTCCCTTTCTCTATTCTATCTCTCTATCTCTATCTCTCTTTCTCTTTCTCTTTCTCTTTCTCTTTTCTCTTTCTCTCTCTCTTTCTCTCTCTCTCTCTCTCTTCTCTCTCTCTCTTTCTCTTCTCTCTTCTCTCTCTTTCTCTTTCCTCTTTCTCTTTCTCTTTCTCTTCTCTTTTCTTCTTTCTTCTCTCTTCTCTCTTTTTTCTTCTCTTTCTCCTTTTCTTCTTCTCTCTCTCTCTCTCCTTTCTCTCTTCTCTCTCTCTCTTTTTCTCTTTTTCTCTCTCTTTCTCTTCTTTTCTCTTTCTCCCTCTATGAGTCGTTTAATATTTTCATCGTCTTTTTTTTTCTTTCCTCTTCCCTCTCCGCTTTCCGCTCCCACCCCATTCTTCTCGACTCGCCTTCCCCTTCCTTTCTCGTCCGTCCTTCCCCACCCTCACCCACCTGTTGAGTTCGTTCTCCCCCCCCACCCCTTTTTCCCTGTGTGGTTCATACGGTTTTGTGTTTATATTTTTCGTTCCCTTACCTTTCCCCTTTCTTCTTTGGGACGAGAGAGAGAGACAGAGAGCCCACAGCTTGTGGTATAGGTAAGCTTCCAGCCGGTAGCCTACTCCGTTATCGAGTGCGTTCCTGTTTACCTGTAATACGGGTGTGTTTTTTTGTTTCGGCGAGACACACGTCTGAGCAGTTATATGACCTTTCCCCTCATTCCCTCCCTCACCCCCTCCCCTTCCTTCCGTTCATTGGAATCAAAGAATGTTGACACGTTCCCGCTACGTGTTGACACGTTCAAGGCCTATGAAGCCTTGACGAGGAAAAATGGCGTCGTGTGCGTTCCTCCTAACGAGGTCAGTGTTGATGACGTTGTTACTGCCATTGGTAATATGGTTGGGTTTGAAAAAAATCCGTGCAGCTTCTCGCGTGAACATTGGAGTCTTTGTTTTTATATCGGACGATCATTTAGTACATGACATCGTCTCGACTGGAATATCAACTGAAAATGGTTGTTTCATCTT
>CM068963.1:62313046-62324072 GCA_035128595.1 Eptatretus atami
TTACAGTCTCAGAGAACGAAACATCAGACCCTAAGGATACAGAGGACAGTACTTCAAGTGTTTGGGATGGTTTCACAACTATTCCCTTATTAAGGAAAAGAAAAACGGATCAGAACGTACTTAACCCACATAAAGGAAAAAAAGGGAGAGAGATTCCAGCACACGTACAGTTTTATTTGCTCAACTCCCGAACAGCTCAGCTCTGCATTAAAGCCTGGCCTGATTCGCTCAATGGTATCAGTGTCCCTTGAGAGACAAATCTTCTCACCCTCCGTGAGTTCAAAACATCTACCAACAACATCAAGGAGTGGTGACTTGAAGGCCACTCCACAACAACTCTTCAGGATTCCCTAAAGCACCCACCCCAAATCCCCATTAGCCTGCTTTGCAAACAACTCAGCGCTGACCTTCTATCCTTGAGCTGCAATATTCAGCCTAGCTGGGATGGTACGCATCTCTCCTGGATTTAAGCTGCAAACTTCCTACCACAATTGCTACCACAACGCTGTGGTAGTATTGAGGAACTGAGCATCTTCTGGTAGACCCTGCAGTTCTGGATGATCCTCCAGCGACGCATCAATGACACATGGTCACCACCTTTGCCACAACCCCCGTGTTGGAATTCAAGTCCAGGACGAGTCATTGGCGCTGAAACTATGACCAGCTCCCTAAGTCCAGACTTCTTGCAGAAGTCAAGGAACTGTGCTTTCTTCGTTCAGCAGTTCCAGACCTGGGGACCATGCACACGTCCATAACCATCCTATCAGTTCCAGTCAATGCAATGAAACCCCCGAACTAGAAGAGTATCCGCCTGGGGGCAACTGATCAACCACAGACTCGAGTGTTGGCATAGAATGCGTCCTTCACGGTGAGATACGTGCCTTCAGTTGGAGCAATATACAGAGACCAGGGAAATGACCAAGAGTGACGAATCTTAGTCTAATACACTTGTTGACCCCGTGTATCTTCAATTATCTTGGGGTCAAGCTTATTGGACACAGCTCCAGCAACCCTTGGGCATGGTACCTACCAGAGCGAACAGACCAACACTAGGTGTAACACCCACCATAAATATCTCCGCATTCCGGTTCTCCGACTCAAGAGAGTGCTGCAATACCGATGTTCAAACGCCTTGAGTCAGATGAATGACAGAGACAGGTGATCACTCCTTTCCTTCGGGAAGGAACATTCCAGGCACGCCACTCAGGTTAACCCAATGAGACCCGTCTGGTGGACGACATCTCTCAGCACACCCCGACAACTACGACGAATCTGACCCAGGAAGGTTACCTTGTTGGTTTTCCTTCCAATCATCAAGAGTGGGGGTCCCGAAGGCTTTGCTCCAATCCCGTCATCTGGTGAGCTACCTGCAGAGGGCAGCTGCACAGGAGGTACTCCTGGGTTTTCAATGTTCTTTGCGTTTTTCTTGTGTTTTGCGGAGTGAAGGGTTTTATGGTGGCTGAGTGCAATCTGCCACCAACCTCCTAAAAAAAATATAAAAAAGGAACCCAATGCCAGCTCCTGCCACCCTTTGACAGGGTTTTGTTTTAATCTTCTGGTGTCCATATCATACACACTTCTCACACAGGGAAACCTGGTGGGGAGATGGTTTAGTCGCCGACATCCCAATGATGAACGGGTTAGTAAAGGTTTACATGGTACGCTGTAGCAAGTCACAGATCTTAATCTGGCCTGACCTGACAATATCACATGTGACATCTGTCATTCAAATTGTCTTTTAAACATATTTTCAAGCATTTTAGACGAAAGATGCGGCATTTAAAAAATGGTATCATAATTGCTCAGTTCATGATGCAAATGAGACTCACAAGAAATGGGACTCGATCAAAAAAACTTTGATATTTGGTGGTTAAATGTGCTCGTACCTTATTATCTGCCTTGCACATGCATATATTTTTACTTTCGATTTGGCATGGTCCTTAAAAGTCTTTATTTTTTACATTTCTTTTTAAAACTCACATCCACCCCACCGTTTTCCATTTGATATTATGAAAAGTGGGAGAGACCAGAAGTGTCCGGGATCTCCAGACGTAATTTGTTCTTTCGGAGATGGCTGACAGCCGACAGCACACGTTTTCCAAAGCCAGACACGACCCGTCTTCTCATAGGTAAGACGCTGCATCGTGGTGCAGCGGCGGACATGTGTTTGCAACGCAATTGGGATGCTCCTTGGTGGACATGTAATGGAATTGGTGGGACGTTTTCCAGGTGGGATGTCCGGCAGAAGAGGACGCTTGATCCGCCGGTTGCAGGAAGAGTTGCGACTTGAAGAAGCAAACTGGTGCTGCTGAAGAGCTACGGCAAGAGCCAGCGCACAAGGTTTGTTTTTCTCTTTGCTGACACCCTGCCATCCAATTCCAAGACTGTTTTTTTCAGGTTTGTCGTGTCGGTGCTGACAGCACGGTATTTTTTAACAATGGGACAATTTTGATGCACAATGATAAGCAATGTAGCAGACTGTGCCGATATTGGTGGATTTTTCACCGATTTTATTTTTAACATTGGGGTAATGTGGCAATGTGAATTTCAATGAAGTGGTTTTTCCAAGGTTGTTAAATTGTGAGATGAAAGTTTTGCAAAATGGGGGGTGAATAAAAATAGGTGCAGCAACAACGTGCGTCTTGGCGTCCCCGGGATTTAGGCTTCGTGCCTCGATATCGTCTCGGGTTCATGCCGCGCGTGGCTTTGGAGAAGCAGGTCATTGTAGGCATTGCTGGGAAACGGTTTTCGGTGTCCATTACCAGCCACATTGTTTATCTCTGCTTCGGAAATTGAATGTAGCCAGCAAAATGAGCTGTCACTTGTTTATTTTGCTCCTTTGTTGATTTGTTGTCCAAAAAACATCATGAGGATCATACTCTACATTTCTGCACTAGGGTCACTTTTGAGCAGTCTTGCATGCCATAAGGTAGTAATATATACAGGCGTGAGTCCACAAAATTGTTACCGACTTTGTTTTCTTAATCTGCCAAAAAAATTTATGCAACTCCATATAAATTGTATAATACATAAAGGAAATCAAAAAAAGTTTTGTTTGACCTCCTAAAAATGATTTTGAAGATGTCTCTAACGTTCTGCATACGAACGGATACCATATGAAATAAGTTTTCCTGATTACTCAAGTAACTTTCAGCATGAGACACTGGAAATAACCTGCATCACAGCAACTTGAGTTCAGGAATGTTTCGTGGGTTCTCTGAAAATATTTTCCTTAACAAATCCATAGAAAAAAAAACAGTGAAAGGTGAGGGTCAGGAGATTTGGAGGCAGGAAACCCAAATCGGTAGCTTCTATCGCTCTGTCCAGCTTTCTTCCACAAGCGAGGCCGTACGGCAGTTGCTCCGTCCTGTTGAAACCAAGCACACCAGGAACGTTTATCAAACGTGACTCCAAGAAAAAAACGTGGTTCATATGTGTACTACGCGTTTCATAATTCACGAGCCCATCCCTTCCTTTCGGTATCCTGATCTTCAAAAAGTATTGACCGTAATCCTGATGACTGCCGAGACCACTACCATCATCGTTATTTTTGAGGAAGCGGGTGATAATCCAACTGAATTGCACTAACAATTCACAATGTCGAATGCTTGTCACTGAAGCCTCAGATCAGACTTTAACACTCGATGCACTGCTTTTTGATACACTGCGATTTCATGTGATTTCTGCTACCTTGTTGACTTTCTAGAAATAACGTGCAAATCGCTTCAAACTAATCTGTTTATAGGTCTCAAAGATTGAGAATATTTCCTCAGTGCAGAAGTTCCTGCGTTGTCTTCTTCACCTGAGCCCGATCCTCTCACTTGAAACATACGATATGTAATCTTCAAAGTTGGGTGTATTACGTCCGGAAATCGTCCTCTGGAACGCCTGCTGTCACTCAATTCACTGATTTCCAGCTCGACGTTCTTTCTCGACAATGATGATTCGCGTCTTTTCCGTTGTTCGTTTGCACCATGCAAAAAAATTCAAAATACCTGATGAGATAATCATTGTAGAAATGTCAAACACATTTACAATTTTGACATTGCTTACCCCCCCACCTCATTCACGGGTAGTTAACATTTTTTACCAACTAAGATGTAAAAAAAAATTCAACTCGGTACAATATTTTGACCGCCCCAGTATTACTCAAGAGTTGCTTCATTTTGAGCTTCGCATATGATTAAATGCCACTCTTGCGCCCTGGCCTCTTTAAAGCCACCTGCTTGTGTTGTACGGTTTCGCAGCATCACACGTTAAATCTCGCTGGAGTGGCCATCTTGAAGAAAAGTTGCATGTGGAAGGTAGAAAACGGACGGCAGCACCCATTTTGGTTTCGTGTTACAACCTGACTTCTGTTTTCTGGGATGAAAATGGTGTGTTTTCATGGATGTGGTAAACTTTCGAGACAAAATGATCCGCTGTGACGCTAACAGGACACTATATAATGGGACACACTATGGTACCATGTCATTACGCCAATGAGTTTCGAGGTGAGATGGGATTTTATCCAAGTGCCAAGGGTTTATATGTTACGTTTGTTAATTTGTTCGTCAGCATTTGAAACTGTAAAGAGTAACGTTGGTTGCCGCTGTCCCCGGATCGGCAGACTTGGGCTGCGCAATGTATTGACTTTCAGCCACGATAATTGTTCGCGGATGTACCGCATGAATGGCGTGAACCATGTCGGCAGAAGTCGGAACCGTGGCGGGTCAATGCTTGGTGAGATAACTACTCCCCTTTCATATGTGAACCAAATGTTTACGACCCGGAAACAAGTGGTGGCAAGCAAAACTCCGTGTTTGCTGCACTTGTTTTGCAACCCGGACTTCAAAGTACATTGTAAAGAAAGCCAAAGTAATCGTGTACCCGTCGTTTAGCTGCTTCTGTGTGTGCACGATGTGGTTGTTTAATATAGCTGTAGTTTTCAAGGAAAAACGCTTTCTTGATTCCCGAGGGAACACCTCGGCATTGTGTGATTGCTCTGTTATCTTAAAAACCTCTAAAAGTTGCAAAATTGCTGAAGGTTTACACAATGTTCAGCTGATCTTCGAGCGATGACCCGGTGCCAGAGTTTTAACTGCAGTTTGGCCTGGTTGCTCGATGCTGAAGACACAGTGTCTCCCTTTCTGGGTGTGTTTCCCTGGTGTCAGCCTGCAGTGAGCGTCCCTCGAAACTCCGCAACTCACTACGCTGTCGCGCAGTGAATGCCACGGCCACGCTATTGGAACGCAGGCCAGCAGGTAAGCTCAAATCTCTGCACTATAGGACTCCTGAAACATTTGGCCCTTGCTTATCAAAGGTGTGGAAACAGGAACAGCAATGATGGATATGCCAACATCCGGCAGTCGATCGCAGAAGCCCAAAAGACCCGAACCATTTCCTGTTTGGACCTGACACGATCCGACGACAATTGACTGGAATGCACGATTTCGAGATTATACCTCTGCCACCGAAGGTGGAATGGACAATTGTTTTCAAACATTGTATGTTCTGTCAATGGCGTATCTCAAAAAGTTATGGACGGATTCAGAAGAAACTTGGTGAACAGGTTGGGTGTGTGACAAGGACAAATTGATTAGATATTGGAGATATCTAGATCCGGATACAAGCTTTTATAAATGTTTTTTAAAGTAATTCCTTCGTAATGTAGAGCTGGCCACAAACGATTATATTTGCATGATACTTCAAAATTTTTTTTCGATGGGCTTGTGACAAACTTGGGTGATGAGTTGGGTCGGTGACAAGAAGCCAATTGGAGTTTGGTGAAGGTCCGTGTGCAGATCAGCTTATCAGGGGGATGCAAAACATAAACAGTTCACCCTGCAGAAGTATGTGCCCCTACGAGTGCGTGTCCTAGTTTATCCTGATTTTGGAAGTCTCATTTAGCAAGTCAAGTGTGGGTTGAGTGTTCTTCCCTCGACTTGGATACACACTATTGTCTGTCTGGTTAGGGAAACCTAGCCTTTCAGGGTCCTCTAAGGCGAATCCGGTTTAGCGACTAATCAACATGACGACTGACCAGCAGTTATTGTTTGACGCTCAATAGAGATTTCTCTGCACTGAAAAATTCAAATTTGAATTCGTTCAAGCTGAATGCTTTGCTTGCAGTGCACTCAAGCAGTGTATCCAAACGTTTCCTTTGTATTTCATATGCAGATCAACTGGAACGGCACTCGGTAGGCCCGGATATCATACCTCCGCCCTGGGCTGAGCAGTTACGTAGTCATATCCGCACTAATAGGCCGGATCTGCATCCGACCAGAAAAATTCATCAATTCGTCTTGTCACACCCGACCTTTCACCAAAGTTTTCGTCCAAATCTGTGTACAGTTCTTTGAGATGCCCTGATGACAGAGCAGACAAACGATAGACAGGGTGAAAACATTACCTCCATCCACCTTCGGTGCAGAGGTAATTACAATTGATGAAATGTTTTGCAGATCTACCTTGAGGACTAATCCAATATTTGTCATCCCTTCACATGTAGTTTGATTCCTTGGTCTGAGAGAGAAGGGATGGGTCATTTTGTAGATTCTGTCCCTCTCATCAACAACTCCCCAATATTTGTCCACTTCGCTTGCTGATGCCTGATCTTTGTGTGCTGATCCCAATGCTTAATCACAAACTCACATAATCTTTGATATCTGCTGATGACCTCCAAATCCCGTTCATCTCTGGCTTTTGATGGCCTTTGGCAGAGCGGTCTTTAAGTGGACCTGCCCCCCACCATGCTGCGTGAGGACAGCCCCTAACAAGGGTAATCAAGGTTTCTCAGCAAGGAGCAGGGGTGCTGCATTGGCTGTCACGTGGAGGACAGGTACGCCCAGGAAGGATGTTTTCTATCTCTATCTAATCATGCTGTTTTTGTTGTTTTGGGTGTTTTTACAGTGTCTCTCAGTCTTTGTAATGGAGCTAAATACATAAATCGACAACACATAAAGCCAACACTCGAGAGAACATTGGACTTCCATTCAGAAAATCGAAGCCACGACATCATCTTTTTGATGCAACCTCGGCTTTTTCCTGCCGTAATCAATTGGGTATGAAGTTGGAAATTCTTTCCCCGCTCCCCCCACCACCCCCGCCATATTGAATGACCCTTGTTACCTCCCATCGATGCACCACACTCGCTTCACCACAAATGTTGTTCCCCATCGTGTCCCCCTCAATCGCTTTTCTCAGGCTTCAAGGTTTAGCCCGCTCATTCTTGTGTGTCAACTGCTCTCTTCCACCTCTTCTCATGGCTCGCGAGAAGCTACCGTTGTCCAATCAAATCAAGGTGGTCGTGCTATTTCTGTCGGAGTGGAATGGTTCGTAACACAAGCATGGACCCACTCCAGCACACGCTCGTCATGCAGGCGTACTACAACCAGGTAAGAACCTGGATAACATCGGACACACACTGCCTGGTTTTCAATGATGATCCCAAAATTTTTGTTTGACGTCTGTGGTGGCAGCGTGAACGTGTTTACGAAGCATGGTGGACCATTTAGATCATCAATTCATTGATAATTGTCTGCATGCACCAGTAGCAACATGCTGTCTCCTCTGAAATGGTTTTGTATTGCATGTCTTACCTTCCCCTTCAATCAGATAACCGCTGCTCCATCCGCTTTCAACCGTCTCCTTCTCTCATCGGAAGCGAGTCCCCTGCGTTACGAACAAGCTGCCGGCAACGACTAAGCTCTACCAAGCAAGCTTGAGAATAAACGCTACTTGAGATAGCCTCCACGGTCTCACCGCTCCTGACGCTGGCCCTTCCTGCATGTGCAGTCAAGGAGAGTTTTGTGTGCTTACTTGGCTTGGATAGAGGTTGTGCAGCTGCTTCTGGAAGCCAGGGTACTGTTCCACTTCTTGGTTCCTTGCACCATTCCCTATGTGTGTTCTCTCTTTCTGCTCACTCTATCTTGAAAACATTGTAGGTGTTTATTCAAGGTTCCCTAGCTCTATTTCCATCCAGCGTCAATCAATTCTCCTCTTCGACACCTTTTTTTCATGCTGATGCAGTAATTCATGTTTACTCCATAACTAGCAGCTACCCATGCTGAACATCGATTTCAACGGGGATAGTTTTCTTCGATGGGTGTTGTGTGGACCCGAGGGGCGGTTGTGCTGATTGCAGACTTTTTGTGTCCTCTTAAGAATGATTTTATCATTGAGTAGCAAGGAAACTGACGATGGCACACGTGCAGGTTTTGGGCATGCTAATTTCTTGTAAGATCAATCGCTGACCATCGTGCGTTTTTTTTGCCTTCTGTGCTCGACATCACAAAAAATTACAGCGAGGTAGAGGCGGGCACTGCTTTGCTCGCCACTCCAGTAAAGAGTCTTTTCCAGTAAAATGAGTCTTTTCTTTTCTGGAGTCTGTGCAAGACCTCAGGTACGAGATAACCAAACACGCAAATGAAGAACGCAAAACCAAGTTTCATTTCGAATCCGTCCCACACTATCTAGATCTCTAGTACACAAACAAGTAAACAAAGCAGACAAGGGGTGAAAACATCACCTCCTTCACCTTTGGTGGTGGAGGTAATTAAACGTTTCGTTTTTAACAATTTCTTCAACCGTTTTCGTGGATTGCTTTGTGAAGCCCTGGCACGCACCTCTTCCGCTTCAATGGCGAACCGCGGTTCGATACCGGGTAGGAAGGCAAAATATATGATCATTGATCCAATGAGTAAAAAATGTTTTCAGATTCTGTGAAGTATTGAATCACCACGTCACGGCAGGAAAGCCAAGAGTAGGCATTTTCACTTTTGTGGTAAGCCTGGTTCGATACCCAACCCAGCATAAACTATCATCGGTGTTTCAACAGGCAGGGTGATTCATCAATGTTATGCTGTCTCTCGGCATGGACCAGTAAATGGTGGAAATGAATGTGAGAAGAGAAAGGCCTTCGGTGAATTAAGGCTTTTAATTTGCTTGATTGAAGCATCTCTACAAACACAAACAAAAGGTACATTGCAACAATTGACTCCAGCGAAGTATAATAATAATTTACACAGCACAACACAACAGAGCTTAGGTAACACTCTCAACTCTTCACCGTTTATAGCCTCAGTAGACCTACACGCAGTCAACGACAAGAAACCGAGGACATGCCTTTAGTCAAAGCAGTTTCCAGCTCTAGCTCCCACAAGCAAGTCACACGTCATCGAGTCGGCTTTGGTCTTCTTAATTTCACCACACTGGGTGTCACATTTGCCGGAATCCTCTCCCCTTCCTCTCTCTCTCTCTTTCTCTTTTCTCTTTCTCTTTCCCTTTCTCTCCCTTTCTTCTTTCTCTCTCTTTTCTTCTCCTTCTTCTCTACTTTCTCTCATCTTTCTCTCTCTTTCTCTCCCTTTGTCTCCGCTTTCTCTCACCTTTCGTCTATCTCTATTCTTATCTCTATCTCCTCTTTCTCTTTCTCTTTCTCTTTTCTCTTTTCTCTTTCTCTCTTTTCTACTCTCTCTCTCTTCTCTCTCCTCTCTCCTCTCTACTCTCTCTCTTTCTCTCTCTCTCTTTCCTCTTTCTCTTTCTCTTTCTCTTCTCTTTTCGCTCTTTTCTTTCTAATCATTCTTTTTTCTCTCTGTCTTCTCTTCTCTCATTTCTTCTCTTTCTCCCTGATTCATCGTCCGCCTCTTTTCTTCTTTCTCTGCTTCTCCTCTTTCTCTTCTTCTTCTCTTTGTCATTCTTCTTTCTTTTCTATGAGTCGTTTAAATATTATTTTCAATCGTCTTTTTTTTTCTTTCTCTTCCTCTCCGCTTTCCGCTCCACCCCATTCTTCTCGACGCCGCTTCCCTTCCTTTTCGCTCCGTCCCCTTCCTTCCCACCCGCCCACCTGTTGAGTTCGTTACTTACTCCCCCCCCCCCACCTTTTTCCCTCGCGTGGTTCATAAACGGTTTCTGTGTTTATAATTTTTCGTTCCACTTACCTTTGTCCCCTTTCTTCTTGGGACGAAGAGAGAGAGACAGAGAGCCACAGCATTGTGGTAATAGGTAGCTTCCAGCCGGTAGTACTCCGTGTATCGAGTGCGTTCCTCTTTTACCTGTAATAGGGTCGTGTTTTTTTTGTTTCGGCGAGCAGCACGTCTGGAGCAGTTATATGACCTTTCCGCCTCATTCCTGCCCTCACCCCTCCCCCTTCTTCCGTTCAATTGGAATCAAAGATGTTGACACGTTCCCGCTAACGTGTTGACTCTTGACGTTCAAGGCCTATGAGCTTGACGAGGAAAAATGGCGTCGTGTGCGTCCTCCTAACGAGGTCAGGTGTTGATGACGTTGTTAACCCCATTGGTAAATATGTTGGGTTTGAAAAAAAATCCGTGCAGCTTCTGCGCGTGAACATTGGAGTCTTTGTTTTTATATCGGACGATTCATTTAGTAGCATATGACATCGGTCTCGACTGGAAATAACACTGAAAAATGGTTGTTTCATCTTAGCCTCCCCTCATCGCACAACTAGTATCAAAATTGTACTCAGTAATGTCACCTTTCATCTGGAATGAAGCACTGGTAAAAGAAATATCTCGATTCGGGACCGTAGTCTCTCAGATTTACAATGTTACCTTTGCGATGGCCCGGAACTGAGCAGGCTAGACACGTGCTGTCTTTCAGGCGACAGGCGTACATTGTTGCTTCCCTCGTCTAATGTCGATAAAGTGCTTAAATGTGGTCTTTAAATTTCGCAGTAGAATGGACACATACCGGTAGTACGCGGTCGATGGAAACACTGAAATGTTTTACTCGCAACGTTTCGGCCATTTAAAACGTTTTCTGCCCCGAAACTGCATCCCCAACAGCCTGAGATACTTTTTTGTTCGAGCGTTAATAACGTGCCGGAACCTGTTAGCACACCGACGACCCTGTTAGTCTCAGAGAACGAAACATCAGACCTAAGGGGATACAGAGAAGTCTTTTCAAGTGTTTGGGATGGCGGTTTCACAAACTATTCCCCTTATTAAGGAAATCGAAAAACGGATAGAAACGTACCTAACCCACATAAAAGGAAAAAAAGTGGGTTTTGGCGTGAAGTGAAACAACT
>CM068963.1:62324251-62339137 GCA_035128595.1 Eptatretus atami
AATTGAACCATGTAATGATCTTACCGAAAAAGAACTATAAACTGTCTCCAGAACCCCCCCAATCGTGCCAAGAGTTAACCACCAATGACTCCTCAATGGTGGAAATTACTCCATCGGATACCCCTGAAGTTATACCTGAGTGTTGTGATAAAGCTCTGAAAAAAACCGCATCCTGAAAAACCTGAGGCAGACGCTGATACTACTACCCTCCCCCTCCCCCCTCTACATTACTCAAGGTGGAATCAGAGCCTCCCTCACCCCTCCCCTCCACGTCGAAAACAGAAGCAACGTGATACCTGTATAACGACAGCGTAATAAACCAGTTTGGGTGAATTTAGAAATTGAAAATTTTCTACGATAGTGCCTTCTGACATGTCAGAAGGAGAAACAGATACATCGGAGAATTCCCATACAAACAGTTACTCTTAATGGTTCTCACCTTCGCAAATCCTAAATTCCAAACATACTTTTAGGAAAAGACATATAGATATAAAGGAATATTTTTCTGACTTACATGGTTTTATTGAAATAGCAAAAAGTATCATTCGTCGACCTAATGATTACCATTTCACCGAACCAGAGTGCAGTAGGCTTAAAAAACAAATGGTTAAAGCTATAATGGAAATGAAATGATGACCTGCGTGCACTTCTTTGTTTGCCACCTCTTCATCACTATGGCGATCTTTGGCAGCCTAAACATAAATGGTGGAGCAAGCCAGTCGAGGAAAAAGAGGATCATCAAAAGCATAGTGGAGTTTTCATGTGCTCAGAATCGAATATATTGTGAGGATTGGTATAACACTGTACATGTGTGATCAATACACCATGGTGTAAACCTGTCATCATGAAAAAGAAAGGAAGTACAAACACAAGTACTAATATGATCACAAATTGGTCTTCATTGGTGAAGCTTTTGATCTTCTTGCTTGTCACAAATAGCCTCGTGTCATTCAGATGTTGACATTTTGCATTTAAATTTTGCAATTGCATTTTTGAATGCTCTTCTTGCTCTATGAAGCAGTGATACATAAATAATCCAGTCATGGGCTTTTAGTTCAATGAGTTACTCACCTTTAATCGGTCACACTGCCATCAACCTCTGCCCCCCCCCCCTCGGTCACGATCGCTGCCATGTCGCTCGACCATCTTGGTTGCTTACTCGACCGCCACTATAACACTGAACTGCGCTCTGTGTATGTTTGCAATAACTCAGTTCTGCTCAGCAGGTACTTTTAAACCTGCCGTTGCTGGTCAGGGTCATATGGGAGCATGCGCTCGAGGCAGCGTGTCACTCCATTCTCACTTTCTGCCAGACTCCACGGGGCCTCTTGTCTGGCCATCCCCCAGCAGATGCCTGGCCCATCCCCATCCCTTGAGGTGGCCCGATCTCTCTGCAACCAACGAAGAACATGGTCGGTCATTGGCCCCTCCACTCACGAGGCTCCTCGCTGGAGACTAACATGAGCAGGATCAGCTCAGGAAAACGAGCTACGTGTCCATGCCAGCCGCAGCTGATGCTCACGGACTATTATAGTAACAATCTATTTCAGTCTGCTCTCACCAGCCGCCTTTATGACCAAAGTACACCCACCCGATAACGCAAGGATTCTCAAAGAGACCTGGTACGCCAAAGGAATTCAGTCTCGTCTGAGATCCCTGGTTCAGAGTCCAAGTCTCACATCCGTAGAAAGACTGGAAGCACAAGGACTGAAGACTCGGATTTTCGTCGTCCTGCACAGGTACGCAGCGGCCATGCCCCATATCCAGTGAATCCATGACTCCTTGGCCCAACCCAGATTCTATGACCTTTGGCTCACAGCCAGCAGAGACATGAATATCACTGCCAAGGCAAGTGGGAATCTCTCTGTGACTTTCAACGCATCCTCACCACAAACGGGCTACAAGACATGATGCAAGCATCCAAGATGTCATTGAAAATCCCTGGACCTTGGTTTTGACCCAGGAAACCCATAATCCCAGTGGCTCTGACTCCTCTTCAGCACCTCGAGGGCCGGAAAAAAAGAAATCCAGAGCTCGCAAAGATGACTGCATCATGTTGTGAAATCAAGGTTTGCATAGATCTTCACATTCCCCAAACTTTGCACCACAGCATTGATCTCTAGCCGAACTCCTCCCAGAATCCAGTCATGCAAGCGACCTGAAAAAGTGTGGGGTCGAGTTACAACCCTGACAAAACTCCAGTAACAACTGGAAAAAAGTCGGAGATGATATCACAATATCTCGCAGCACTCTTCAGTTCCAGAAGTATGGTTCTACTCATATTGGTCAGTTTGTGTGACCCCACAAAGGCAGAATCCTCCTCCAGAGGCATCCCGATTCTCTGAATCGAACGCTTGAGAGATCAACATCGCTGCAAGCGCCCTTGGCCCGAAACCTTGTCTGCGTTCGGTGAGATCTGAAGGCTAAGGATAGAGTCAACTGTTTTAACCTCTTTGGTGTAAAGCCTGGACTGCTCTGGCACTGGTCTCAAGTAATGGTGGCGGAACCCTATCAAGAAATTAATTCAAGCAAATACCTGCCCTGACACTGAGACAATCGTCGCCCCTCGGTAGTTGTTGCTGTCGCTCGCAATGAACCCTTGTCCCCTTCCTTTCCAGAGACGGGACAACAAGGCCCTCTTTCCAGTCAGTTTGATGATGGCTGTGTTCCAGGCCGAGCACAGAACTGCATGCAATGACACGCAGTCAGGCATTTCCACCAGTCTTGAGAAGTTCAACATGGATGCCACAGATTGTATCCATTTCCAGGAGCTTCTGTGCCAGAAGCTGTACCCCATTTTCAACCATTCACCGCAGCCTGTGTTTCTACAAATGAAGGTGATCACAATTGATCTGGAGAGTCAGCAAATCAGGATAGTAACACCCGCTGATACATCCACTCACGCAGCTTTATCAGCCTGGTGCAGCGCTCATAGTAACTCGGCCAAGCGGGCCTTCACTTGGACTCCTCTATCAGAGCCCACCACCCTGCTCTAACTGCAGTCCACCGAGGAAACGGGTTGAGGAATGCAATGCGCAAAATTCCCTGTAAGCAAGATGAGAATCACTTGATCAACAGGTAATGCTCTAGCCCTCACACATTCTCAGCACTATCGGCCTCCTTTGTCTTGCTCAGCACACGTACAGTTTATGCTCAACTCCCTGAACAGCTCAGCTCTGCAATTAAAGGCCTGGCCTTAATTCTGCTCAATGGTATCAGTGTCCCTTGAGAGACAAATCTTCTTCACCCTACCGGTGAGTTCAAAACATCTACCAACAACATCAAGAGTGGTTGCCTTGAAGGCCACTACAACAACTCTTCAGCGATTCCCTTAAAGCAACCCACCCCAAATCCCCATTGCTGTTTGCAAACAACTCAGCTGACCTTCTAATCCTTGAGCTGCCAATAATTCAGGCCTAGGCTGGGATGGTACGCATCTCTCCTGGATTTAAGCTGCAAACTTCCTACCACAAGTTGCTTACCACAAACGCTTTGTGGTAGTATTGAAGGAACTGAGCACTCTGGTAGACCCTGCAGTTCTGGATGATCCTCCAGCGACGCATCAATGAGCACATGGTCACCACCTTTGCCACAACCCCCGTGTTGGAATCCAAGTCCAGCGACGAGTATGTGGGCGCTGGAAACTATGACCAGCCTCCCTAAGTCCATGACTTCTTGCAGAAGTCAAGGACTTAGTGCTTTTTCTTCAGCAGTTCCAGACGCTGGGGACATGCACACGTCTCATAACCATCCTATCAGTTCCGTCAATGCAATGAAATCCCCGAGACTAGAAGAGTTATCCGCCTGGGGGCAACTGATCAACCACAGACTCGAGTGTGGCATAGAATGCGTCCTTCACGGTGAGATCACGTGCCTCAGTTGGAGCCATATACAGAGACAGGGAATGACCAAGAGTGACGAATCTTAGTCTAATACAACTTGTTGACCCCGTGTTATCTCAATTATCATTGGGGTCAAGCTTATTGGACACAGCTCCAGCAACTCCTTGGGCATGGTACTACGCAGAGCGAACAGACCAACACTAGGTGTAACACCCACCATAATAATCTCCGCATTCCGGTTCTCCGACTCAAGAGAGTGCTGCAATACCGATGTTCAAGACGCCTTGAGTTCAGATGATGACAAGAGACAGGTGATCATCCTTTCCTTTCGGAAAGGACACTTTCCAGGCATACCCACTCAGGTTAACCAATGAGACCGTCTGGTGGGACGACTCTCTCAGCACACCCCGACAACTACACGAATCTGACCCAGGAAGGTTACCTTGTTGGTTTTTCCTTCCAATCATCAAGAGTGGGGGTCCCGAAGGCTTTTGCTCCAATCCCGTCCATCTGGTGGCTACCTGCAGAGGGCAGGCTGCACGAGGAGGTACTCCTGGGTTTTCAATGTTCTTTGCGTTTTTCTTGTGTTTTGCGGAGTGGAGGGTTTTTATGGTGGCTGGGAGTGCAATCTGCCACCAACCTCCTAAAAAAAAAAAAGGAACCCAATGCCAGCTCCTGCCACCCTTTTGACAGGGTTTTGTTTTAATCCTTCTGGTGTCCATATCATACACCTTCCTCACACAGGAAACCTGGTGGGGAGATGGTTTAGTCGCCGCATCCAATGATGACGGGTTAGTAAAGGTTTACATGGTACCTGTAGCAATCACAGATCTTAACTGGCTGACCTGACAATATCACATGTGACATCTGTCATTCAAAATTGTCTTTTAAACATATTTTTCAAGCATTTAGACGAAAGATGCGCAATTTAAAATGGTATCCATAATTGCTCAGTTCATGATGCAAATGAGACTCACAGAAATGGGACTCGAACTCAAAAAAACTATTTGATATTTGTGGTTTAAATGTTGCGTCGTAGCCTTATTATCTCCTTGCACATGCAATATTTTTACTTTCGATTTGGCATGGTCCTTAAAAGGTCTTTATTTTTTTACATTTCTCTTTTAAAACCTCACATCCACCCCACCGTTTTCCATTTGATATTATGAAAAGTGCGGAGAGCCAGAAGTGTCGGATCTCCGACGTAATTGTTCTTTTCGGACGATGGCTGCAGCCCGACAGCCACGTTTTCCAAAGCAGACACGACCGCGTCTTCTCATGGGAGGTAAGACGCTGCATCGTGCGTGCAGCGGCGGACCATTGTGTTTGCAACCAATTGATGCTCTTGTGACATGTAATGAATTGGTGGGACGTTCCAGGTGGGATGTCCGGCCAGAAGAAGGACGCTTGATCCGCCGGTTGCAGGAAGAGTTGCGATTGAAGAAGCAAACTGGTTGCTGCTGAACGAGCTACGGCAGAGCCAGCTGCACAAGTTTGTTTTTCTCTTTGCTGACCCCTGCCTATCCACATTCCATGGACTGTTTTTTCAGGTTTGTGTGTCGAGTGCTGACAGCACGGTATTTTTTTAACAATGGGACAATTTTTGATGGCCAATGATAAGCCAATGTAGCAGACCTGGCCGATTTGTGGATTTTCACCGATTTATTTTTAACATTGGGGTAATGTGGCAATGTGAATTTCAACATGAAGTGGTTTTTCAAGGTTGTTAAATTGTGAGATGAAAAGTTTTTGCAAAATGGGGGGTGAATAACACAATAGGTGCAGCAACAACGTGCGTCTTGGCGTTCCCCGGGATTAGGCTTTCGTGGCCTCGATACTCGTCTCGGGTTCAGCCGCGCGTGGCTTTTGGAGAAGCAGGTCATTGTAGGCATTGCTGGGAACGGTTTTCAGGTGTGGCCATTACGCCAATTGTTTATTCTGCTTCGGAAATTGATGTATCAGCAAATGAGCTGTTCACTTGTTTTATTTTGCTTCCTTTGTTGATTTGTTGTCCCAAAAAACATCACTGAGGATCATATCTACATTTCTGCAGCTAGGGTCACTTTTGAGCAGTCTTGCATGCCATAAGTAAGTAATATATACAGGCGTGAGTCACAAAAAGTTGTTACCCGACTTTGTTTCTTAATCTGCAAAAAAATTTATGCAACTCCATATAAATTGTATAATACATAAAGGAAATCAAAAAGTTTTGTTTGACCTCCTAAAAAATGTTTTAAGATGTCCTCTAACGTTCTGCATACGAACGGATACATATGAAATAAGTTTTCCTGATTACTCAAGTACTTTTCAGCATGAGACACTGGAAATAACCTGCATCACAGGCAACTTGAGTTCAGAATGTTTCGCTGGGTTCTCTGAAAATATTTCCTTAACAAATCCATAGAAAAAAAAAGCAGTGAAAGGTGAAGAGGTCAGGAGATTTGGGAGGCAGGAAACCCAAATCGGTAGCTTCTATCGCTCTGTCCAGCTTCTTCACAGCGAGGCCGTACGAGCGTTGCTCCCTCCTGTTGAAACCAAGCACCGCAGGAACGTTTATCAAACGTGACCTCCAGAAAAAACGTGGGTTCATATGTGTACGTACCGTTTCATATTCACGAGCCCATCCTTCCTCGGTATCCTGATCTTCAAAAATGTATTGACCGTAAATCTGACTGACTGACCGAGACCACTACCATCATCGTTATTTTTAGGAGCGGGTCGATAATCCAAACTGAATTGCACTAACAAATTACAATGTCGAGCTTGTCATCTGAAGCCTCAGATCAGAACTTTAACACTCTGATGAACTGCTTTTTGAATACACTGCGATTTCATGTGATTTCTGCTAACCTGTTGATTTTCTAGAGATACGTGCAAATCGCTTCACTAATTCTGTTTTATAGTCTCAAGAGTGAGAAATTTCCTCAGGTGTCAGAAGTGTCCTGCGTTGTCTTCTTCACTGAGCCCGATCCTCTCACTTTGAACCATACCGATATGTAATCTTCAAAGTTGGGTGTATTAACGTCGGAAATCGTCCTCTGGAACGCCTGCTGTACTCATTCACTGATTTCAGCTCGACGTCTTTCTCACAATGATCGATTCGCGTCTTTTCCGTTGTTCGTTGCACCATGCAAAAAAAATTCAAAATACCTGATAGATAATCATTGTAGAAATGTCAAAACACATTTACAATTTTGCCATTGCTTACCCCCCCACCTCATTCAGCGGTAGTTAAATTTTTTACCAACTAAGATGTAAAAAAAATTCAACTCGGGTACTATATTTTGACTTCGCCCAGTATTACTCAAGAGTTGCTTCATTTTGAGCTTCGCATATGCCATTAAATGCCACTCTTGGCCCTGGCCTCTTTAAAGCCACCTGCTTGTGTTGTACGGTTTCGCAGCATCACACGTTAAATCTCGCTGGGAGTGGACCATCCCTTGAAAGAAAAGTTGCATGTGGAAGGTAGAAAACGGACGGCAGCACCCATTTTGGTTTTCGTGTTACACCTGACTTCTGTTTTTTCTGGGATGAAAAGGTGTGTTTTCATGGATGGGTAAACTTCGAGACAAATGATCGTGGACGCTACAGGACACTATTATAATGGGAACACTATGGTACATGTCATTACAGCCAATGAGTTTCGAGTTGAGATGGATTTTATCCAAGTGCCAAGGGTTATAATGTTACGTCTTGTTAATTTGTTCGTCAGCATTTGACTGTAAACGAGTAACGTTGTGCCGCTGTCCCGGATCGGCAGACTTGGGCTGCGCAATGTATTGACTTTCAGCCACGATAATTGTTCGCGCTGATGTCACCGCATGAATGGCGTGAACATGTCGGCAGAAGTCGAACCGTGGCGGGTCATGCTTTGGTTGAGATAACTACCCCCTTTCCATATGTGAACCAAATGTATTTTCGACCCGGAAACAAAGTGTGGCAAGAAACTATCACGTGTTTGCTGCACTTGTTTTGCAACCCGGACTTCAAAGTACACGTAAAGAAAGCCAAAGTAATCGTGTACCCGTCGTTTAGCTGCTTCTGTGTGTGCTACGATGTGGTTGTTTAATATAGCTTAGTTTTCAGGAAAAACGCTTTCTTGATTCCCGAGGGAACACCTCGGCATTGTGTGATTGCTCTGTTATGCATTAACCTCTAGTTGCCAAAATTGCTGAAGGTTACACAATGTCAGCTTGATCTTCAGGCGATGACCCGGTGGCCAGAAGTTTTAACTGGCAGTTTGGCCTGGTGCTCGAAGCTGAAGACACAGTGTCTCCCCTTTCTGGGTGTGTTTTCCCTGTGTCAGCCTGCAGTGAGCTCCTCGAAACTCCGCAACTCACTACGCTGTCGCGCAGTGAAATGCCACGGCCAACGCTATTGAACGCGAGGCCCAGCAGGTAAGCTCAAATCTCTGCACTATAGACATCCTGAAACATTTGCCCTTGCTTATCAAAGGTGTGGAAACAGGAACAGCAATGATGGATTGCCAACATGGCAGTCGATCGCATGAAGCCAAAGACCCCGAACCATTTCCTGTTTGACCTGACACGATCCGACGACAATTGACTGGAAATGCACGATTTCGAGATTATTACCTTCTGCACCCGAAGGTGAATGGACATTGTTTTCACATTGTATGTTCTGTCATGGGCTTCTCAAAAAGTTATGGACGGATTCAGAAGAACTTGGGTGGAACAGGTTGGGGTGTGTGACAAGGACAAATTGATTAGATATTGGTGAATATCTGATCCGGATACAAGGCTTTTTAAATGTTTTTTTAAAGTAATTCCTTCGTAATGTAGAGCTGGCCAAAACGATATATTTGGCATGATACTTAAATTTTTTTTCGATGGGTTGTGACAAAACTTGGTGGATGAGTTGGGTCGGTGACAAGAAGCCAATTGGGTTTTGGTGAAGGTCCGTGTGCAGATCAGCTTATCAGGGGGATGCAAAACATAAACAGTTCACCCTGCAGAAGTATGTGCCCCTACGAGTGCGTTCCTAGTTTATCCTGATTTTGGAAGCTCATTTAGCAAGTCAAGTGGTGGGTTGAGTGTTCTTCCCTCGACTTGGATCACACTATTTGTCTGTCTGGTTAGGGAAACCTAGCCTTTCAATGGTCTCTAAGGCGAATCCGGTTTCAGCGACTAATCACATGAACGACTGACCAGCATTATTGTTTGAACGCTCAATTAGAGATTTCTCTGCACTGAAAAATCAATTTCGAATCGTTCAAGCTGATGGCTTTGTACTTGCAGGCCTCAGCAGTGTTCCAAACGTTTCCTTTGTATTTCATATGGCAGATTCAACTGGAACGGCACTCGGTAGGCCGGATATCATACCTCCGCCCTGGGCTGAAGCAGTTTAACGTATCATATCCCACTAATTAGGCCGATCTGCAATCCGACCAGAACCAAATTCATCAATTCGTCTTGTCACAACCCGACCTGTTCACCTACAAGTTTCGTCAAATCTGTGTACAAGTTCTTTGAGATGCCTGATGACAGAGCAGACAAACGATAGACAGGGTGAAAACATTACTCCATCCACCTTCGGTGGCAGAGGTAATTAAATTGATGAAATGTTTTGGCAGATCTACACTTGAGGACTAATCCAAATTTGTCATCCCTTCACATGTAGTTTGATTCCTTGGTCGTGAGAGAGAAGGGATGGCATTTTGTAGATTCTTCCCTTCTCAATCAACAACTCGCCAATATTTGTCCACTTCGCTTGCTGATGCCTGATCTTTGTGTGGCTGATCCGCAATGCTTTAATCCACAAACTCACCATAATCTTTGATATCTGCTGATGACCTCTCAATCCCGTTCATCTCTTGGCTTTTTAGGCCTTTGCAGAGTCGGTCTTTAAGTGGACCTTGCCCCTCCACCATGCTGCGTGAGGACAGCCCCTACCAGGGTAATCAAGGTTTTCTCAGCAGGAGCAGGGGTGCTGCCCATTGCTGGTACGTGGAGGACAGGTACGCCCAGGAAGGAAATGTTTTCTATCTCTATCTAATCATGCTGTTTTTGTGTTTTGGGTGTTTTTACAGTGTTCTCAGTCTGTATGGAGCTAAATACATAAATCGCACACACATAAAGCCAACTACTGAGAGAACATTGGACTTCACTTCAGAAAATCGAAGCCACGACATCATCTTTTTTGCAACCTCGGCTTTTCTCCGTAATCAATCGGGTATGAAGTTGGAAATTCGTTTCCCCGCTCCCCCCACCCCCCCGCCATATGATGACCGGCTTGTTATCCTCCTCATCGATGCACCACCACTGCTTCAACACAAATGTTGTTCCTCCATCCGTGTCCACCTCAATCGCTTTCTCAGGCATCAAGGTTGCCCGCTCATCTTGTGTGTCAACGCCTCTTCCACCTCTTCTCATGGCTCGCGAGAAGCTACCGTTGTCATCAAAATCAAGGTGGTCGTGCTATTTCTGTCGGAGTGGAATGGTTCGTAACAAAGCATGGTACCCACTCAGCACCCCTCGTCCATGCAGGCGTTACAACCAGGTAAGAACCTGGATAACATCGGACACACACTGCCCTGGTTTTCAATTGATGATCCCAAAATTTTTGTTTGTACGTCTGTGGTGCACGTGAACGTGTTTAACGAAGCAATGGTGGATCCATTTAGATCATCAATTCATTGGATAATTGTCTGCATGCACCCAGTAGCAACTGCTGTACTCCTCTGAAATGGTTTTGTATTGCTGTCTTACCTTCCCCTCAATCAGATAACCGCGCTCCATCCGTTCAACCGTCTCCTTCTCCTCGGAAGCGAGTCCCCTGCGTTACACAAGCTGCCGGCAACGACAGCTCTACCAAGCAGCTTGATGAATAAACGCTTACTTGAGATAGGTCCTCCACGGTCATTCACCGCCTCCTGACGCTGGCCTTCCTGCATGTGCAGTCAAGGATGGATGTTTTGTGTGCTCTTGCTGTAGAGGTGTGCAGGCTGCTTCTGGTAAGCCAGGGTACTGTTCCACTTCTTTGGTTCCTGCTCCAATCCCTAATGTGTGTTCTCTCTTTCTGCCACTCTATCTTGAAAACATTGTAGGTGTTTTATTCAAGGTTCCCTAGCTCTTATTTCCATCCAGGTCAATCAATTTCCTCTTCGACACCCTTTTTTCATGCTGATGCAGTAATTCATGTTTACTCCATAACTAGCAAGCTACCCATGCATGAACATCGATTTCTAAACGGGGGTAGTTTTCTTCGATGGGTGTTTGTGGACCGAGGGCGGTTGTGCTGATTGCAGACTTTTTTGTGTCCTCTTTAAGAATGATTTTAATCATTGAGTAGCAAGGAAATGACGATGGCACGACGTGCAGGTTTGCATGCTATTTCCTTTGTAGATCAATCGCTGACCATCCGTGACGTTTTTTTGCCTCTGTGCTCGCTCGACAAAAAATTACACGAGGTAGAGGCGGGCACTGCTTTGCTCGCCACTCCAGTATGAGTTTTTTCCAGTAAAATGAGTCTTTCTTTGAGTCTTGCAAGACCTCAGGCTACGAATAACCAAACACGCAAATGAAGAACCAACCAAGTTTCTTTCGAAATCCGTCCCCACTATCTGAGATATCTATGTACACAAACAGTAAACAGCCAGCAAGGGGTGAAAACATCACCTCCTTCACTTTGGTGGTGGAGGTAATAAACGTTTCGTTTTTAAAATTTCTTCAACCGTTTTCCGTGGATTGCTTGTAAGCCACTGGCACGCATCTTCCCGGCTTCAATGGGCGAACCGCGGTTCGATACCGAGGTAGGAAGGCAAAATATATGATCATTGATCATACAATGAGTAAAAAATGTTTTCAGTTGCTTGTGAAGTATTGAATCACAACGTCACGGCAGGAAAGCCAAGAGTATGGCGCATTTCACTTTTGTGGTAGCCTGGGTTAGAACCCAACCCAGCTATAAATATCATCCCGCGTGGTTTCACAGGCAGGGTGATCATCAATGTGTAATGCTGTCTCTCGCATGGACCATAATGGGTGAAATGAATGTGGAGAGAGAAAGCCTTCGGTGAATTAGGCTTTAATTTGGCTTGATTGAAGCATCTCTACAACACAAACAAAAGGTACATTGCAACAATTGACTCCAGCGAAGTATAATAATAATTTAACAGCACAAACACACAGAGCTAGGTACACTCTCACTCTCACCGTTTAAGCCTCAGTAGACTACACGCCAGTCAACGACAAAACCGAGGACATGCTTTAGTCAAAGCAGTTTTCCCAGCTCTAGCTCCACAAGCAAGTCACACGTCACGAGTGCGGCTATTGGTCTTCTTTAATTTCACCACACTGGGTGCACTATTTGCCGGGAATCCTCTCCCCTTCCTCTCTCTCTCTCTTTCTCTTTCTCTTTCTCTTTCCTTTCTTCTCCCTTTCTCTTTCTCTCTCTTTTCTTCTCCTTTCTCTCTCTTTCTCTCTTCTTTCTCTCTCTTTCTCTCCTTTGTCTCCGCTTTTCTCTCCCCTTTCTCTATCTCTATTCTCTATCTCTATCTCCTCTTTCTCTTTCTCTTTCTCTTTCTCTTTCTCTTTTCTCTTTTCTCTCTCTCTCATCTCTCTCTCTCTCTCCTCTCCTATCTTCTCTCTCTCTTCTCTCTCTCTCTTTCTTCTCTTTCTCTTTCTCTTCTCTTTGCTCTTTTCTCTTTCTTTCTCTGTCTTTCTCTCTTTCTCTCTTTCTCATAGATCAGTCTTCTCCCTCTTTTCTCTCTTTCTCTCTTTCTCAACCTCTTTCCTCTTTCTATCTTTCTCTCTCTGTCCATTCTTCTTTTCTCTTCCTCCTCTATAGTCGTTTAATTTATTTTTCAAAATCGTCTTTTTTTTCTTTCTTCCCTCTCCGCTTTCCGCTCCACCCCATTCCTTCTCGACGCCCTTCCCTTCCTTTGCTCCGTCCCTTCCTTCCCACCTCGACCCACCTGTTGAGTTCGTTACTCCCCCCCCCCCCCCTTTTTCCCTCGCGTGGTTCATAACGTTTCTGTGTTTATAATTTTTCGTTCACTTACCTTTTCCCCTTTCTTCTTTGGGACGAGAGAGAGAGGACAGAGAGCCACAGCTTGTGGTAATAGGTAAGCTTCCGCCGGTAGCCTACTCCGTGTATCGAGTGCGTTCCCTGTTTACCTGTAATACGGGTCGTGTTTTTTTGTTTCGGCGAGACACACGTCTGAGCAGTTATATGACCTTTCCTCATTCCTGCCCTCACCCCTCCCCTTCTTCCGTCAATTGGATCAAAGAATGTTGACACGTTCCCGCTCGTGTTGACCGTTCAAGGCCATGAGACTTGAACGAGGAAAAAATGGCGTCGTGTGCGGTTCTCCTAACCGAGGTCAGGTGTTGATGACCGTTTGTTACTCCCATTGGTAATATGTTGGGTTTGAAAAAAAATCCGTGCAGCTTCTCGCGTGAACATTGGAGTCTTTGTTTTTATATCGGACGATCATTTAGTAGCATGACACGTCTCGACTGGAAATCAACTGAAAAATGGTTGTTTCATTTAGCCTCCCTCTCGCCACAATACTAGTATCAAAATTGTACTCAGTAATGTCACCTTTCATCTGAATGAAGCACTGGTAAAAGAATTATCTCGATTCGGGACCGTAGTATCTCAGATTTACAATGTTACCTTTGCGATGGGCCCGGAACGAGCAGGCTTGACACGTGCTGTGCCTTTCAGGCGACAGGCGTACATTTGTGCTTCCTCGTCTAATGTTCGATAAAGTGCTTAATGTGGTCTTTAATTTTGCAGATAGAATGGACACGAGTACCAGGTGTACGCGTCGATGGAAACACTGAAGATGTTTTACGTCAACGTTTCGCCATTTAAAACGTTTTGCTGCCCCGAAACTGCATCCCCAACAGCCGAGATACTTTTGTTCGGCGTTAATACGGCCACCTGTTAGCAACCGACGACCCTGTAGGTCTCAGAGACGAACATCAGACCCTAAGGATAGCAGAGACAGTATTTCAGTGTTTGGGATGGTTTCACAACTATTCCCTTATTAAGGAAACGAAAAACGGATCAGAACGTACCTTAACCCACATAAAGGAAAAAAGTGGTTTTGGCTGTGAAGTGAAACAACTCCGGGCTTATGTGACACACGTGTCAATGAAAAATCGCTATGAGTCACTCTCAAATGATGAAATGGAGACCCCCTGTTTGTAGATCAAGGTGAAAGGGGATTACTCACAGAGAAATTAAGGAAAACTACAGTCAAGATCCCTACTTCTGATAAGGAAATTGAACGCATGTATGATCTACCGAAAAAGAACTATAAACTGTCTCCAGAACCCCCCAACGTGCCAAGAGTTAACCACCAATGATCCTCAATGGTGGAAATTATTCGATCGGATACCCCCTGAAGTTAACTGAGTGTTGTTGAATAAAGCTCATGAAAAAAACGCATCCTGAAAAACCTGTAGGCAGCACCGCTGATACTACTACCCTCCTCCCTCCCTCTATCATTACTCAGGTGGAATAGAGCCTCCCTTCAACCCCCCACGTCGAAAACAGAAGCAACGTGATACCTGTATAACGACAGCGTAATAAACCAGTTTGGGTGAATTTAGAAATTGAAAATTTTCTACGATAGTGCCTTCTGACATGTCAGAAGGAGAAACAGATACATCGGAGAATTCCCATACAAACAGTTACTCTTAATGGTTCTCACCTTCGCAAATCCTAAATTCCAAACATACTTTTAGGAAAAGACATATAGATATAAAGGAATATTTTTCTGACTTACATGGTTTTATTGAAATAGCAAAAAGTATCATTCGTCGCCTAATGATTACGATTTCAACCGAAAACCAGAGTGCAGTAGGCTTCAAAAAACAAATGGTTAAAGCTATAATGGAAATGAAACTGATGACCTGCGTGCACTTCTTTGTTTGCCACCGTCTTCCATCACTTATGGCGATACTTGCAAGGCCTAACAATACATGGTGGGCAAGCCCAGTCGAGGATGCTCCAGTAGTCAACCTCATTAAACACAAAAATTAAGATGTAGCTTTTTTAACAAGAAACCACT
>CM068963.1:62342267-62367161 GCA_035128595.1 Eptatretus atami
GAAGAATGTCACCAATGATAGGTGGCTAAGTGCCACTGCTCTTGCGTCAGAGGTTGGCATTAGATCATGTGACAAAGTGGACAGCGTGCTAAAATCGGTACTACACACCTACTGTGCCTCACAAAAAGTTTGGAAAAAGAACCCTCCCATACCCACCTCTGACTTTTCCCCACCTTTCTCAAACCTTTATCTATCTGGCTCTACTAGTCTAGAACCTATTGGTTTTGGCCGATCTCGATCCTTTTCTGGAATAATCGAAAACCCTGAACATACAATGCCTAAAAGTCCTTTTTCCCTCTTTGTCCTCCCCCGTATCCTGTAGATGGGTCACTACTTACCAAAAACCACTCCCCTTTATCCTATTTGGAATTGGTAACTATCGACAGCCTGTACAAAACGGTTTTTTGGAGATCTCCAAAAATGGAAGAATCGCACATTGGGTATTGCCAACAAATTCTCTAATTCACTCGGTTTCACAAATAAAAAGTGAGCGTTGGCCCTTCTGTGGACAAACCGAAACACTACCTCACGTATATACGCTGTAACCGTTTAACCCCTTTATTTGTTTCCTGAAGATGCTTTTGGCATGTCTCTCTAGTAATTTTGATTTTCCAACTTTATTTTTGGCCCGAATATCGCTTCAACTCCCAAATCAGCAATCCTAATTCATTTTTTCCTTTCACAAGCTAAGCTTGCTATATATAAGACAAGAAAATCAAAAATGTGTAATGATTTGTGTACAACAGATAGCTTAGAGGTGTTTAAAGCCCTTTGTGTTTCAAGAATCAAACTGGAGTTCTGGTGTTGTTCTCAGGTACAGGTGTTTGAGACCCAATGGTGTATAAACACTACCTTCTGTAAAGTATCTGAGGGTCAGTTAAAATTCACTCATTAGTTACTGTATGCCCTCTGTCTAAACTTTCCTGTTGTTTGTTTATGAAAATTGTGTGCAACTGTATGAGCCTCTGCATGTGAGGCAATCAATTTTTGTATTTTTGTTTTTGTAATAAAAGGACATAAAAGTCAAGTCTCTCTTCTGTCTCTTTCTCTCTCTTTCTGTCTGTCTCTCTGTCTCTCTGTCTGCTCTCTCTCTCTCTCTTCCTCTCTCTCCTCTGTCTCTGTTCTCTGTCTCTGTTCTCTCTCTGTCTCTCTCTGTCTCTCTCTCCTCTCTCTGCCTTCTCTCTGCTCTTCTCTGCCTCTCTTCTTGCCTCTCTCTGCCTCTCTCTGCTCTCTCTCCTCTCTCTCTCTCTCTCTGCCTCTCTCTGCCTCTCTCTGCCTCTCTCTGCCCTCTCTCTGCTCTCTCTCTCTGCTTCTCTCTCTCTCTCTCTCTCCTCTCTCTAACACTCCTCACCCCTCTCCCTCTGTTGGGAGGACTGTAGTATGTACGAATCGGGGTGATGAAGGTTGTGGTCAAGTTGCATCGGAATTGTGTCGTTTCTGATGAGAAAACAAATACCTCTTTAGGGGGAGCAACCCCTCCCCCCCACCTCCCCCTGTAAACACTCTGAGTAGACCCCCTCAGACCCCAATTATTTTATTTTTAAATAGTGCTGTGAACAAACTTTACTTATGTCTAAGGTATGTAGTACATACACGGTGATGAAGGTTGTGGTAAAGTTTCATTGAAATTGTGTGTGTAGTTTGAGAAAAAGTGCAATTATTTGTGGACGGACGGACGGATGACACACCATCCCGTAAACTCCCCAGAACTAAGTTCCAGTTGAGCTAAAAATCGGGGTCTAAGGAGGTGTAAGGTGGGGTTACCCCCCTAAATATGTATTTCCTTTCTTCTCTGAAACTACACACACGATTTTGATGAAACTTGACCACAACCTTCATCACCAGTGATGTACCAAAGTTTGTTCACACCATTAAAAGAATCTAGGTCGAAAGGGGTGTACGGAGGATTGCCTCCCAAAAGAGGTATTTGCTTTCTTCTTCGAAACTACACACATAATTCCAATGAAACCTGACTACAACTTTCATCACCAGTGATGTACCAAAGTTTGTTCACAACATTTAAAAAAATCGGGGTTTGAGTGGGTTTCCCAGGGGAGAGGGGCAGGTTGCCCCCCAAAGTAAGTAGTTTCTCTTCTCAGAAACTACACATACAATTTTGATGAAACTTGACCACAACCTTCATCACCTATGATGTACCAAAGTTTATTCACTGCATTAAAAAAATAAAAATCCACAGTTATTTACTTTCTTCTCCATTAAATATTTTGTGGGTTATCCATGCCTCCCAGAGGTTCCCTGGTTTTCTCATCCAGCCGCAACCAGGTGAGTGCCCAGGGGTATTGCCCCTATGTTTTTTTTAGGTTATTTCTCCGAAATAAGCTCAGAGTGGATTCCAGTATCCAGCCGTCCATACGTACGTACGTCCGTTAACATTTGACTAAAAAATCTTCTCGCAAGCTACCTGACCGATATGGACCAAATTTGTTATGATGCATAAGAACAGCAAGGTCTTGTAGAAATTATGTGTGTGTGTGAATTTCCACTCACGTGTGGTCATACGGTGGTTAGATGAACGCCGGCAGTCTCCCAAGTCTCCATTATGCTCAGCAAGCGTAGTGACGGGAGTAATGGCAGAAGCAGCCGAGATGCACGTGGCCATTGCTCCTCCGAATCCAGGTCGAAAAATCCCGGCGGTAAATAAGTCATGAAATGTTGATTTCCAGCAGCTGAACATACCAAGTTGGGAAATAGGCAAGTTTGTCTATGGTGGTTCCACCGAGTTCATTGAAACCCGGGTTGAATACAAAGGCCTACGGAACGTTCGTTTGGTCGATGATGGGAACGGAGAAGAGGAAAAACGAAAACCAAAGGAAGCCAAAAGAAAGGACAGACTTGAAGATTTCTGTTCACTGACACTCCCCATCCAACTTCACAGAGCTTGAGCAAATCTGCAAGAAGGTACGGGAGAAAATGCCCAAATCCAGATGTGCAAAGCTGATACAGCCGTACCCAAGAAGACTCAAAGCTGTAATCGCTGCCAAAGGCGCTTCTACATCGTATTGACTCAAGGCGGTTGAATACTTATCGACTCGAGACATTTCAGCTTTTCATTTTCAATAAAAAAAATTTCAATTTCTAAAAATATGTTTTCATTTTATCATTATGGGGTATTTTGTGTAGATCAGTGACAAAAAAATTGAATTTAATCCATTTTGAATTCAGGCTCTTCTACCCTCGTTAACCTCCCCCCAAATCCCTCCTCTTAATTTTCCAGTTTTTCTTCCTTGGAGTTTCCTTCTCCATGCATGCGTGTTTTACGTCCTGTTTTTGTCTGTTACTTCCTGATCCATTCAGTGTGCTCGCTCTTCCATGAGCCTCAATGATGTACACAAAAAAAACCAGATCTACAAATTCGACCCTCCTTTACCATAATTTTGCTGTTGTGGACCTGCTATTTACACCACAACCACAAGATTGATTCAACTTTTCTTTTCATTCACTTTTCTTCATTCCTCCTCTCCTCCCATACCTCAGGTTCTGAACTCTTTCCTTCCATCCACTGTTTTCCCCTTTCATTGTCACCCTCATTAGGAAAGGCTGGTGTGTGCTTGCCTGAAGTGGAACCTTATGCATGCAGTCATTGTGGTACTGACTTCACCGTGGGTTGGCGACGGCAGCCCGCTGGGGATGTAGTTTGCCAGGCCTGCCTCGCATCTGGTGTGAAGGCTTCCTTGCGAGCTGAACATACAGGGCGCCTTAAGGCTGCGTTCATGAAGGCTCTGCAGCAGGAGCAGGTAAAGCAACTCATCACAGCGCGTGCGCTGCATACAATTGCACCAAGTTTGAAATGTCCCCGGTGTCCCCCCCCCACGTGCCTCAAGTGAGCCAATGACGGCCGTCCGGTAGATGGCAGTGCGTAACCTAGACGGAAATGGCGACAATTGACGGAAATACCCGAGTATTTCAATGGAAATTTGTGAAACTAATGTGTTATATATGTGAAAACCATTGAATTTAATGCTTGACGGAAAAAACCAAGAAACACTCCCCCTCTCATGTACGAACAAACGAAAGACGTCATTTCCGCCCACCATGGCATCTCGCGCCGAATGCTGAAAGCTAAGTTCTTCTTATGCCATCATTCTCTTTAATATTAGCCATAATTTGATTCTAATTCACCTGCTTGCTCGTTTCTCATCTGCTCATTATGCACTCTTTCACTTTTCACCGTTGGATGAAAGAGGGTCATTGAGGGTTAAATATTTGAATGCAAAGTGATTTGTGTTTCATGAATTACCCTGAAACAACAAGAGCAATCGTTTTTTGTTTTTTGGAGTGGGGTGGAAAGCTCAAACACCGGAAAATGCAATTATGGGCACATTTTCAAATGAAACTTTGTATACAAAAAATAGAACATCAACATTGGGGAATGGGGGACACATGAAATAGGTAATGATATTTTTTGGGATTTGACTCTTTGTTCATGCCCCCAGGGGATGGGAATTTGTGGGGTCAAAAAAAATAAATGTTTTTTATCACTCAAAATTTGATAGTGGGTCATTCCTGGTGGAACGTTTTGCTATCTTTTAATTTTACTTCAGGTGGGAAGCATGGGGGATTTGCAATGGCGTGCCGTCCACTTCGCTCCAGTTTAACCTGTTGTTGGTGTCGCGTGGGCATGATGGGCCAGATGGCCTCCTTCTGTGTCAAATTTCCTTTCCTTTTTATTGTCCATCTTTTTTTTTGATTATCGACAATGCAAGTGTTTGAATAGGAGGTGCTCATGATTACATGGATGCTTTTACATGAGTTTCAACACCAGAAATCTGTCCCTTTTGCCTATCTTTATCTCCCTAAATAACAACTCCTTCATGGCATGAACAATGATGAAATGCTGCTTCTTCTTTGGATTGCAATAATACTTTTGGTTTGTTATGCTGGTGTCCATTTGTGTGCAGAGACCCAGATTGAGTGATGGTTTATGAGTGATCGTTTTTGATTGTCCAGGTTGAGGTCAGGAATCCAAGAGATAGTTTATGGGTTGGTACTGTGGAACCTAAAGGTACAGGTCAATTGTTTTATTTGCAAATTTCTCTGTAAATTTAATATCTAGGTCTGCACAGTTATTGATCGGTATCAGTGGTCATTGGGTTTGTGGAAATTGTGCGATTTGTGCGAACCTTGTCGTACCTCCTTCCCCTGTGCAGGAGATAGAAAAGCAGATTCAGAATCAGTCACAACTTCCTGGCTCTGTGAATAAGCAGAACCGTCCGCAGGTTCTCCCAACCAAACAGGTGAGTGATGGTATCTCAACCTGCAGCAGCTGATGGCAGGCCGGCCTTCCATTGTGGTGTCATTGATTTGAACGATAATAATCAGTTCAATTAAATAACATGTATTTCCTTCTTCCAGTTCAATGTACAGTAAGTAGTACCCTGGTTTACATCACCCGTTTTCATGTCGTTTCACAAATACATCATCACATTATTAATACCACTTCTCGAAAAATATGTCGTCACGTTATTGATGCCACTAATACCACTCAAACTGACGTCATTTTAAAAGTCATAACTACTTTATTCTTGAGTGTTTTCAGAACTAACAAGACTGATAAAGATTCCAGAATACATCACAAAAGTACCAAATCAGGAGATTGCAAAATCGCCAAACGAACTACTGTACATTGATTGCTTCACGCAACAAGAAATGTAATGTACTGTGCTGTAGATTGGCTAAGAGGCGTTACAAAAGTGTTACGTTAGACGTGAAATTCAATGTTATTCGTTGAACGGATGCTGGTGAACATGCCGTTGATGTTGCTGGGTTATTAAGTTTTCCTTCAATCTATAAATATGCCAATCTTCATCGAAGGAGGAGGAAGAAGAACACGTACCACCAACTTTGACCGCTTCCGCAAGAGGTTTATTTTTATTTAAATATATCTGGTAATTGTTTTTTTTTATACGTATGTGGACTTGAATATAACTGTCATTAATCAAAAAGGGTAATATCATAGGTAAAAAGCAAAATATAATACTTGAAGTGGTGACGTTGGGTCCAATTTTTTTGTTTTTTGCCACTTATAACGTGAGACCGCTTTGGCAGCACCGAACCTGTCTACTGGCAAGACAGACAGACGTTCTTTCTTGATTCCATTTCTCACGGTTAGGAATGCACCCCACCCCCACCTCCCGATTCCATTAATTATTATGAGAAAAATTGCTTTTATTTTCATCATTTCGATATTCGTCGCACTTTTCAGAAATGCATCCCTGACTTAAACCGGGGTCTTACAGTAGTACAATGCATGAAAACAAATAACAGGAGGCAGCTTGAGTCCCGGAATGGAAATTCCTTGTTGGGCATGCAGTAGCAGGCAAACAAAATTTCACGTAACAATGCAAAGACCGATTACTTAACATAGACGATGAATCACGGAACAAAGTCAGGTAGTTATACAAAATACATTTGGAATTTGAGGCAATGCAGGAAGAATGGTTTGGAAATGGAGCAGCTGCACATTAGGTTATGAAATGTCTGTCAAATCATTCCAAAGTTTGGGACCAGAGAAACGAATGTTGTGCTAGAAATATAGTTATATGCTTCAGGATATGAATATGAGACTGATCTGGTGGTGTACCGATGACTGTCAAAATTAAAATTGAACAAGTTGCACAAATGAAAAGCATGGTGTCTGTTCACACATTTATACATAAAAAGAATACCTTGATGATATAGTGTGACATCATACAATTTAAGTTTAAGTTCGCGAGGACGAGGCCGTTTATTCCTGATACATGAAACACCCTGCAACCCATGCCTCCAGAAAACAGACTTTTAGAACACCGGCCAGATTTCCCATCCAATCATCATGTAACTTTGTTACAACATTCTCCATTAATCGGCGCTCCTTTGTTGAAAGTTTCGTGTCAATCGCTCAAGCGGTTGTGGAGAAAACAAATTTTGAAGTAAATAAAGGTGAAAAAAATAAGGGCCTTGGCCAACATTCCACAACCTAGTCAAGGATGGTCATGTACTCCTGTTACTAGTTAAATCATTTATCAGTTTGAGATCCAGGTGGCATCCTACATATTATTCAAGGTAAGTTTATATATATATATATAAATTTTTATTTATTATTATTAATTTTTCTGCAAAAGGAATGTTGTTTGCATTAGACTGAAATGTATTACCTGACGTACGAGTACAATATGGTAAATAAGGAAGTACAAGGGAACAGTATAACAATTGAGGTACATTTTGGGGGAGAAAACATTTCAGTCTTGAAATTTCTTTTGGTAATTACCAAAGGTATATCCAATATCTTTGGAAACTTCCTTTTCAAGTTAATGGATATGAAATTTGCATGATAATTGACTATCAACATAAACAACCAATAATTTTAGTCCATTCAACTCTTGGTATTCTTTCATTGTTCACCAGGATCTCAACTGTGTCTAAATCTCAACAATTTTTTTAAACTGAAAAATATATAATTAGGCGTACACTTTTTTGAATTGATGGATAGTCTATTTGCTCGAAACCATTCACATTTGGAAAATATTTTCATTGACAACAGTACATGATGAGTTATCACTATATAAAACATTTGTCGTGCATATTAAACAAAATAATAAATTTGCAGGTGTGTGTCTGGCATTGATATATATGATATAAACAACTAGCAGGGATACCTGGCATTGCCTGGTCCTGTTCTAATCCTGTTGGCATTTTGAAGAAATCTATTACTTTTATTTTGTGGGGGCCTAACCATGAAGGAATGGAGTCGAGGATCATTTAACATTGCCTTTAACATTTAACCCTAACTTCCAAACACTTAGGAACAACAGAGTGATTATTTTTTAATTATTTATTTATTTATTTAAGTTCAACTTTTGTTTTCAAAATTTTCAAGAATTTCTTTTGCGTAAAACATTCCCCAGCACTCACTGATAAACCTCTGAAAGTTTTATGAAGATCCGTATAGTCGTCTCTGAGAAAATTGACAACACAGACAGATTGACAAACATAGCCCGGTGTGACTGTTCAAAGACCAATCACAAATATGACACATTGTCTCAGCAATTTGTTTAATTTCAGATTTTATCACCTTTGGGCTAATTCCATCCAAGCCAAGGGCTTTGTTGTTTTTAAAAGAATTAAATATCACAAATTTCCACCTCTGTTGTGGAGTATAAATACAAGGAATTTGGATGAGGATCATGAAGATAATAATCAAAGTCAACTTGACAGGGTGGAATCCTGCTTATTTAATGATGGACCTATTCCTGTTAAGAAATTTTTGAATTGATGAGATATTTTTGTGTTATTATTTCACCCCCCCCCCCCCATTACAATTCATTCTAATTTTTAGAGTCATCTTTTCTTTTTGTTTATCAGAGTATTTATTACATACCAGGTTGACTTTTTTTTGTATGTTGTGGATTGAGTAACCCGATCTTCCATCCCAGGGGTTTTAACCTCCTCTTTCTGTATTTAACATTACAAAGTGGAAGACGTTTTTCACATAAGGCATGCAATTTAGATTTAAATAAAGCAATATATGCTTCATCGGGGTTTTCTGATCGGTAAATACCACCACAATTACCATTTCTTTAATTGTTCTGTAAAATAATAATATGTTCCGAGTCAATCCTTCGATTAAAAAATAACTACCTTTTTCTCCAGTAGGTGTACTTTTACAGTGCATTGACGTTATTTGAGAGATGGGTAGATGGTCAGTGATGTCATAATACAATAATCCACCAGTAGTAGATAAATCACATTTGGTTTGAGTTATAAAGAGGTCGGGAGACTTCTATGTAGGGATAGCCCGGACACTCCATTGGCTCAATACAACATAAATCCTCAAACAAATCGACCAAGATAAAACGTATAAACCTATAAGTTACCCTACCAGTCGTCTACGGAGAATTTGGGACTTTTAGAAATCATCGCTGAATAAGAAAAATGAGAGACCTAAAAGTGCCCGCTTGTCATTCTTATTCTTCTCATTATTTTGTGACAACCTAACTCAAAATTGGTTTAAGCTATGAACTTGGTTTAAACACCAATCTACTGCATTTGTAGTGGGAAGGTGCAAACTGATCAGAATTTTAATAGCTTGAAAGGATTCCACGAAAAGTACGCAACACTGCATTCCTTTGTAAAGGAATAGGAAGGGTTTGGAGATGGGTGGGACTACAACTGTCAATCAGCCTGAAGGGGGCGGCGCTGCGAGACATTTGCCCAGGGGCCAATCAGACCTACATGACTGTGGTTAATGGTGTAATATTTTGAGTCCTGTTCATACAGGGCAGTCATGGGGCCAATCAACAGCAACAACACACACACACACACACATTTTTTATAAAATACAGACTATCTAGAATGTGAGATTGTCTATAAAGTACGTACAGTACGAATACAATGTGAGCACATGGATAAATTGTACTACAACATTTGTAAATCAGTAATAGAACATTTTATATATGCGTATGTATGTATGTATATATATATATATATATTATATATATATATAATATATTATATATATATATATATAGACCACAAGGGGAAAACCAGAGATGTCACTTTTTATAAATTTCAGGGTTATTGCACCTGCCAATAGTTGGCAACATAAGGTTTCCTCTCACAATATTACTTTAACAAATAACCAGGGTGTCACATAATTTATATGGTATAAAGTTTAGCCGTGCAATGAAAAACAAGTGATGTCAAAGCTGAACAAGTAGAAACCCAGAGTTGTCAGTACTTTACTCCTGGTTATCTCCCTTTCATTCATGTTAACTGTTCCACCATAATATTCAGAGTTGAGAAACTAAAAAATGAAAGGTTGTAAAACTTTCACAGCATAAACTCTGAGCACGACAATGGCCTATTTGGTTATATCATGGGCTCCGTAGTTGGTGCATATCGTGGTTCAAGCCTGGTCAAACCTTTATTGTGACTTTTATGGGACCCACGCCGTGGCTTAATGGTTAGCGGTCTGAGTACCCATCCTCATTCGATGTAGCCACCGCCCAATCAACCCTGCTTAGGTATATGAGGGAGTCACATGAGGTGACTTCGGCTATCGCGGGGGTGGTTTATCCTTGGTTTCCTCCCGGTTTTCCATCATATTAAGAGTACGGAGTAAGAAATGGAGAATCTGTCGTCATATAAGCGAAATACCCTTGAGTATGGCGTTGAACACCAATCAAACAAAAAACAATGACCGTTTAATGTTTAAAAAAATAATCTGTGATCACCAAAGTCATGTAATGTATGCTAATAACCACAAGCATGAATTTGCTACACATCCTGGGTTAAAATTGCATGGCAATTATTAACAAGGGAATAACCAGTGATGTCAGTTTGCAACATTGATTCGTTCTTTGCTCTTAAATTAAATAACACAGAAGCTTGGCAAATGCTACATGCTTAATTTGATCGGCCAATGATCACTCTTCCTTTTACTGGAAAAGAAATCTATATGACAGTTATTAAACAGTCCACCAAAGTCTTGAAACTTTGTTTTTCAGTTTCTTCAAAATTGACTTATCCTGACATCTCTGGTTTTCCCCTTGTGGTCTTCATATATATTACACATAGCCAAAAGTATGTGGACACCTGCTAGTCCAGCATCTGATTCCAAAATCATAGGCATTAATATGGAGTTTCTGTTTTTTTATTTTTTTTTTTAATTTTTATTTCCAATGTCAAGGCTCGTATAAGAGCGAACAAACAGAACGTATAACAAGGGAGCAGGAGACGGGAGGATGTGAGAAGGAAGCAGAAAACAGTGGCGAATAGGAATGAGGAGATCTGTGGAAGGGAGCGGAATGGGGCGGAGTACATGGGGTAAACAAGATGGACACTATAGGGTCTTTCAGGAAGAAAAGCTGCAAATTTGAAGGAGGTGGGTTTGAGGTGGATTAACAGGGACTGAAAAGATCATGGTTTTGGATGGGGGAAGATAAGAGATGATGGTGAACAGCTGTTTTGAAGACCCTGGAGGGAAGAGCGGATTGAAGAGTGTGTGGGAGTTTGTTCCAAAGGTGGGAAAAAAGAGGAATGAAAGAATGAAGGTGAGCAGAGATTCTTGATTTTGGTAGTTTTACCAGAAGGGGTTGCTGGCGGACCTTGAGCGCCTGCGGAAATGTGGTGGGGATAAATCACAGACAGAGTAGGGGGGGGAGGCCAGAGAGGAGACGGTAGAAGACAGAAAGACCATTGACCTGCTGCGGTGAGGGAGTGAGAGACCCAAAGACTCAGCCTCATCGCGGGAGATAACGAAATGATCCTAAATGCCTTGATTTCCACAGCGTGAAGTCGAGAAAGGTGAGAGGCAGGAGCACCAGTCCAGAGGCGAGAGCAGTACTCCATCAGGCTGTGGATGAAAGCTTTGTATGTGGCCAGGAGCTCAGGTGTGCCGAGGAAGGACTTTGCACGACGGAGGATGCCCAATCGGCGACTGGCTTTGGAGGTCAGCTTGGAGATGTGGCTTTCCCAGGAAAGATCATTGCAGATGGTGAGACCCAGGAGTTTGAATAAAAGGACTTCTTCAAGAGGATTGTTGAGAAAGTAGATGGGGGTGGGGGGGGGGGTTGTTCCATACGGTCCTTTCGGAGAGACATAGTGAGAGTGTGAGACATGTTCCACGTGTTGGACCAGCTTGTGATTTTATCCAGATCTGCAGAGTGAAGAGGCTGCTGCTTGCCGATCTGAGGGATGACAGATGGTACGGCAGAGGGTGCAGTCATCAGCAAAGAGATAGAGGATTTTCCAGAGTCGGAGAGATCAATGATGAAAACGAGAAACAGCACTGGACCCAGAACACTGTGTTGAGGAACTCCAGCCTGGACAGGAAGACGAGATGACAGAATTCCATTTATGGCCACACGTTGATTGTGACAGGAGACAAGGTCTGTGAGCCATGAGTGGAGATTGCCTTGGATACCACAACAAGAGAGTTTGGTGAGCAGGGCGGGGTGTCAGACCATATTGAAAGCACGCGATATGTCGAGGAAGATTGCTCTGATCTCATGTCTGGCATTGAGGACCTCCATCCCTTGTTGGGAAAGCAGGAGCAACAAATCCAGAGCAACAAATTTACGCACCCCCTCAGCTACCGGACCGATTTCATCACTTATTGGTGAATCATCAGCTGCGGTGCAGACAGCAATGCATACCATTGAGGCTCCCAAGCATGTACCACGTGCAAACGTCAAAAGCAGTCAATACATAAATAAAGACCCACCCACATCTCTCACCTGTGAATGGAGGGAATAGCCAATCAGCTCTCACTTCACTAAACCCAGGTGGCTAGGATTATATAAACAATTGACCCCTCCCACACTCCTCGAGCTGAAGAAGCTGCATAAAGCAACCCAAGAAGACCTACACAAGGTATGCGCTATGCTATTTCAAACCCTTCCCAGAGTTCCTCCACAGCTATAAAGACATTCACAAATAGTACACACTGGTCCGGCAGCTGAGGGGGTGTGTAGCATTGGGATTCTCATGTGTGTACTATTTGTGAATGTATAGTATTCCCAGACCAGGAATCCCAGACCTCTGGTAAACCGTACCAGTGCTCTGCCATCTGGCAGCAAGTGCCCCGGAAGCAGAAGGGGAAAGAGAGTGGCATCTATATGTGGGAGAATTGCGTGTCCAGCCTGTGGGTCACCCAGATAGCTCAAATGGCAGAGCACTAGTACGGTTTACCAGATAGCAGAGCACTGGTGCAGTTTACCAGATAGCAGACCACTGGTATAGTTTACCAGATAGCAGAGCACTGGTACAGTTTTGCATATCTAAGACAGTTGTATTAAAATCGTGTCAATAAAGTTGATTGAATGATAAAATATTTTGAAAGCATGTGTTACAGATCAAAAATAACTCTGATTATGTCATGCAACAGGCCTCCCCAGCTATGTAAATCGGATATGAGAACTAGACACTATCAATGGGATATTCAAATTCAAGGTACATGTACAGTGTTATCAAGAAAATGCACATCACCATTAACAAACAATTGAAAGTATAAGAAAAACAAATAAATAATAGCAGCTCTTGAAACAAAGAAATACAAATATCTATATAAATGTTTTTGTGTGTTCGTGTGTTTGTACGTTTTTATATATATATATACTGTAAATATATATATTTTTTTTGTGCACCTCAAAATTTTGGATGTAGGTACATCAGAATCTGAGCAAGGTTTTAAGCTACCACACGTTGGCCTTGACATGACCCAAAAGACCACAAGGACCCATAAGACCCTGTGGACCCCTAATACCTTTTATGACCCTATAGACCCCGTTACACACTTTAGAACCCATAGACCTCTAAGACCCTTTGGAACCCCGAAGACCCTTGGACTCCTTTCTACCCTTTAGACCTTCACACCTTTTAATATCCTGGAGATCCCTTTGACCTTTGGACCCCTTTTACCAAGTCCTGACGAGTGTCTGCAAACTCTGATTGCTCTTTCTTGTGTTTTTTGCATACATGATCGAGGTTTGTGGAAGAGCTACAGCAGAAAGGAAGGGAACAAAATGGAAAGGGGGAAATACAAACAGTAGCGTGAGATCAAGGAAAGGGGGAGAAGGACACACGGGGGTGAACAAACTGTACACAAGTTGAATGAAACCGCAAGAAGGACACACGGGGGTGAACAAACTGTACACAAGTTGAATGAAACCGCAAGAAGGACACACGGGGGTGAACAAACTGTACACAAGTTGAACGAAACCGCAAGAAGAGGAAGGGGGAAAATGGGGATGAAACAGAAAAGGAAGAAACAAATTAACAAACAAAAAGAGCTGAGGGAGAAGGGGAGAAATCACAATAACCTGGAAAAATGAGTGCTTGGGAATGGGGTCATTTGAGGGTAGAAGAGATCATGAGTGTGGATGGAGGATGATCTGAGGTAGTAGTGAACAGCTGCCTTGAAACCCGAGCGGGACGAATGGTATTGAACAGATTGGGGAAGTTGGTTCCACAGGTGAGAGAAAAGAGGAACAAATGAATGGACGTGAACAGTGAACCTGGATTTTAGGAGTTTAACAAGAAGAGGGTTACTGTCAGACCCTGTGCGCCATGCATAAACATGGGAGGGACAGAGCCTATCGGGTAGAGGGTGCAAACCAAAAAGGCCAGTTGAACTAAGCACACTAAAGGCTTAAGAAATCCAAAACCGACATGCACATTTTAATCAAATAATGATGCTGTAACTCCTGAGTTTATGCGGGTGTTGGTTGCTCAACTGTGGAATTGAAGACCACCAAACACATTTGAGATCATGGTTTTAAGTGTGTGGTGTGTGTGTGGTGTGTGTGTGTGTGTGTGTGTGTGTGTGTGTGTGTGTGTGTGTGTGTGTGTGTGTAAAAGTTGAGGTAATGGGAGGAGGTAGAGGTTGCTATAGAGATGCTCCATAATGTGATGGTGCGTGGATAGAAGAGATGGTGGATGTGCATATGTGAAAGCAGGAGATAATGATGGGAGCACATATGCAAGGTTGAAGTGAGTAGGACGAGACAACTCCACAATTGGGAGAAACAAGGAGACAGCTTGGAGAGTCCCAATTCTTTCGATGATTTATAACTTTTTTTAATGATTATACAAATCACCTTTTAAGGAGAAGCAAAAGTCTCCCTGGAAAGGTAGTGGCAGCAGAAAAAGTAGATAATGTGATAATTATAATATAGATGGGTACCATGGAAATGAGAAGAGGGGTATGGGGATTTTGATAAGTTCTTTTAGGTAGTTTGAGTATTGATGGGTGATTTGTGTATGTAGTGCTGTGTGGTGGGGGTCTTGTTAAGGGGAGTTGTGTGGTTGATGTGTGTTTTTAACCAAGCCATGCCCCCTCCCCGAGGGGAAGAAAAAGGAAAAATACACAAAAACACAGCTCGGGGACGAGGGATAAAACAAAAGGACAAGACTGACCATCAGTTCAATTCGCACGGTGAAACATTTAACTCTGAAGGATAAGGCCACTACACTTTGTAAAAAACAAACCCTTTATCCAATCCGAATCAACAACTTGACCTAAATTTCCAATCGGTATTTTTTTCTCAAGGGTATTGACTTGTCTTTGATGACCATTTACGCAAATCCGTCTTCTTAGGAAATATGAAAATTGCGAGAATATAATTAATATCGAGAAAACACCAACTAAACACCATAAATAACAAAGTTCAACGTCGAGTTCGTGGCTTGCACAAGGGCGTGGGACGCCCCTCATTCTCTCTTTTTCTGCGACTTTTCAGACGATTTTGTCTCCTTGAAGGTGATTTGTATAAATCATTAAAAAAAGGTTATAAATATCGAAAGAATTTGGACTCCTCCAAGCTGTTCTCTTGTTCTCCAATGTGGGAGCTTGTCTGTCCTAACTCACTTACCTTGCATATATGTGCTCATCCATTATCTCTGCTTTCACCAATAGCACATCCCCATCTCTTCTTCCACTGCACCATCAAATTATGGAGCAACTCTCTATAGCAACCTCTACCTCTCTCCATTACTTCACTTTTTACACACACCACACAACACACCACATCACATAACAACACACACTCACACACAACACAATCACAAAAAAAGACAACCAGACCATGATATATAAGCTATGTGCTCAGTTCCATCCAAGCACTCGCATCAAAAACGTCACGGACGCCTATGCTCTGGAGATGAAAGATCACCAAACATAGACAGGACAACACCAGACACATTTACGAAAATAGTCTGTGGTAAACTAGCTTGGTGCGCTGCGGACCATAAATGACTGGGATCTCTAAAAATATATATAAACTAAAATGCAAGTTTAGAAGGAAACCAAACCTACAACAAAAACTTAAAAAAACAAAATAAAATATAATTGGATTGTGTCTTACCTTGGATCTTGTGTAGATTGTGGTGGATGGTGCCGTGTTACGCATGCATGGCTTTTTGGGAATGATTCTGAAATGGAGCTCTCGCCTCGCACCTGTGATTGGATTTCCTTGGTTCCTTCCTTCTGGAGCCTCCCTGCCGTTTCGGCGATTAGGTGTGGATATCTTTTGAGTGTTCACCCTCAGTGTTCGTCCGCGGGTGGTGGCTTTAAGGTACCTTGGCCCTTTTATGGTTTGCATCCTCTACCTGTCCGCTCCCGGATCTGTGGCTCTGCGTGGTCGTCCCCTGTCCTGTCCATCCGGGGTTATACATTTATATAGCTGTGAAGCGATAGACTCATAACTCTGTTCGCCATGATCACAGACTTTGAAATTTGGGTCAGACTCTGGCATGTAAACCCTTTGTTTGAAAAGGAAGAACCTATTGATTTTGGACGTGGTCGGATCCAAGTGGCCGACTGGGGCGGCCATCTTGAAAAAAAAAATGTTTTTTGTAATAAATGGAAAACCGCTTATCTGATTTCAATTATTTTGGTTACTACGTTCCTCACCCCTGGGGAACTTTTTCGAGATGATGACCAATATGGTGTCTTGTTTTCAATTCACCTCCCTCATTATCTGGAATATGTTAGACCTTTTTCATTCAATGGCGGGGGATTCCCCATCTCTGATGGTATATTTATTCCCCCCCCCCCTACCCCTGCAGCATATTGTGCGACGTGGAGGAATGCAGCTCTCGGGGCGTCCCCAGCCTCAACTGCGAACCGGTGTCATGCACAACTTCGGCAGTCACCACCAACTGCAGAGCTCTGGAAAGCTTCTGGGCATGTCAGGTGAGCATGATTTTTGCATGTTGTTGGAAAGGTGGAGTTGAGGGAGTAGTTGCTGTCAGTTAGTTGTCCCTCTTACACAAGGCTCGACGTTGTGTTTGAGTACATTGCGATTGCGTCATAAGGACAAAGCTCGATGTCGGTTGTGTCGCATTTGCCGCAGATTTGTTGGGCCAAGATGCAGGTGTAATCTATTCGTAGGCTGCATGGCACCTTCTGCTTGTTGGGTGAGAGTCATGCCTGTACATGCAGAAATGTGATTTCAGGAGGTCTCGCTTCAACCTTCTGATCACCTATATCTTTTGATAAATGGTTGAATATAATAAAGTATGTGTTTATGTGTCTGGTACTGAACACTAGAGACTCCACTTCAGGTCTGATAATGTACGATGATAGAAAATTCAAGACTGAACAAACTGTGGGGATACGTTGAAAGGCTGAATCTTCACATCATTTTCACACTTATCGGTATTCGGCATAAGGAGGAGTTTCACTCTCGATTGATCTGAAAATAATCAGATACTATTCTAATGACGGAACATGTCTTTCGGTCCAAGCAAATGTCACATTCTCATTGCAAAGGTGTGCAGGTCATCAAATGAACCCACATATCTGTTTCTACAATCAACCACTGGAAGAGCTTTAGTCTTTTTAACTTCTTCTGGGCTTCACCATCAGCTACTCCCTCTTGAGCCAATTACATTTCAAAGCTGGCTTCCAAAGTCAGCCGTCGTGTCACGTCCTTCCTTAATAAATCTAAACTTCTCTCAGCCCACAAGGCCTTTTTCTGTGGCTCAATTGAGTAATTCTCTCCCCTGCGAATCGTTTCCCACATTTCACACCTGTCTCTCCTGGATGCTGTGGAATATAAAGCTCTCGTCATTGGCATCTCCCACAAAGAAGCTGAAGCACATGGCTTGCTGTCATCTCTTTGCAGATGGGTTTGTGGCCTTTATTTTCTGCCATCCGTCCTCAGATTTTGCTCCCAGTGCCCTTCCCCCAACCATCCCAATTTGTACACATTCTCTCAGTATCCTCCATGTGAACCTCCCAGAATTCAGGCTCATTCGTGACATCCACCACTTTGTTTGTCTCTTGTGGAACCTCCTTCCTTGTTCTGTTGAATCTCACTCTTTCCTCTTGGGTTGGCAGTAGACAACCACCTCAAGTCATCGCCCAGCCCTGTGTTCTTCGCTTTCCTCCCCTCCCCGTCTACTTTAAGGTTGTAATACTTCCTTCCCTCTCCTCTTTCCTCTTCCTTCTGATTCCGCCACCGAAGGTGAAGGAGGTTATGTTTTCACCCCTCTCTGGCTGTTTGTTTGTTTGTCTGACTGTTTGTGTGCAGGATATCTCAAAAAGTTGGGGACGGATCTGGATGACATTTGGTGGGCAGATTGGGTGTGTGACAAGGACGAACTGATTAGATTTTGATGAAGATCTGGATCTGGATCCGACTACTAGAATTTTTTAAGTGATTCTTCACCATTGAGATAGAGCCTGGTGTTGGCTTAATGGTTAGGGTGGTGGGCTTGGGATCCGAGGGTCCTGAGTTCAAATCCCGCTCAACTGTTGAATTAATACCAGGTGGGGTTAACTCGACCTGTCATCCTTCCGAGGTCGGCAAAATGAGTGCCAGCATGCTGGTCTACTGTGTCGGAGTGGCGACCCGTCCAGGATTGTGCCCAATAGCCAAGGAGACTGCTTAGGCAGCACCAATGCTCTGCACTATGTATGGTCCCAATGGATGGATGGAGATAGAGCCAAAATGATTTATAGCACGATATCTCAAAAAAGTTTTTGATGGATTTGGATGAAACTTGGTGGACACGTTGGGTGTGTGACAAGGAAGAATTGATTCAATTTTGGTGAAGATCCAAATCCGGATCCGGATCCGATAATTTTTTTAAGAGTTTCTTCACCATTGAGAGATAGGGTCAAAAACGATATATAGCATGTCATTTCAAATATGTATCAGGCCCGATATGTTCTCGTGGATCAGGCATTACTCTACCGAGTGCCCTTCTAGTTTGTTCATGTCCTTGTCATGTCCACCTGGTGTCCCCACTGCCACCCCGTTGCCCTCTACCCTCTTTCACCTCGCTCCTCCATGACCCGAGACTGGACACAACAAATGTCCTCTCCAATTTCTCATTTTTCAGAATTATTCCGTGTTATCAGTGGGCACAGGTAGCTCTGTGTGCTACCACTTTGCTCTCAGCACATTCTTCACTCTTCACTAGTTTGTTTAGTTTTATTTCCATAACCTAGCATGGTGGAGTCGCTTTACTCTTAACCTCAAGTTTGTAAATGAGATAGCTAAAGTAGATTTAAAGAACAGAACGGAGAGTTTTCCTGACAAATCTCACACACACTATCTGTCTCTGAGAGGACCATCTAGCAACTCCCCCACCCCTCCACCCCTCCACCCCACTCCCCATCTCATCTAATTTCTTAACAATCCTCTTGAAGTAGTTCAGTCACTTAGCCTAAGTCACATTTGCTCTACGGCGAGGATACGGCTGGCCGTACGCCCTCTGAATTGACAGAAACGTGCGGCGCGCCGCAGAGTTTCTGCGGTGGCCTCAGGGTGGCCCTACACCGTTTGGCTATATTTTACAGGCCTGTAGGGGTCGCCGTGGAATCATAGCGCGGAGTTATAACTTTTTTCATTTCTACGTTCGCCGTAGCAATTCGACAAGCCGAAACAAAAGACAACTGCTGGTAAAAAAAAATAAAAATAAATAAATAACCCACTCGTTACCGTCCGTCTGGCCGCACGTTCGCCTTAGGGCCCCCCTGCGGTCGCCGTGCGGTCGCCTTGCGTCTGCCTTGAAAATTCTATGGCCGCTGCAGGAACGCCCTAAGGTGCACTCAAGGGGTGCGACATCAAATCAAAGACCGTACGGCACCCCCACGTTTTCGGTCTCCACAATTTTATAAATATCCCGTGCGGCTCCCCGAAAAATAAAAACATATGTGACTGCTACATTGGTGTGACCGTGGAAATACGCGGCCGCCCTATAATTGCTATGGCCGTAGATTTTGTAGACCCCACGGCCGCCGTGGCAAATGTGACTGGCCTTAAATGCTTCTCCCCTTTGGGCTGATGTCCCAGTCTCACACCTTGCTCAGCTTGACGCTGTGGAAACTGAGGCCTTCAAGATCATAGGAATCTCCCACAATGAAGCTGGATCTATGGGCCTATCGCTTTGCCATTGCAGACAGGTCGGTGGTCTCCCTGTCTTCTCCTACCTCCTTTCTGATCTTGCACCCTTCACTCTTTCTGTGCTTTGCCCCCATTAATTTTGAAGGAGGTGGATTAACGGATGTAGAAAAGAACATGGTTTTGGATGGGGGAAGACATGATATGGTGGTGAACAGCTGTTTTGAAGACCTACAGGGAGTGTGGGAGTTTGTTCCAGAGGTGGGGGAAAAAAGAGGAATGAAAGTGAAGGTGAGTGGTGATTCTTGATTTGGGCAGTTTTACCAGAAGGGTGTTGCTGGCGGACCTTGAGCGCCCTGTGGAAATATTGGGGGGACATAGCACAGACAGAAAGGGGGGGGCAAAGCCGGAGAGGAGTCCGGAGAAGACAAAGACCACCGACCTGCCTGCGGTGTGTGTGTGTGTGTGTGTGTGTGTGTGACAGACACAAAAACTCAGCTTCATCACAGGAGATATCAATGATCCTAAAAGCCTTGATTTTCACAGCGTGGACCCGAGCTAGGTGTGAGGCATGAGCACCAGCCCAGAGGGGAGAGCAGCTGAGAGTAGGGCTGGTACCACGGCCACAGCCGATCGAATTCTAATGACAATGCAGTGATGGAGCAAATGTAACCTTTATGAATGTAAATGTTCCCAATATATTCTTGCAATGGGAATCGCACCGTTTTTGGATTACAGTGGCTGGAGGATGGTCACGGCTGGGTGAGGGAACATTTCAACGGGTAAGGAAGGATTGTGAAGATTGAAGTGTCTTTGGTAAATCTAAGTTGTGTTTTTTGCCTCACCCAACCCACAGGAGGAGTCGGCCTATCGTATGTTGGCCCGGGCCTTACAAGTCAGAAATCTGCAGCTGAACGGCAGCGAGAATACCTTTTGGACATGTTGCCTTCGCGTACTGGTCCCCAGAGTTCTGGTCGTGCCCATGTCACATCCCGAGCCCCGGTGGCCCACCGCAATGCCATGCAACAGCAGCACAATCGTCGCCCATTGCATCACAACCCCGCCACTGTCGCCAGCCGTGTGCCCTCACAGCTAGCCCGGCCTGCGATCCAAGCTCGGCCCGGGATGGGCCACTTCAGGCCTGGGTCTATCCAAGGACGACCAGGACCGGTGCAAAACAGGCCGGCGGGGAGTGGGTCCGTGAGACCATCTATAGGCCCTGGCGCTCACGCGCGACTCGGAAGCGGAGTTGGAAGTGCTCAAGGGGGGAAACCAGGAGGGGTGAGCCGTCCCATGACCCAACCCACAGCCTCATGGAAATGAGCCGTTCTTCTTTGGGGTCTCTGTCGCATAAAATCAGCCAAGGTCTTGTGGCTATGACATGGAGCAGGGTGATAACACGTTTACAAGTGCAAGTTTTCTTCTGTGTGTGTAAACGCTGGGACGTATGCGCACACCCTTGCAGGTGCGACCTGTGTTCGCACACCCTTGCAGGTGCATCCTGTGTGCGCACATCTACGAGCCTTTGTTTGCGTGTTTGTAAGAGCTTTGTTGTTGTTTGGTGGAGGTTTGGGGTTTGGGGGGAGGGGGAGGGGTTATTTCCTTTTGCAGCTCTTTGGAGGATTTTGAATTTTTTTTATTTCTCACGTTTGTCACGACTGGACGGGGATTCTCGAATGAAGTCTTCGGAGTCGAGACTGAAGCTGTTGCAATTTTCTTGCACAAACACTAAGTGCAAGACACGACACGGTCAAGATGAGTCGCTGTGCGCTCGTGTGGTGTCGTGTCTCGATCGCACGGCCCGTGGCGGTCGGCACTGCAAGATCAATTTGTCACTGTGGACCAAGGATGTGGATGCTTTGTAAGGTTTGGTCTCTTTCCTTGTTTTATTTTTCCTTCACAAGCAAAAGATAAAGTCAAATGGCATACCTGGTGGTGGGTCTTCATGAGGTAGGTGTTAAGGGTTAGTAGTATTCAGGGTTAACTGTATTTGTAGACTATTGAAATTTGTACTGTAACCAACATTGGATGACATTCGCTGCTTGTGCCGTGGAGGCTGTGCTCACCTAATCGCTGGAATTCTGACACGGTGGTTAGCACAAGGAACTTTGGGCCAAGAAGGCACCGGAGTGGTTTATTTTTTATTCTTATTTTTCCCCTGAGGATAACCTGGCCCCGGTTGGATCGCTTTTCCAGCAATGATGCTCCCAACGGCTTACGTTTTGAGCTTTCCAACTCAGGGCTGTGTAACATGCTATGATTGTCCTTTTGACATCCCGCTCGTTCAAAATGCCGCTTTTGTGCAAAATACTTGCGCGGGTTGTTGTGGGAATGAACAGAAGAGCCATTTTGGGAAGCTCAATGGCTGTGGCACCTGAAGGATATTTTTTAATTATTTTGTCTTCGATGCACCTTGTGTAGTCCTTCCTGCTGTTGGCCATTCCTTGCTTCAATAGAACTCGGTGTAGGGGAGAATAAGGGAAGAGTTAGAAGGGTAATGGGGAGGATCGGGTGGAGGGGGGGGGGGTGAGGAGTCTGTGGCCTTCCCAGTTTTTTTTTCCTCTTTCCTTCCTGCATTATCCCTAACCTTCCCGTGTTTATACCCGGTATAAGGATTAAGGATAGCCATGCTTCATTTTTGTTTGAGGTCAGACAAGGTGTTTGTGGGTAAATAAAGCTCTATTCTCCACAAATCCTTAAAGATGAGTTCGTGTTGCATCAATATTTGCTCTCGACTGTTGTTGAATATGGTTTTGTAAGCAGCGAATGAAGAGGGCCTGTTTTTTGTAACGTTGCTGCGCAGTTTAAGGAAGACAATTTACGGTGAGGCTTGAATGGATTTTTTTTTTCATAATAAAGGATGAGTGCTGGCAAATATATATATATAGATATATATAGATATATACATATATATTAATTTAAATGCTTAGTCTTACCCTTTGTTGAAATGTCTACAGGATAGTGCAGAGGAAGCACCATGCTCCTGATCTATCCTGGTTTGGGTTAGATTCCAGACTCAGCTATAAACTGTCGGATTTGTAAAGCGCACCGTTCCTCGGATGGATGTTCAACCCGGAATCCCGTCTGCTGACATTAGCTGGTGGACGTTAAAGATCCCACGGTGCCTTTCGAAAAGTTGTCCATTGTGGGCCGGTACACTGGAAAAAAATTCCAAATTCCTTCCCAAATGTGCAGGGTGCACTGCTTGAGCGGCTCTGATTCCGTGCTTCAGCAATGATGCAACAAGCTGAATTTTTAATTTTATCCTGGTCCACCAGGCAACCTCCACCGATTACACCCCTTGATGAGATTTCTCTATCGACTGGAAGTTGCGTTTTACTGATATTCTTCATCACCAGTTGAACTTGAAGGCATTCGAGTTGAGTTGGTCAAAAAATTTGGAAGTTTAATTTTGCAGAGGCCTTAAAAAAAAAGAATGCCGTCTCATCTTTACATCAATACTATGTCATATCAGATCCAAACTTGAATCCCAAATAACAAACACAAAATCCACAATTTAACTTTTCTTTTTTTAAATTCAATTTCAAGGTGCTTTATCCAAAAAGGTAACGCAGAGAACCTGCACCGACACGAGTCCAGCCGTTGGCCTTGAAACTCGTGTGAGAAACTCGTCCAAGTTTGTAACTTCGGGTTCACTCTTCGTTGATTCATTGCTGAGAGGAGCTGAAGCACTTCGGATCGAACATTTGCACGACACTGTAAAAATACACCAGATGCTGAAACAAATGTCTGTTTTACAAGTATTGCTTCATTCTCATAAAACTGACAATTACTAATAGCTTATAATTGAAAAACTGAGATTTATTTATTACTAGCAAAATACAACCCCTCGCTTTGGTGACCGGAATATTAAGGGGGGAGGGCGAGAGGAAGGAGGAAGGAGGGATTTCGCCTGGAGCGAGGAAAGGCAGCTGAGGGGAGGGAGGGCAAGGTGAGGCAGTGTGAGGAAGGGTCTGTCCGGACATACCACCGTGCGGCTGACAGGTATACTTGGGGGGAGATAAAAAGAGGGAGGGGTGGGAGAAGAGAAGGCAGCATGAGGAGGAGGGCCTATCCAGAAATAACCACCGGCCAGACACTTGTGGAGATAAACGCCATTCAGATACGTGTGAAATAACCACAATCCGAATACGTGCAGAAATAACCACCATCAGGGCATAACTACCATCCAGGTATATTCAGAGAGGGAGAGGGGGTCGGGGCAGAGACAAAGACAGATGAGAAGGGAGGGGGGGGACTCTGGCAGATGTGACGTCCAGTTTAACAGTGCACACACATTTATGAATCACCCTGCCTGTGAAACACCGGGATGACAGTTTATAGCTGGGTCGGGATTTGAACCTCGGCTCGATAGCTTAGAGCATGCTTGCATACCTCTTGGCTATCCTTCCGTGATGTTAACAAAATGTTTCATTATTATTTTTTGTATTTAACTTTGCTGAAGTGACCGTAGAAGAATGCGAGGCCATCACATGTGAGTCCCTCTGAACTTTGTTCAAGTCGATCGATATACAGTACATATTCAGTGACAGTGCAAATATTGTAGTTCACTTGCCAAGTGGCTTAAGCACTCCAACAAAATGGTTGATAATGAACAGCTCGATTGGCACGCGATTAGCAATCATATTAAACACACACCTCCGGGAGACGCCCAAAATATGAAATATATCCGAATTGGACAAATGAACAATTTTTGTTTTTTTAGCAGTCAGAACTGCTGCTAAGTTCAAATATGGAACTTAAATTTTGTAATTCACCTCAGTTTAAGAGATGATAATGGTTATGGCATGTGCGGAAATGAAGTAAAGTCAAAAACGCTGGTGCCTCCGGGTGTTAAAAAGCATTGCAATGTATCCAGCGATTCGTAGCTTTGAAAGGTGTTTTAATTAACCCAAACACCAAATTTTCACTCTTGCACTTCTTTGGAGTTCCCTGAGTTTGCATGCAAAGTTTCAGGCTGATAGGTTTCATGGTTTTGGGGTTATGGAGGACACACACACACACACACACACATTTATTA
>CM068963.1:62430434-62451777 GCA_035128595.1 Eptatretus atami
AGAGAGATCAAACATTGGAGGGTCCAATAACCAAGATCCCCTGCCCTGAAAGTGGGATCACAGTCGTGCTGAATGAGTCAGCTCATACAGACCGATTTATTTTCAGTGGAATCTTCCATGTCAAGCTGTTAGCTTCACCAGGAAAAAAATTTCAGTGTAAATAGTGTTGCTGCAATGAGAGGCTGGAATCGGTCCTGTAGCTCGAGTCAGTACAAATTGTTGAAATTATTGTTACATGGGAAGGGAGGTGGGGGGGGGGATTAATTTTAGAATGTAGTAAGTGTTGTATGTATGGTCCATGTGATTCGCATAGCATAGATTGACTTATAAACAGAGAAAATGTCAGAACAAGTCATCTTCTTGCACGTGACGTTAGGAGGCAGTTTATGTCATTTATTGACAGTATAGTCCGGGTAAGATTGTATGCGTTAAAACCTCTTCCTCTAGGGTGGGGCCAGGTGCAACAATGCAACAATGCACAACAGAAGCGCTTCATGTTTCAAAAGGACCAATCGTGATCTGTTCTTCCGGTACACCACAAGCCATGGCAGAGAGATGTGCGGTAGGGCCCGGAATAGGTTGGGTCAGACTATTTGATTGGGCTGCCTTGTGGGCGGTCCGGCCGGGAGAATGCACCTCCCAAACAAGCAGCGTGCAGCCAATGACGGACTTGGTGATGGCGGTCCCAGAGTACGGAGGATAAGCCAGAAACCCGCTGTGCAGAAGCTTAATGGAAAAATACAGCAAATTCATAAGGGTCGAGTCTGCACAGGCAAATGGAGTTGCTGTGACACCTTGTAAAGAAGAACATCATCCTCTCTTTTTCTCTCTTCTTCGTCTCGCTGACTCCCTTCATCTCCAGATTTTCTTTCGTCATCGGACGGGAGTACTGCTCTCTGGAAATGTGGATAGTGTCTCATAATTCCTCGCCTCCATTCCATCTATAACGAGCTGCAGTATCCATGCACACCACTCAGCATCACACCAGGGAAGTCCTCACCTGCTTACCCCAATGTTTAGTAAAAGTGTGGTCTGTGGCACCTAGTGGGGTGAGGAATGCTTTTTATTCATCCTTGTCTATAAGTGTGCGCATCCCACATTCATCTTTGTGTCTGACTTGCATGGTTCTGTTTTGCACGTCCCCATCCACCTTTCTCCCCGTACTCATTATGATCTAGAAGGGCACTCGGGAGAGCGCATACCTCCGCCACGTAATGCCTGATCCATGAGAATATATCGGGCCCAATACATTTATGAAATATCATACTACACAGTACTATATATTTTTGGCCCTATCTCTCAATGGTGAAGAATCACTTTTAAAAATTAAATAATTCTCGTATCCAGATCCGGATTTGGATTTTCACCAAATCGAATCAGTTCGTCTTGCCACACACCCAACCTGTCCACCAAGTTTCATACGAATCCGTCCACAACTTTTTGAGATATCCTGTACACAGACGGGGGTGAAAATCCTTCACCTTCGGTGGTGGAGTAATAAACCCTTATAAAGGTAAACGCTTTCCATCCTTCTGCCTCCTGTGCGTGTTGCCATCAAATTCGAGTCATTTGGGGTGACACTGGGAACGGTAAAATTGTCGTTTTAATTACACTCAACACAGTAATTAGAGACCTTTCGGCCGTTTGTGGGATAAAAGATCCCAGCGCAGACGGCCCACATTAATGGAGGCTGTCTGACGTGACGATATACTGTAAGAACCCGACATTCGCGAGGGATTCGCTCCTGGAAAATGCCGTGAATGTTGGGGCATGGTTTGAATACGAAAAAGGGGATAGTTTGTTTTGTTTATTTGTTTTTTTTTATAATCTCTTCAAGATTGGTCTCATTTATCCACCGCCACTGATAGTAATCAGCCTGGGAATTCTTCCACAGAAACCTGCTCTCTCTATTGCACAGATTCATCCCACTCATCTTCAGTTATCTTACCCTCTCCCACTCTTGGTACGCTGAATCCTGTGGTGAGGCAGTTGCTTTGAAACAACTTGCATTCTCCTCCTGGAAGGCAAATCCGACCGAAGGCTATCAGATCATTCCACAAAGCCTGCAACAAGTGTGTGTCTACACTCAGAAGAGCCACAAAGCAACATCTGTCCAATCTCAAGAATGAGCTTTCAAACTTGTCTCCCTCTTCTAAAACCTGTGGTGCCTTGTCACGTCCATCTGTGGTGTATGCTCCTTCCCTCACTTCAAATGGCACCACATGGAGGACGCCCAGTCGGCGTCTGGCTTCAGAGACCAACTTTGAAATGTGGCTTGCCCAAGAGAGAACATGGCTGAGAGTGAGACCCAAGAGTTTTAGTGACTGAACATATTGATAGGGTTGTGAGAAAGTACATGGGAGGATTTGCGGTGTGGTCCTTTCGGAGAGAAAGAGAGAAAAAAAAATGGGAGAATTGTGTGTGGTATTTCGCAGGATTGAAAGACGTATTCCAAGTGTTTGACCAGTTTGTGATTTTTTATCAAAGTCTGAGGAGAGAGTAAGAGGCTGCTGCCTGTCTGTCAGAAGCATGAGATGTGTCATGGCAAAGAGTGGAGGCATTAGCAAAAGAGATGGAGAGAATTTTCCAGACATTCAGAGGGATCATTGATGAAGATGAGGAATAATATGGGGCTGTAACACTGCCTTGGGGGTACTCCAGCCCTGATGGCGAGAGGAGATGAAAGGGTTCCTTTGAGATCCACACGTTGGCTACGAGAGGGGATGAGGTCGGTAATCCAAGAGTGGAGTTAGCCTGGATTCCACAGGCAGACAGTTTGGAGAGCAAGGCAGGATGCCAGACTGTATCAAATGCTCGAGATATTTCACGTCTGATATTGAGGGCCTCCATCCATTGTTGGGAGAGTAGAAGCAGCATGTCCATGGTAGAGTGGCCAGGTCTGAATCTAAATTGTTGATCTGAGATGAGGCTGTTGGAGAAAATGAATGATTTTATGTCAATTGCGATGATTCATTCATGACCTTGCTGATGATTTGTAGCAAGCTGATTGGTCTGTAGTTCAGGGAGCTGTTTTTGCACCTTTTTTAATGTAGTGCTGTGATGTTGGCTGATTTCCAAGCAGATGGAAGAGTAAGAGGAGGAGGAGGACATTAGGACCATACTCTGTGCAGAGCGTTGGTGCTGCTTAAGCAGTCTCCTTGGCTATTTGGCACAATCCTGGACTTGTCGCCACTCCGAACACAGTATACCAGCAAGCTGGCACTCATTTTGCCGACCTCGGAAGGATGACAGGCCGAGTTAACCTCACCTGGTATTAATTCAACATCTGAGCGGAATTTGAACTCAGGCCCTGAGGATCCAACGCGCCACTCTAACCATTGAGCCAACACCAGGCATAGATGGAAGATGACCTATGGTAAGTGACAAGGTGAAAAGGGCAGAGAGAGAAAGTGCAGAAGCAGCAGAGCAAGTTTTTGGGCACATGAGTTGATGCCATCTGGTCCAGTTCCAGAGTCACAGTCGAGGGTTGCCAGAAACTTTTTCCACCTTATCAGGTGCAAAAGACAGAATTCAGGAGCAGTTAGGTACAACTGGGATGGATGGCTGTACAGTGAGAGGGGTTAGGGACACAATATTTGGAAGCAAACACAATTGAGGCATTCGGTCTTCTCACGAGCAGAGTCGGCTGTGATGCCATTTGAAATGTGGGAAGGGATGGAAGGTGAGCATACCCCAGAGACAGACTGACAAAGCCACCAGATTTTATAGACCTGAGACATGTTTGAAAGCTCATTCTTGAAATTGGACAGATGTTGATTTCTGGCTCTCCTAAGAGGTAGACACACACTTTTGCGGACTTTTTGGAATGGTCTGTGGTTGCCTTCGGTCGGATTTGCCTTCCAGAAGGAGAATGCAAGTTGGTTTTAAGCAACTATCTCAGCACAGGATTCATAGTACCAATAGTGGGAGGATGGCTAAGATAATTGAAGAAGAGGTGGGATGATCTGTGCATAAGATGGAGTAGGTTTCTGTGGAAGAATTCCCAGGCTGAATGAATATAAGCGGTGGTGGATATTGGAGACCAGTCCTGAAATGGAGAAAAAAAAAAGCAAATGGGTCACATTTTATGAACCACAAAAACTCGGGGTCAGTGAATGTCAGGTTCTACAGTACTACCTCTTTTATTCATGTCACAAACAGTAAGCACTGTATTTAATTATTCCTCCCCCCTTCCCCCCCCCCAATAAAATCGGTAAAATTAAATAAAATTTTCTCTCCATGGCCCTCTCTTCCAACCTCATCCCTAGATTGAATTTGTGTATTTTGACCCATAGGAACCCCTGGTGTAGGAAAAAGCACTCTGGGGGTTCAACTGGCAACCAGGACCGGCCTGCAACATGTGTGTGTGGGAGATCTGGCTGATATAGGTGAGCATGTTCATGTGTGTTTGTTTGGATTATTGTGCATCTCAAAAAGTGCCAAAGTTACATTTATAATCTTATTTATCCCAAACAAGGTTATCTGCATGAACATTTATGAGTTTGCATAATGAAGACCCATGTAACGTTGAGTCAAGCACTCCAAATAGAACAACCAGCAGAACCAAAACTCGGAGTGTGATTGTTCGCTTCATACATGTTGAGTAGTGGTCAAGTTACACACACACGATATTAAAAACACCGATGCACAGAATAAATCCACCGTTAGTCTGTGACCGGTGTCAACATGGCAGTGCGTCTATGACTTCTACAACATAGCCACGTTTGGTATATCAGGATGAACTTGAATGCACCCGTGTTTTGCGCGTACTCACGTTCAGCAGTGTACCCGTGTTCAGCAATATTGATGATCAGGTGAAATGACTTCTAACAAACTCCTGTTACATTACAATTGACAAAGAACGGTGTTAAATTTAACGAGCAATTAAATCAATCGATTAATAATCGATGACATTAACGAACGACAGAATTATATTGATTTGTGGCTGCAGCATGAACTCATTTTCTTTCCAAAATGCTTTAAATACAAAAATGTCTCGTTCTTACCCCCGAACTGCCACATGAGGTTGTTTGTACTCTCCACAAGTTCCGAGTTTCACTCCAATTCTTAAGATACGTGAAGATCAACAGCATGGAGGGTAGGTACGGAGGAATCTGTAACATGGCAACATAGATCGTACAGCACGACACCTAGGCCACGATGATCAAACACCAAGGCCATGACAAGAGCTGCCTTTACATGTCGATACTCATTATGCATTAAAATCGAGCACTCGGAGATTTCAGACACAGGTCAACACGTATTTTTTTGGAATGTCGACTTCATTGACTATGTAGGTTTATATTCACACAGCGGACAAACTCACCGTTTCGGTTTATTTATTTATTATTTTATTTTTTTTAAAGGGAAATCGGCCCACATAAGGCATGAAGCCACTCCAGTTAAGGGGCTAAGGTAAAGACCCAAAATACCCTGAGAATCCCCCAAAAAGTATGGTTTTATTGTGTATATTCATGTTCCATTTGTATATTTTGTTGACGTATGTACGTATTTTATGGATGCACGCATTTTACTGACATAGACATATTTGTATAGTATGTAATACTTTGTCGATGTACTCACATTCCGATAGTATGTACTTTTGCAGACGTGCTCGCATTGTAATAGTACGTACTGTTATGTGCAAAGGGGGGGAGGGATCCATCGATAAAGTGTGGAAAGAATAGCTTTGTCCATTTGCTCGAGTGGAGTAGAATTACTCTTGTATTAGGGCTCTGTCAGAAAAAAAAAGTTGTACATAAGATATGCATCTAGAAAGTGGCAATTGTAATCGAAGGCAGATAGAATAGGGTAAGGAGTATTGTGTAAGAACTAAAGTCCAGGGGCGGCAAGGTAGACAACTTGTGGCACCCGGCACTTTAATGGACAACAACAGGGCCGTTTGGCCAAGATGGAGACGTGAGCTGTGAGCCCTGATTGAGGGCGGAACATTAACGTTCGTGGAGTCTTTTGACTCTGGCAGAGCATTTGTGTTGGCTGCACCTCTGACCTGACAATACTTCATAATAATAATTATAGAGGAACTCGTTAACTAAAAAAAAGATATCGTGTAATACTGGCTCCCACCAGGTGGTGTTTGTGGCCTATGTTAGCACATTATGTGCAGAAAGACAAAAACAAACAAGCGGACCCCAATGCAATACCCTCTCTTCTGGCAAGGGTCATAAGAAATTTGTCATGATACAAAAAGGTTCCACACCATCGCGAGAGCAGAATAAAGGACAAGTCGGCCGCACCAGCATTTCCACAAAATAGCGGAACAGCAGGATGAAGGCAGTGTCACGTGGTCTCATTGGATACTCTAAATTGCAATTTACAAACTTACTTGCCATAAAAATCACTTTTACCCATTTTACCCCATGACAATATGAAGATGGAGGATTATGATGATGTAATGAAACAGTACAAGTCGGTGGAAACTAATCCGGCTGATAAACGAACAGTGCATATCCTCAAACTCGGATCGTCAACTGAACCACTTACAGACTTGACTATATACACATTACACAATGGCCCTTCCCTTTGGATGCAAATTGTGATGTTTGAGTTTAGAAGCCTCGTCCACATTCGTAACTGACTCAGTCTGTGAAGGAAACTGTATTCATACAAACCTTCATTTAGTTTGAATGGTACGTTAGGGTTAGGGTGAGGGTGAATTGAACATTTCGTGATAGATTGAATTTACGGATCTGTGTGCCATTGGTACATTTTTTACTTTAATAATAGTCCTACTTCCATTTTTAGCAGCTTCATTAATAATTAAATTAAAAGGCTTTATGTGGGACCAGGGGTGCACCTTTTACTGCCATCCCTTTTGTAATACGCAAATCTATTGTGTCTGTGTCTGCAGAGCAACTCTACGAGGGCTACGATGATGAACACAAATGTCACATTTTGGATGAGGATAGGGTAAGAACATTTCCCAGGCAAAAATGCTCCAGTTAAAACTCTAGTATATGAGAGTTGTGCTCTTGTATACTATAGTTGGTAACAGGACCGACTACAGTAGTCTGCAGAGCATTTACTACAGGAAAAGAATGCTTATGTTTGCCTGGGTTCTTCCAGCACCTCTTTCACCCTTTCTCGTATTCAAACGATGAAAGGTTCTCATTAGTTATTTATTTATTTTGTGCCTCAGCGTTGTGTATTACCATGTGGTCCTTTCGGGGTATAATTTGCTGTTTATAGGAAACTGAATCATGAATCCCCACAGACAAGTCCCAGGCGATGAAGAAGCGTGTATGGTACTGTTCTGCATTTCAGAATCCGGTCTGATGAATGCATCCACACATCCAGGTCCTCGGACAGTTATTTCCTTAAATGCATGTTCAGATTAGCCCCATCCCCATGTCTAATGTGATTTTAATTGTGATGCGTTGAGAAGGGTAAAGAATAGATCCCCTCTCTTATGCGAAGTTTTTTTTTCTTTACGACACGTTTACACACATTTCTTTCGCGAGCTCTGACGCGCACCTTATTTTTCCTCAGCAACGTTCTTTCGCGAGTGCGAAAGAGAGCGCACGGGTCCTTTTTTGAGAGCGCACGGGTCGTCATGGTAACCGTGGGCGGGGTGAGCTTTGGGGGACTCTGCGCCCGTGGGACGGCCGCAGATATAAAACGAATTGGAGGTCCGTTCTGGGTGAGAGAAAAGTAAGAGGAGGGAGAACGGAACGAGAAAGAAAGCCAGAGAGGAAAAGGAGGAGAGAAGCGAGCAGGAAGCGAGAGTTGAAGCACGCGAGGGAAAAAGAGAGCCAGAGAGGAAGCGTGCAGGCCCGCAAGTGAGCAAGCGAGCGTGTGGTGCGTGTGTGGTGTCTGACCAGCGCCAACGAGACAATTCGTCCTTCCAGTGCTTGAGTAAGTGAGCGTGGGTGTGAGCAGTGCTGACAACGAGTGAAGCACGAGTCGGTCACCAATGTGTGAGGCACGGGTCAGTCACTGACGGACCGTGTGGGTCAATGGACGTCACCAGTTTCATGAAGTGTGAGGACATGCCGTGTCGCAGCACCACGGTCTAAACCCGTGACAGACGATCTCGGTGCCCTCCCAGACGTCGACTGGTGTTCAAGGCTGTTCGCGAGAGGGTGTACGGCAAGGCTGGGTGCTGGCGATGGACGTGACACGCACGCACACATTTCAGGACGTTTTCACTTCACGGACGACTACTCTTTGGTGAGCGAGACGACTTTCTCCCCCCCCCCCCCCAGAATGATCTGCTGGGTACCCTTGTCTGTGTTTTGCTGCAAGTCAACCCCTGATAAGCATCTGCTCTCTGTCTCTGTCCTGTCGTTTGATTGATTTTGCCTGAGTAATTATTAATTTTGATTGCTTTGAAATTCATTCTTTATTTACCTCAGAAAATATAAAGTTCTTTTCATTTGTTAATTTTATTATTAATAAATTAAGCCTGGTGTTGGCTTCGTGGTTAGGGTGGCGGCTTGGGATCCTAGGGTCCTGAGTTCAAGCCCTGTTGGCCGCTGAATTAATACACCAGGAGTTGACTCAGCCTGTCATCTTTCTGAGGTCGGCAAAATGAGTACCAGTGTACTGGTAAGGGGGACACTGCATCAGGGCTTAGCCGCGTCCCAACCATGATGCAACCAGCAACCACAGGCTGCACTCGATAGAGGGAGATTAATAAATTATTTATTGACTTCCAACCTGTCCGTGTTTGTCCTTTCCTTCCATTGGTCTAGCATTTCCGAACCGAGATAGACTGGGAGGTAATAACACAGATTTGACCAAAAATAGGCAGCACGCACTGGCGGTTAAAACGCTCGGCCACCCTAATTAAAATCTAATGGAGATAACATTAGTGCTTTGCCGAGGGCACGCTCCTGGCTCAGGTACCTGTGTGACCTCCAGTTAAACGGAATAATTAGACTGTGGACACTGGAACTCGTGGTTAACTGGGTGGTGTTCATGGTTTTTAAACAACCCATCGTACCACAACGTTAATTGTGAGCGGTGGCCCCAGGTCCGGCTCTTCCACGGACAACCGGGGATTAATCCCCCTGAGTGACAAGCTGGTGTCTCGGTACCCGTGGCCGCAACAGTACGTTTTATCACCTTGTTTCGATGATCGACTTGAAATTGTGCAAATTAAACCATCGTGGTAAGTTTGTCAGATCAAGCAAAGCTGTGAAACAGTCGTCTGATGAGATATTGAACTTGTAGATGTGTCATTGGTGGCAATTCAAACAAATGAACTGGGCAAAACCCTGGGCCAACGCCAAGCTGGAACGATTGATGGGTAATAGTGAGGCGGGTTTTAAAGTTCACCTTTTGTGAAGCTGACTGAAGGTAATTAAACGGTTAACAACACAACTATTGTTCCCCATCCAGTTGATTCAAGCTGATTAACATTTTACTGAGGACCAACTGCCATATAAGGCCCATAAATCCAAAAATTCTTTTTTTGGTGTAAAGGGTGACTGGATGAATGACGCAGTTACGAATATAGCTTGGGGTAATTGGGCTTAGTCTATAAATACCTATTTGTCCTACGTGTTTAGTGTAAGTGTACTTAATAAGTGTATGACATGCAGTGTCAAGTGTTTTTTTTTGGTGAAGGTCCCTTTGTCTCCTCTTCTAAAATGTTCATGTCTAAGCCCTCTCTCCCCACCTTTGTTTTATGTGGTTTTCCCTGTTATAATCTGTCATTGTGGGGAAAACGTGCTTCCAGCCGAGCGACAAGGGCAGGTATATGCTCATGGCATCAGACAGCTCACGGTAAGAGAAGCGTTAAATGAGGTATGTCGTCGTGGCTAGCATGGGCACTGGCCATACAGGACTACGATGCTCCAATAATTTGGAGGCAACCCCCCATACCCGCTCCCCCCACCCACCCAATAAACGGCCAATGTGTGTGCGTGTGTTGAGGGATAGCAGGGGATCCAACAGCAGGGTTGAGGGATAAAATAGGAAAACACCAACAGCAGAAAAACAATGGGTGTGAGGAGGAATGAGGGATAGGGGAGGATGCATGGGGTGGACAAGATTGCTCCAGAAGCAAACTCATGGAGTAAAAACTGGAATTGGGGGTGGGGGAGTTGATGGGGTAGAAAAGATCGTGGCTTTGAATGGGGTGTGAACAGCTGTCTTGAGGACTTGGAGGGAAGAATGGGAAGTTTGTTCCACATGTTGGGGAAAAAGAGGAACAAGTGAGTGGAGGTGAGCATTGATTTGGGATATTGCAAGTTTCACCAGAAAGGGGTTGATTGTGGACTGTGTGTGACCTGCAAAAACCTTGGGGGAAGGGGGGTTCACCGAAAGAGACGAGGGAGTGTAAATTGTTCAGCCTGGTGGAGGTATGCATGCTACAGAGTGCCGTTCTAGTTTTGGTATGTAATTGGTTTCGTAAATTGAGTACACAAGTTTATTCTACACTCCCAGAGATGTAATGTGACTATGTAATTTTTCGGTTCGATGTCAAAATGTTCCCTTCCACCACCGGACAATCCGATTCGCTCATTGTGACTCACCACGACCCCGTTCATCACGTTTGAATGTTCTGTGCTCTCGGTGCACTGGCACAAATCTCTGCTGTAAAATCCCACCTTTTTGCACGAGCCATCTGCTCCATCACATGCGGTTATCCTGTGACTACAATGTTCATATTGGAGTGTTGTATCGGGAGCTATGCTCCACGGTGCTCCACTTGATGTTCAGCTTCACGAGGTTGTGCAGACTGCTGCTTGAGGCAGCACCTGTAGATCCTGGTTCTGGTAGTTTTCACACATGATGTGGAGATTTAAGTGGTCTCTGTTTGGGGTCATTGAGGTATCACTTTTGAGATGAACCCTCAAGCATTTGCTCCTAAATGTGTTTCCATCTGCATAGTCTTTCCACCCAAATGGATCTTGTGCACAATTATGTAACACATTGTCGTGTCCATGCTGGTTAAGACTGACCTGGATGGATAGCTGAACGATTTCCCTTAGAGGCGAACAGCCGAGTTCCCTGGAGATTATTGCGTGTGCCGGACGGGAGGCAGCGAAGCACTTACCAGACGCATTCACCAGGACGGAGGACAAGTGTTTATACTCGAACCCACAACGAATAGACAGACACAAGCAATCTTAATAAATAGGGGTTTAATTAACATAAATCAAATATTCATAAGAGGAATAAATCGGTGTAATAATGAAAACTAGCATCCGTTGAAGACAACGTCTTCGATATCCCCCGCCATAGTAAATGAGGATTAACAAACTTGTATTCCCTAAGCATGTGCAATATGTATGTGAAGTTTCCCCTTGATCTGACCAGCCGTTCTGGAGGAGAAGATGTTTGAAGGTTTTAGGGTAAATTCAATATGACCGCCAAACCATGTGTACCTATCAATTAGAAATTAACAAACTTCTGAAAGGATGTCTTGGAAGTGTATGTGAAATTGCCTCAATTTGTCCAGCCGTTCTGGAGAAGAAGATTTTAAAATTTATTAATTTTCAATCCAAGATGGCTGACGAACCATGTGACCTATGACATCATAAATTTACATTCTGCCTCCAATCCTCCAGTGGAATACGTGTGTGAAGTTTCGTGTTAATCGGATGAGGTGTTTTTCTATCCAAGATGGCCGCCAAACCATGTGACTTGTGACGTCATAATTTTTACTATGTATGCAGACATGATGGAAGATGATGGTTGCAAATTTTCGCTTCGTTAGGTTATGTGATTCCGAGAAAACAATAATATTTTTCTTGAATCACATTGCAAACATGTGACCTATCAATTAGAATAATCAAAAGGCACCAGTTCACCACTTGCTTTTGATATGTGTACCAAATTTCGTAAATATATCTTGAGGGGATTTGTAGTTAAGCTCCAGAAACGAAATGGGACGGATGGACGGATGGACGGAACCCATTTCTATATCCCCCGCCAACTTCGTTGGTTGGTGGGGGATAAAATTTACAGCCTAAAGTCGAGGTGCTTCCACACAGTTACAAAAACAGATAGGGGAAAAGATAAAAGAAAAATCCCTCTCTTTATTCTGGCACTTGACTTTGTCCTGAGATGGTCTTTTAGAGCTTGATGATCGAACCACGCCTTCCTGCGTGGAAACCGCACCCAAAATGGTGCCAAGCCGCTCTCTGGGCGGGAATCATACATGAGGTATTCATGTGGCAGTATTCAATTTCTTTCGCCTCCGCTTTCCTCTCCTCTCAGAACGGACCTCCATTCATTTTATATCTGTGGGCCGTCTCCGCGGGTGCAGTCCGCTCCAAGCTCACCTTGCCCCACTTGCCCCAAGATCCCATTTGACATGGGGATGGGGCTAATCTGTACATGCATTTTAGGAAATAACTGTCTGAGGACCTCGATGTGTGGATGCATTCATCAGACTGGATTCTGAAATCCCTAACAATATATATATATATATATATATATATATATTATATATGTACAGTGGGGAGAACAAGTATTTGATACACTGCCGATTTTGCAGGTTTTCCCACTTACAAAGCACGTAGAGGTCTATAATTTTTATCATAGGTACACTTCAACTGTGAAAGACGGAATCTAAAACAAAAATCCTGAAAATCACATTGTATGATTTTTAAATAATTAATTTGCATTTTATTGCATGAAATAAGTATTTGATACATCAGAAAACAGAACTTAATATTTGGTACAGAAACCTTTGTTTGCAATTACAGAGATCAGACGTTTCCTGTAGTTCTTAACCAGGTTTGCACAGACTGCAGCAGGGATTTTGGCCCACTCCTCATACAGATCTTCTCCAGATCCTTCAGGTTTCGGGGTTGGCGCTGGGCAACACAGACTTTCAGCCCTCCAAATATTTTCTATTGGGTTCAGGTCTGGAGACTGGCTAGGCCACTCCAGGACCTTGAGATGCTTCTTACGGAGCCACTCCTTAGTTGTCCTGGCTGTGTGTTTCGGGTCGTTGTCATGCTGGAAGACCCAGCCAAGCCCATCGTCAATGCTCTTGTTGAGCGAAGGAGGTTGTTGGCCAAGATCTCGCGATACATGGCCCCATCCATCTCCCTCAATACGGTGTAGTCGTCCTGTCCCCTTTGCAGAAAAGCATCCCCAAATAATGATGTTTCCACCTCCATGCTTCACGGTTGGGATGGTGTTCTTGGGGTTGTACCATCCTTCGTCTTCCTCCAAACACGGCGAGTGGAGTTTAAACCAAAAAGCTCTATTTTGGTCTCATCAGACCACATGACCTTCTCCCATTCCTCCTCTGGATCATCCAGATGGTCATTGGCAAACTTCAGACGGGCCTGGACATGTGCTGGCTTGAGCAGAGGGACCTTGCGTGCGCTGCAGCATTTTAATCCATGACGGCGTAGTGTGTTACTTATGGTTTTCTTTGATACTGTGGTCCCAGCTCTCTTCAGGTCATTGACCAGGTCTGCCGTGTAGTTCTGGGCTGATCCCTCACCTTTCTCATGATCATTGAGGCTCCAAGGGTGAGATATTGCATGGAGCCCCAGACCAAGGGAGATTGACTGTTATCTTGAACTTCTTCCATTTTCTAATAATTGCGCCAACAGTTGTTGCCTTCTCACCAAGCTGCTTGCCTATTGTCCTGTAGCCCATTCCAGTCTTGTGCAAGTCTACAATTTTGTCCCTGATGTCCTTCGACAGCTCTCTGGTCTTGCCCATTGTGGAGAGGTTGGAGTCTGATTGATTGAGTGTGGACAGCTGTCTTTTTGCAGATAACGAGTTCAAACAGGTGCAGTTAATACAGGTAATGATTGGAGAATGGGAGGGCTTCTTAAAGACAAAACTAACAGGTCTGTGAGAGCCAGAATTCTTACTGGTTGGTAGGTGATCAATACTTATTTCATGCAATAAAATGCAAATTAATTATTTTAAAATCATACATTGTGATTTTCAGGATTTTGTTTTAGATTCAGTCTTTCACAGTTGAAGTGTACCTATGATAAAAATTACAGACCTCTACGTGCTTTGTAAGTGGGAAAACCTGCAAAATGGGCAGTGTATCAAATACTTATTCTCCCCACTGTATATTATATATGTATATATATATATATATATTGGATTCGCTATATATGCTAGACATCCCTTATTGTCGGGTTTTCCGTGTGTTTGTGTGTGTGTGTGTGTGTGTCTGCAACGTGAGGCTCCACAGCACGAACCAGCGAACCGATTTCGATGAAACTTTGCCAACATGTGGAATATATACTGGGAATGTGCGCGTTTGAATTTCGTTGCAAAGCAACCACCCGTTGCTGTGCAGTGGCCGAAAAACCGCGTACAGTATTTTCAATACTTGTCCTTCAGTTTTGAATGTAGAGAAACGAGACTTCGGAATTAAACACTTCGAGATATTTAGAAAATTTTACTCGAGCTGATTTTTATTTTTTATTTTTCAAATGGTAGTCCTTCAAAAATCAGGTGTCTATTTACCGTCATTTTTTATGAGGGGCTTAGGAAAGTGGGCGGAGCCTAGGGAAAGTGGACGTGGGAGTGGCGTAGGAAAGTGGGAGTGGCGTAGGAAAGTTGCCATGGCTTATGGAAATATTGTGTGGCTTAGGAGGTGTGGTCAAACAAGAGCATTGAGAGAAGTTTATCGGGGTGTGTGTGTGTGTGTGTGTGTGTGTGTGTGTGTGTGTGTGTGTCTGCAATGCGAAGCTCCACAGCACAAACCAGCAAACCGATTATTTTTCAATGGTAGTCCTTTAAAATAGGGTGTCTATTTACCGTCATTTTTTATGAGGAGTGCCAGTTGGCAAAATACGCAATAGGAAAAATCTTGCCAGGCAGAGGAACAATTGTATGTGAACCAATACGTCTTGGCAATGAATCTTCGTCGGTGGATCGGTCAGAATGAAAAGCATAGTATCCAGCGCTTCGATCCTAGCGAATCCCTCGTCGCTACCGCGCGTGTGTGTGTGTGTGTGTGTGTGTGTGTGTGTGTGTGTGTGTGTGTCGCGTGTATACATATTGTTACGGCTGTGGAAATTCGCAACCACCATTCAGGTCCCGTAGGTGAGGTATTTCTGAAGTACATGTATAGTTAGCCCCAAACCGTTGTTTAGAGGGAATTAATGTGATTCATTCGGGCTGTGACACTTTGAGTCAGTCGTTTTTCTGTTCTTTCTTTATTTTTGAAACCAACCACGCCATCCCCACCACAGGCGCCGCCGCGCTGCGGCCGCGCCGCCTCCGCCATCTGCGCGACTGCATCTTCGCCATCCACCATTCTTTCCGCGCGCGAGAGTGTGACAAGCGGGGTGGGGCAGCTGGCGCCCGATTGGTGTGACGCGGCCAGGGAGGAGGAACGCCCTCTTCGAGACCTTTCTCGAAGCGCCTCGAAGGGGGGTGGAGCAAAGAACGGGGCGGAGCAACAGGCGGAGCTCCGTGGTATAAAGGACGCCGACGGAGAGGCTCAAAAAAGGAAAGGCTGTTCAGAGCGCTGACTTCCCTGTGCCGGTGGGGCCGACGAACTGCGTCTACACGGCCGGGTGCAAAAAGCTGATGTGGGAGCGATTTTACTTGCGATAATAAAGAAGCTGACCTATGATGAAGACTTCAACGTTGAGAATGAGCTTCCTGATGTTCCTGATCTGCAAAAAGCTCTCGGTCTTTTTCCCCTTGTTCGTGGAGCTGGTGGAGCGGAGCTGTGAGGAGTCGTCGAGTCGGCAGTAAGGGAGGCGAAGGAGACTGAGCTCGGAGTTGAGGTCGTGGGAGAAGGGCTCGACGGCCGCACCAAGGGAAGTCCTTTGTTCTTTTCGGGATTTATTTTGTGTGGAACTTGCTGTTGGCGCCGTCTGTGAAGTAGAACTGTTAAGTGTTGCCGTGTGTGCGCGTAGTCGGTGTTAACTCTGCGTCGTCGTTGCTTTGGTTTTATTTGATATATGTGCATTTCTGACTGTTTGGCTGTAAATACGTGCCTTATGTGTGCTATCCGTGTTTGTGAATTAAACGTGCTTGTGTGAACTTGTTCCCGTTTCGCTGCATCCTTCCCTTTATTGAACCTCCATCTTGCTTCGCGTAAAGGGTTCGTAGTTGGGCGTGATACGCCCGATAATTAATTGGAACCGTCGAGGTCGACGATAACACCGCTCGGTTATCCCAATAGTACGGGCCGCTTAAGCGGTTCGTGTCCGGAGTCGACCTGTGGCGTGGTGCAACCCCTCGGTAGGTTACCCGTGCGAGTACTTAGGTATATCGACTTTCGGCGATTCACCCTACCTCGCACGGGTAGAATGCGGACTGGGTTGTGGTGAGGTTAAACCCCCACCCGTGACTAGCTCCCGGCGTTAGTCCGAGAGGGTCACGACTGAATTGTCCGTCCGGTGGGCGAGGCGGCCGCGATTCGAGTCACGTGGCTGTTCGCACGCCGGCGGGCGCGAATTCGCAACAATATGTATATATGACCCACCCGCATCTCTCACTTGTGAATAGAGGGAATAGCTAATCAGCTCTCACCAAATCAACTACACCCATGTGGCTTGGATTATATAAATAATTGACACCTCCCACACTCCTCTCGCCGAAGAAGCTGCATAAAGCAACCCAAGAAGGCCTACACAAAATAAGCGCTTTGCTGTTTCAAACCCTTCCCAGAGTTTCTCCACAACTATAAAGACGTTCACACACATTAGAATCCCAATGCTGCACACCCCCTCAGCGACCGGACCGGTTTCATCGCTTATTGGCGAATCAGCGACAGCGTCGACAGCAATGCCTACCAATGAGGCTCCAATGCATGTACCCGTGCAAACGTCAAAAGCAGTAAGTATATAAATAATAAAGACCCACCCACATCTCTCACCTGTGAACGGGGGGGGGAAGAATAGCCAATCGGCTCTCACCTAATCAACTAAACCCAGGTACGATTATATAACAAATTGACACCTCCCACACTCCTCCAGCCGAAGAAGCTGCATAAAGCAACCTAAGAAGGCCTACGCAAGGTAAGCGCTTTGCTGTTTCAAACCCTTCCCAGGTTTCCTCCACAGCTATAAATAATAATGTACATGTATAGTTGCAGCCACGGGTTCATTCAAGTTGCCCGGTTTGTCCCGCTGGTCATGTCAAAACGACCGCAACTGCCAACCATGGTCCTGGGCATGTTTGCCACGTTACAATACCCGTGGGACCATGGAATTGGCCTAGTGAAGTTCCGATAGACACCCATGACAGATTTAATTCAGCTGAGCAAAGCATTGGTCATAAGCACAGTTTAATACGGGTTCCACCACACTCCAACTATACTGCAACCCCCGAAACTACCAAACGAAGCAGCCAAAACAAACAGAATCCAACCTGAGACCAAGTCAGGTTTGTAAAATGTATTTGTGTAACAACAAAAGTAATGGGAATTCACAAGCAAAACAGCTATAAATCCTTAAATGTAATAAGTAAACACCCCTAAACCTCTATATCGATACATGCCTTCGAACAAACCAAGAGATCGGTAGGTTCCTTAATTATGCTAATCTTCGGGCTCAATCAATCACGCAACAGGCTTGAGAGCCGTCGGGTTTTTTGTTTTTTACTAGACGATTAAGAGATTTGGTCGGGCAAACTAGAGGTGGAGAGAGATGTGCAGGAGTCCGGGCAGTTCAACTCCCACCCAAGGTCATTCCGTGAACAGGCAGAAGCAGACACAAACGGAGTTGTTGACTCAGTCGGTTGACAGGTGAATCCCCTTGCAGGGCGAGAGTTCCATGGACAGAGCGGGAAGTGAAACTCAACTCCACCTCTTCACAAAGTGCAACTGTCTCTCACAGTATACTGCCTTTGTCCTCTTTCAGACTGGTGTGAAACTCATTCGAGCGTCGACCGGCTCAGCATGTGACGAACAGCAAAAAGCCACGTGCTTCGCGGGTTGTTTTATTTATTTATTTTTCCCATTCGCCCCTGTGTTGATTTGAGTGCCGTTAAAAATGGCAGCTGTTTACTTTCCCACTTGCCTCGAGCTGCAAGGCTTGGTGTGAGCTTTAAAATAGCAAAAAGGAAAGTAAACAGAGAAAAAATGACATAAAACGTAGCCAAAGGTTTGGTGGGGGCAGAAACAACAACAACAATGATGGCAGGGAGACAAAGTCTGTTGACATGTTATAATAGCAACACACAATTACATTATACTTATTCTAAAACACTTAATGAGATAACTTAACATACGAGGAATTTATTAACCCCTAAGAGTCATTCCCTTCCGAGAGACCTCACAACTGGTTGTATCAGAGTACGGTAGTACTCCATATAGATTATAGAGGGTGTGGGGGGTCGGGGGACTGGACAGTGGACAAAACAATTCCAAAAGCAATACATATATAAACCATCCCCCATCCAAATCAAGTGGAACAATAATTAAAACAATTTAATGACATTGATAAGCGTGGTGTTGGCTTCGTGGTTAGGGTGGCTGGCTTGGGACCTTGTGGTCCTGAGTTGGGGCCCCTGTTGACTGTTGGATTTACTGTCAAAAGCATCACTTGTCACAAGTAAGGAACTTTATTTTATATTAAATAACATTTTGAAATGTTTAACGATGGTATTATTATTATTATTTTCTTGTTGTTTGGCTCTTGGAGATGAAGTTTCAACTCTGTAGTATTTGCCTGATCAGAGTTGCCTATTGAGTTTGTTTATACTGATCTGTTTAACTTATCATGTTAAGTGATTATCGACCCATTGTGTTTGTGTGCATGTGTTCGTTTTGTTGTTTTCTTCCAAGGCTCTGTCTGTGAGGAGCATTGTTCTTGAAACAACACCCCCCCCCCCCAACACTTTCATTCCATTTTATTGAGGATCTGAAATTCAATTGTTCTCGCACTGAAAGCAACTCAACTTGACACTTCTGACTTACTAAAATCAGTCTCAGTTTTGTCAGTCACATTCGTAACTCTATTACAAGGCTCCGAAGAAAAACAAACAAAAGTGGAAAGGTGGAAACAAATGTGAATCAATGTCAACGGAACCCAACGGAACCCAGCGCTCATCACACTCAGCTATGCCTGTACCTCTCACGTTCTAGTGAGTTAAGGGTGTTCCAACATGGTGGCTGCTTGGCCCCGGAAATGTGTGCTGCAGGTTCCCTCCGGTTTTGTATACACAGCTCAGTGAGTGATATGCACTGATGTCTGGATATTATCTCACTGATCTGTATACGTGTATTTTGCTTTCTTTATAAACTTTTATATATTCCCTTCCCCCCCTCCCCTAAAAAGAAAAAAATAATAAAAGAAGTAAAAATAGAGGGATGAAATCTCAAAAAAAAACAACCACACAAGGTTGGAATGATACCACATTACGATACCACATTATGATGCTACAACATGACACCACAATCCCACAGCAAAAGTAAAATGTCAAAAGATATTGTGATGCTGTTTGTTGTTTTTTGTTTGTTTGTTTGTTTTTAAAAAAAAAAACATTTTTATTTCATTTTTTGCTCTTAAATATGTGGTGGTGACAAGACCATATTTATATATAGCATATTATATAAAAGTATCTGTGGGGGGAGGGGATGTTGAGACTGTGTGTTTGTGTTGGTGTTATATGATGAGATTTATATGACAAGAAAAATGCTTGTTCCTCTTGGTTGTGTGGGTAGGTTTTGGATGAGTTGGAAGAAAAGATGTCTGCTGGTGGCGTGATTGTGGATTATCATGGTTGTGATTTCTTCCCCGAGCGCTGGTTCCAGGCGGTGTATGTGCTACGTGCAGACACATCTGTATTGTACAATCGCTTGCAGCACAGGTACCGCTGACTCGTAAGGACATGGAAAGGTTGCTTACCATTTTAACCTTGTAAATGGTATCATACCATGTAGTCATTTACAAAGGGTCGAATGGAAAAACATGACGAGTGGTAACTTGAGGATGTTTTTGTAAAAGTCCATGAGACTCAACACGAAACCGTTTTTTTGTTTGTTTGTTTTTTCTCATGTGGCATGGCAGAGGCTACGAGCTACGCAAGGTGCAGGAGAATGTGCAATGTGAGATCTTCGGAACGATCTTTGAGGAGGCGCATAGTTCTTATCGATTTGAGATTGTGAAGGAGCTGCCCAGTAACACGCTGGATGATCTCGATGAAAACGTGGAGGTCATCGTTCAGTGGTTGGTTGGCTGGACCCTGATGCAGAGCCGGCTGTGTTGAAGGATTGTATTGGAGTGTTTATTGATTATTATTTTTTTTTTCATGTAAAGGTAGGTCATCGACGTGCAAGATATATCTCCAAAAGCTGTTGTTGAAATGTGCTTGGAGCAAATCAGTCAAAATTCGAAATATCAATACTGTATTGAAAAGTGTTCATTTTTTGAGTTTGAAAATTGCCAAGAAAGAGGTGATGCTCCATTGTCGGCCACTTGTCTTCATTGCCTGATCGGCATAGCAAATCTTGTGTTAATTGTTTTGTAATGAGGTGTGCAGTGCGATCGAGGACTTTCCTACGACTCAATTCGTTAAGAATCTGTCATGTGCTTCCAACTGCTTCTCTACAATGATTTTACAAATTGTCATTATAAAATAATGGAGTTTATTGTTTTGTTTTGGTTCGTAGAGTTATTGAGGCTCTTGGAAGAGCAGATGAGGGGAGGGAAATGGGATTAACAGACGATGGGGGCAAATGGAATACACTGGGCGGACTGCAAACGGAAGCACCACAGCACAAGGAGAGGAACTGCAGGAGAAGGTGAGAACGGGGTCTCTCTCTGGCGGTAGTTTTGAATAGTCTTGTTTCCTGCACTTGGGGAAATAGCAGAAATAAACCTTCCTTCCCAGAATGCAATGGGCAGGTCTACACTTGATAAAATGTAATTATCCTCGCAAGAGGAGAGGGTAATGCATTTGCATCTGTTTGTCCGCAACCGCTTGTCGGATTGTGAGAATTTTCACCAAAGGAGTGACTACTCATGTAGAATGTTAGAATTATGATGTCATAGGTCACGTGGTGTGGTAGCCTTGTTGGAAAAATGGAAAAACATTGGACCTCTATATCTGAAACCACACCAAGGAAAAAATTGAAACTTGGCACATGGCAAGTACTCCTCATGGGAATAAGTGTTGTTGTTTTTTCATGACGTCGTACGGTGTCTTCGTTATGACATCATAATTGCATATGGAGAACGCTAAATCCGATCAGTATGAAAAATTTTGAGGGTCATCTATGGATAAATTGGTCCACAGAAAAAAATAATTGCTGTCATCGGTCACGCGATTCGGCAGCCATATTGTTTTTTGTTTTTTTTTCAAAAATCTTCTCTGAAATGTCTGAATAGATCGAGGCGAAACCTTACACATATAGGCGACCACTGTCAATGAGGAACAAAACATTCACATATATGATATTGTCGTAGCAGTTAAGTTA
>CM068963.1:62453822-62464827 GCA_035128595.1 Eptatretus atami
GTTTTCAACTTTCACGTTTCATATTTGGTACATAGGTACAGACTGTGTGTCCTGACTTGCGTTCCTCATCTAAAGTGGTTGCCATGGCAACCAGGATGCTGTTTTCCATCCGTTCCTGTCCACACTCTAACTCCCAATTTTCAAACTTTCACGTTTCATATCTGGTACATAGGTACAGACTGTGGAGACGGTGTCGCGACACGTTGGTCATCTAAAGTGGTTGCCATGGCAACCAGGATGCTGTTTTCCATGTAGTAGCACAATTCTGTATATACCTTCTTGTTCGGGCGTATATTGTGCTCACTTGCGCTCTTGTTTACTGATTACAATATACAAATACATATATTGCTTTAAAATTATTTGGATCAGACTTCACTGCAATGCTTTATAAAAAAATATTAATTATTAGACGAGTTTTTTAAAAACGATAAATGTATAAACAGGTGCGTATTGGGTGGCTTGGGACACAACTCTGGTTGTTTTTTCCAAGCCCCCAATCATTCCACCACCGTGAGTCGTAAACAGAAAACTCCCTTACAAATAAGCGACCCTTTATGTTCTCTTCCTTCTTCTGTCCTGTTTCCATGCGCTCTCAGCCCTCTGATCATTCCAAGCTCATCCAGGATGCACCTGTTCTTTCAGTAAACCACATCCAGGGTCAACTTCCAAAATCCACTGGACCGAATGAGTTTATTGTTGGTGGTTGTACTTGGGGTTTACCTGGGAATTTTTTTGGCGTTAAAAAAAAATTGTAGGTGTGGGGTGAGGACGATGCAAATTATCCATATAAATGTGTACCTTATTGTACCTGTGTTGCCACTGGTTGGGAGATTTACAAGGACCTTGGAAAATTGAGACCCATTTACCAAGAGAGTTCGATTTCTTGATAGTTTGATGCAAATTATTGAGTTACGAATAGACGTGTAATGATCTAGATAAGTTTGGAAAATCTTGGAATTTTTTTTTGTGGTAACTGCTGGGTGGTGATTGTGGGAGAGGGTATTACAAGTCGGCTTTTCTTAATTTAGTGTACATTCTGTGGCTGTTGGTTTGCATCATTACTGGGAGCGCAGCCGTGCCGCTGATACAGTGACCCTTGCTGGTTAGGCCACGGACTTGTAATCTGTTCAAGGTGGCGGTGAATACTCACCAACTCTTCGTGAAGGACACCATGGGATCTTTAATGTCCACTGACTAATGCTGGCAGGAGGAACGGCACACACATTGATGAATCGCTATGCTTGTGAAACGCCGGGATAACAGTTTATACAAGTTCTTGAAATTTTTTGTACTCCCCTCCAAAGTTTTCACATTTTGATGCCTGAGTTTACTTCATGATGCTTTCAAATCAAATTTAATATAAAGAGTCTTCACAAGCCACTTCAAAGTGATTAAGCCAAAAGAAAATGCAGATAAAATGTGAATAAATTAGAGTAACAGAGAAAATCAGATGATTCTCAGTTGCTTAAGTATTTTACCCCTTTGTGTAATTAACCCGAAATCATTTTAGGAGTAAATTATTTGTTTGAAAGGTTACAAGTAAGGAAACTGGTTCGGGATGTCACTGTAAATCCAACAATGGCTTTGAAAGATCTGCAAGGCTCTACGTCCGAGATGGGGGTCAGTGTTCATCGATCAACAATATCATGTTCCCTTCACAAAGCTGGCCTCCATGGACAGGTGGCAGGAAAGGAGCTGTTATTGAAAAAGACACATCTAAAAGCTCATATGGAGTTTGCGAAAAAAACATCTTGATGATAATGCAGGCATGTGGAGAAAGGTTGTGTGATCAGACAAGACAAAAATTGAACTTTTTGGTATAATTTCAAAGCGATATGTCTGACGTAAGCCTAACACTACACAACATCCAGTCAACACCATCCCAACTGCCAAGCATCATGGTTTCTGGCTGCTTTTCATCAGCAGCGACAGGCGAGTTTGTCAGGATATATGGGATAATGGACGGTTCAAAGTACAGGAGAATTCTTGATGAAAACCTGCTTGAGTCAGCCATGGATCTGAAACTGTGTAGGGGATTCACATTTCAGCAGGACAATGATCTGAAGCACAAAGCCAAAGCCACACTGGAGTGGCTGAAGAAGATAAATAAATGTTCTTCAGTGGCCCAGTCAAAGTCCTGACTTGAACGCAATTGAACATTGATGCCGAGACTTGAAGATTGCAGTCCATCGCCGATCCCCATCAAACTTGGCAGAACAAGAGCAATTTTCACATGAAGAATGGGTGAAGATTTCACCATCTCACTGTACAAAGCTGGTAGAGATCTATCTACCCAAAAACACTCATAACAGTCATTGCTGTAAAAGGTGCTTCCACCAGGTAGACCTAAGGGGATGAATACTTTTACAGCCAGTGAATTTTAATTTGTACATGTTTTTGTTTTTTACAGGTATTCCTGACATGTAACCTCCTTCATCTATAACCGTATTTAGTTTGATCTCTTCAGTTGTTTATAAAAGTTATTTTGGAAAAATAGGACCACTGGACCTGTAACTTATCTGGGCCCTGGCCTAATGTTGTAACCCAAATTTAGTAGCATTCTGACTGGTGGGTCTGGAGAAGAAGGTTTTTAATGGAATTAATGCGATTTTCCCATAAGTTGACCAAGTCGGCCATTTTAACACACTCCCTCTCAGCGAGGGAGTCTCGTGAGTGGAGGAGGCCAATGGGCCGACCACGTGCCTCGTGGTTGCAGCAGGTTGACCAGCATCTCAAGGAGATGGGGATGGGCCTGGCATCTGCCTGGGGGAAGGCCAGACGGAGGCCCCTGGAGTACCGGCGGAAAGTGAACGCAGCGACGCCCTGTTCTGGCACATGCTCCCATACCTGACCTGAGCTGACCTGGTCACGTGATCAGAATGACTTCAGCAATTTAACATCCCTACCCTGGCCTAATACTGTAACCCAAATTTGGTAGCATTCTGACTGGTGGATCAGGCGAAGAAGATTTTGGAAGGAATTTGCGGGACCGCCATTTTGACATAGTTCCGCTCATGTGATTTTACATCAGGACCCTGTCCTAATGTTGTGACCCAAATTTGGTAGCCTTCTGACTGGTGGGTCTGGAGAAGATTTTTGAAGAAATTTACTAAGTCGGCCATTTTGACATACTTGAAGTCATGTGACCGGACAAGCTTTGCAATTCCTGTTACCAGTCTGGAGAGGAACCTACCTGCAAAATTTCAGCCAGATCAGCCCAGCAGTTTGACCGGGGGAAGTCGAAAAAGGAGACGGGCGGATGGATGGTGCACGATGACGATACCTTCTCTGGCATGTAAATTCCAGATGAGCTAAAAATTGTTTCTACAGAATCCGTAATTTATCTGAATGTGGCATTATTCGTAGAGGGTGAATACTTTTGCAGGCCGCTGCAGTTGGGTCAAGATTCTAACCCAGGATATACAGTGTTGAGGGTTGTGTGCTAAAAGCATATAATAAGGCTGGGAACACAGTATGCAATAGAAAAAGGAACAGGAGAAAAAGAGGGGGAAATGCCAACAACAAGGTTGAGGGAGACAAATAAGAGATGTGTGGAGGAATGAGGGGTTAGGGAAGATGCACGGGGTGGACAAGATGGATACAGAAACAAACTCTCAGGAGGGAGAAACTGGAATTTGGAAGGGGGGCAGGGGTAGAAAAGATTATGGTTTTGGGTGGGGGGTGATCTGAGATGGTGCTGAACAGCTGTCTTGAAGACCTGGAAGAGATAATGACATTGCAGAGAATGTGGAAGTTGGTTCCACAGGTGGGGCAAAAAAGAAACAAATGAGTGGAGGTGAACAGTGATCCTGGATTGAGGTAGTTCACCACAAGGAGGTTGATGGACTGTGTGAGCCCTGCAGTAACCTGGGGGAGGGGGGACAAAGCATCGTAAGAGAGGTGAGGGGGCAAGAGAGGAGCAGATTAGGGGGAATGGGGGGGGGGGGGGAGAAGTTTCATTCTATATCTATCCTGTCACCACATTCCATCCCCACCCCATTGTTTGTCCAAGTAACACTCTATTTTGTCCTTTTTTTCTTATTTTGGCCAACTCCGCTGTTGGCAGATTAATGCAGGGCCTGTGCCCAGGGCACCAAGCTCATCGTGGGCCATGGGCAGAGGCAGTGTGAGGGCCATGCAATAGCATGGCGCCTCACACGACTGATTGTGGCTCACAATCTTTCGAAACGGGGCTCCCGAGGGTGGGGGAAGGGGAGTCTCACTTTGCACAAAAACATTAATTGTGAGTGGGGATAAACACAGCGCAAAGGGATTGCTCCGTTTCAAGAAAATAAAGTACCGTCAGGTCATGAATCGATTAAAAAATGCTTTCCCCTGATGTTTAATTAGACAGGATATTACAAATTAGGGATGTTTCATCAGACCAAGTGGCTTAATCACTCAAGCAAGCACTCAAATGAAACCGTTGATAAGGAACGGTTGGCTTGGCAAGCGATAGCAAGCTGCTTGGTAATGGAACACCTTAACATGGCATTCCCCCCCCCCCCCCCAAGGGGTGAAAAGGCAACAAAACATTGGAATTTCCTCCGGATTTTTTACAGTGGAGTCTAAAGCAACATCGGCTATTAATAGCGAGTGCAAAAATAAACATGGAGTCCTCGTTTTTGAGGTGTTTTTGGGCCGAAATGTTTTTTGGTGCCCAGAGGCCCAAAAACATCTTAATCTACCTCTGGCCCCCTCCACCCCCACCCCCCAAACACCTTCTCACCACTATTCCTTTTGTGCTGTTGTGTGTCCCGATCCATTTAGGCATTTCATATATATATATATATATATAATAATAATACTGTATATAATATAAAAAATAACATATATATATATTTATAAAATATATATATTATATTTATATATATATATATTATACAAATAATATATTATATTATATATATAGTTATTATATATATATTACATATATATATTATATAATTGTTACGGCTGTGGAAATTCGCATTACACCAATAAGGGCCCTCAGGTTGAGATATCTCCATAGGTACATGTGTAGTTTAGCCAAACCCGTTGTATAGAGGGAATTTATGTGATCCATTCGGCTGCGACGCTTTGAGTTGCCATTTTTTCTGTCTATCTTTTATTTCAAACAACAGCATCTCCAACAACCACGCCATCCCCACCACAGGTCCAACCACACTAACGACGATGCCCACCTCCACCACCTAGCTACCACATCATCGCTTCTACAACCATTCGCAAACACCACCACCTTCGCCTTACCTTCAACAATCATCCCACATCATCGCTTCTAGCATTCCCAAACGTCGTGTTCCCGGAGCCGTTCGGCCATGGAGGCCGAATGCGTCGATCCGTGGATCAGGAATGGCTTCACTGCCCACCATTCTCCTCCGTCCAATGGGCAAGCGCGAGGCGGCTTGGCCCGCCTCCAGGCGCGTGTGGTGAATTCCCGTCTAGGTCCGTCTATGCAAATTTTAGGATCAGGGGAGGTTTCACGCCATTTTTGCCCGACCAATGGCTGACCGGGGGGCGGTGTGGCCCCGCCTCAAATCGCGTCCTGATCCGGGAATTTGCATGTCGGCGCCTCCTGAGAGCTATAAAGAGACGAGCGCAAGGAGACTCGCGAGGAGAAGAGTGGAAGAGGAGAGAGTGGAACTGGCAGGAGAGTGTGGAACAGGAGAGTGTGGAACTGGGGAAGTTGAGCGTTGGGAAGCGGAGTTGAGAGTTGAGCTGGAAGAAGGGGAGTGCGCATGGTGGAGCTGCAGGTGGCGGGTCGGAGCAAGGGAGCTCGGGTCCGAGGCAAGGAGGACGGCGGTCGCGACGTTGCGGTGTGGGGATCGCTCGTTCTCGTCGCGGACCCAAGCCAGCCAGCCACTCCCTCCCCCCAGGGATCAAACAATTTCCCTTCCGCCGCGCTTGAGATAGTGCAAAGGGGGCCCCGTTCCTCCCCCACCCCAAACGTGGTGCCAACGAGCCACGCCAGGGGCACGGAGTCGGGCACAGCGGCGCGGACATTTTGCGGCTTGCCCGCCAACGCGTCACGAGGACGCGGGTAAGAACTCCCGGTCTCGCGGACCTGGCCGCTCCTCTAGGTCCGTGCACATTTGGCCTACGGGCCTGTCTGCCTCCTTGTCTTGTGAGTGGTGGCTTCCTTCTTTTGCTTTGTGTAAATGTGTGTTGGCGCCGTTGTGAAGTAAACTGTGTAAAGTGTTGCCGTGTGTACGCGTTAGGTTCGGTGTCAACTGTTTTCTTCTTGCCTTTGCTTTTTGTGTATGGCTGTAATATACGTGCTTTCCGTGTGTCGCGTAATAAAATGCTTGGTTGTTGAACTGTGCCCGTTTCGCTTCGTTTTTCTCCATTTGAATCTCCATCTTGCATCACGTAAGGGGTTTGAGTGGTGCAACCTCCCGGTAATTATTCTGAAACCGTCCAGGTCGACGATAACACCGCTCGGTTATCCCGATAGTAACGGAACGGGCCGCCCAGCGGCTCGTGTCCAGAGTCGACCTCTGGCGAGGTACGATCGCCCGGTTTACAATCCGCGTGGGATTCTTAGTAGGTCGAGTTTGCGAACAACCTATCCTACGCGGGTGGCCGATTGGCACGATTGTGGTGAGGTCGAAAGGCCCACCCGTGACTAGTCCGGCGTTGGTCCAAGAGGGTCACGACAGAATTGTCCGTCCGGTGGGCGACGTGCCGCGATTCGAGTTACGTGGCCGTTCGCGACGCCGGCGGGCACGAATTCGCAACACTGGTGTCAGGAGTGGGATTCAAAATCCACTCGGTCTCCAAGCTAAATTCACGGGGAACGGAGCAAGGGTGTGGCGAGGCGACCCCCCCCCCCCCGTCTCCAAATTGCGAGCAATTAAAAATTAACCCTTACGAGAATAAAGATGGAGTCTATAGGCGAGCGGGAGCCGGGGTATTAGGAATGGATGTAGAATGTGTAGAATCCATGGCTCAGGATGAGAACCCGAGCAGGAAATGCTTATGGTGGAGGATGAATTTCCCCACCCGAACCCAGAACCCGAATGGGGCGCGGCAGAGCTGCGGTGTATGACACCACCCCTCCCCCCCTCCGCCAAAACCCCGATCCTGGCCCGAATCGGCTCAGCCGAGTGACCCAGACATGGCCCAGCTATGCGCCATGCTGGCGGCAATGAATGCGAATATGAATGCAATACGCAAACACTGCGGGAAGAATGCAGCGCATGGGTCTGGATCTCCAAAGAGGCCAAGGGCACTAAAGGAAGATTGAGGAGAGCAGCAGGCATAATGGCAATTGCGGGGAGCGAAACGCGGGAGCGAAAACGCGGGCAGTGGAGCTTCAAAATTCGCCGCCAACGTGCTGGAGCGAACGAGCTGGGGGGAGTGTAACGGCTGTCAGGCCCGCAATGGAGGCGGGTGAGGAAGAAATTAATACGGGGGACGTGTAGAACGAGACACGGGAGGTAACAACGACGGAAAACATTAACGGTGACACGAGGGAAAAATTAATGGGGTGACTGCGACGTGGTGAGACGAGACACGAGGTGACGACGGAAAGAATAAAAGAAAAAATACAGAAGACACGGAGATAGAGGGTGAATTGGACGGAGTTAAGGACAAGCACACACACATTAAGTTAGTGGAGGATAATGGGGGCGAGCTCGCAGAACGTGTAGGGACCCGGTGCGAGCAGCTGGATGGCCTCCTCCAGGAACGAGGGAGGAGTTTGCCCCCTTGAAGCCTGATCACGACAGGTGGGTTTCGTTCGTGCTTTGCGAGGTCGAGGGATGAGTGCTGCGAACGGGTGCATGCCGAGCTTGGGGGGTATAAGAGACCCGGAACCCATTGTGGGGACACGAATCCCCAGCGTGGTTGTCCCCGGTGTGTGTGGTGAAGGTGTGAGTGCACCCCCGTGTATGGAAGCGACCGAGCCCGTGTATGAGTGGTGTGGTGGCAAGTGTGCCGAAAGCGTGCTTCCCAGCATGCCGTTGTGTGGATGAGGACCGTGTGTGGAAGGAGCATCGTGTGCAAGGGGATGGATGAACGAGTGAGTGAGGGAGACACGGTGTGTAGGTCGCTGTGTGTGTAAGGTCGCTGTGTGTAAGGGAGATGTCGGTTGGCATCGGGAGCACGCAGCCGCGTCTCCCGGTGTGAATGTGATGGAGTGGAGTGTGAGCGTTGTGACACGCAGGTGTGCGTGGGTTGAATGGCGACGACGACAGCGAACAGAGGGACAAAAGCGGGTAGCGGCCGTATTGGAATTGGGACGCGCCGGGTTTAAACGGCAGCGAGCGCGAGGTTCGGGCCGTGCAGACCAGAGGCCGCACGTGCGCGCTTGCGGAGTGAAGCCCCGGTCGCGGAAACGCACGGCGTGGATTTGCCGATCCGCGGACGACGAAAGTTTAGGCAGGATTTCGGATTCGGACCGGACGGGGTTCTCACACGCGAGCTTGTGTGAAGCTCCAACGGGCAGAGCACATGTGTTCGCGGTGGGGAACCCTCGAATCGTGAGGCTTGGGTTTTTTTTATGCGCAGGGTGACATCATGGCTGCGTGTATGGTTGGAATCCGGCAGGAGGGTAATCCCTGCCGGATGGCGCCGTCCAAGAGGGAAGAGGGACGCGAACAGCTGCATGACGTCACACCAAAGGTGCGCGGCTGTGAATTGCCACGCTGGTGCGCAGGTTGCGAGTTGCCGGCGCTGGTGCTGCGCGATGGAAAAAAAAACAAGCCTCGCTTTCGGGTGAACCAGGATTCCCTGGGCGAGGGGTGGAAGATCCCCTTGGCTTGGGCACGGATGACAACTAGCTAAGGGGGAAGGTTAGTGTTAGTTAGACCGGCTTAATGGGGCAGGGGTAAGTCTCATGGAGCCCGTGGAATGGAATGAGTTAGAGGGATTGTAGTCAATTTAGGTTGGGAAAAATGATTTGAGATTTTGGAAGACAGTGACTGACAGTGAATGTGTAGTGGGGGACGTAGCTTTAGCTACGTAGTGTTAATGGAACGTGCTATGTGTAAGGGATGACGTGGGAGCACGAGTTAGTTAGGGGATGTAGTGAGCAGGATGGCCGAGATCCAGCGGTGAGTTGTGAAGTGGTGAAAGTGGAAACATGTGCTTTTGGTGAGTGAAGTGAGGCCAGGGGTCATGTGTGAATGGAGGCCGACTGTGGAATGCATGGTGGACGATGGTGATTGGGGGGAGAGAGTGATTCCTTGCAAAGGGACCCGGGGTCAGTGTAGAGTGAGTTAAGTGGGTTAGCGAATTGAAAATTGGAGTTGTTTTGGGCTGTTGGTGTGAATGTAGGTCGATACCATTTGGAGGGGTGAGGAGCCCTGTTGACGGGCTGGGAGCGTGGTGCGAAAGGTGAGTATGCGTGGTGGTACCCCGGGACGGCTAGTCGGCCGCGGTAGGCCAAGGCCCATGGGGGCCCGGGATAGTGATAGTGGCAGGGTGCGCCGCTGATGCGGGGGCGGGGCGCCATTAGCGCGTGGGCCAGTGTTGGTGGGAGGGTGACTCGGAAGGGGCCGGAAGCCAGCCTGCACGTGAAGCGTTTCAGGGGAGTGCCAGGGAGAGGGCAACTCCCCAGGTCCTTTAAGGGAGCCTGTGTAGGCTCGGAGCATAGTGTAGTGCCGGGGTGCCAGATGTTAGAGAGACGGAGAGGGTAGTTCTTGCCAAGGGGCCACGGTCCAGCCATGAACGTGTGAGGGCACGGAAGAAGATTGGGGGCGAGGCCCGAATTGCTGAAGGCACCCACAAGGCGACGGGATCTTGGTGTGCCTAGACCGATAGGATTAAAGCGAAGAGGCGCTTTGTTGAAAGCCCCGGGTAGTTTAAAGGTTAATGGTTAGGGTAGATTAGGAAGTGTATCCTCGACCATCATAGCCTCGCTACTTGTGGGCCCGTTGGACCATTTGGGTTAGATCGCTTGAAGTCCAGAGGCATCCTGGAGGCTCGTTGGGCTCACACAGGATAGCATCTCCTCATTCCTCAGGAAGGAACGTAGGGGTTGGGAGTAGGCTTAGGAGACGATAGGTTAAGCCGAAAAGGACGACTAAAGGGGGTTAAGGAGGAAGAAATTAATGTGGGGAATAAGGATAAAAAATAAAAACAAAAAAAATTAGTTGGGCGTAATTGGGGTTTTTACAAATAAGGAGTGGGTATAGGAAGTGACAGCAAAGGCGATAGGTGGGAGGGAAACAAGTAGGTAGGTCCGATGCCTCGCCTTCTGAGTGGCCAGCCTCACGATCCCTCCACAACCTGCCTGGCACGGCGAGGGCCGGCCATTCGTACTGCTGGCTTGTTGTTATGCTGAAGGCTGTGCGGCAGTTAATCTGCGCTGTGTTTGCTACAGCGGCCCTTGTCATGCTGCATGCTTGCCTGCCCGCTTTGCCGATGCATGCTGCTGCCTCGATTCTGCGTTTGCCCATGTTTGTTTTGTGATTTTCCCACCCCCCTTGTTCTATTGCCATGTGCGCCAGGATCTCGCGCAATATTTGCAGGACTGCCCTGATGGCAGCTGAACAGGGAACTGCACCAGCAGCCCGTGCACCGTTTGTTTGTTTGCACATCATGACGGTTCCTTGTTTGTGTCGGCTGAGTCCACACGCAGTTCACTGTGCCGCAGGGACTGCCCTGTGAGGCAGGCACAAGGAAACTGCGTTTGTGCAGCCCATGCACCGTTGTGGGTTCACTGGTGTTTCTTTTAAGGGGGAGGCCTTGAGTGCGTGCGAGCCAGCGGCACGTTCTGGTACCTGCTTGCTTGAGCGCAGAAGCGTGCATGGAGAAGCCCTGCTCCTGTTAAACGCTTTCTTTTGCAAGAGTCCATTGAATCTGGGCCTGGTTTAGTGTAAAATTTGTTAAGTTTAAAGGTTAGATGTATTACATATGAGTGGCCCCCGCATGTTCTGTCTAGCGCGGCAAATTTTTTTAAGTCGTCCGAATGAGTGGGTTTGTTTAGTTAAGTTACTCAGCCCGTAGGTTATTTTATTTGGGGACACGACTAACCATGAAATGTGCACTCAGGGATCCG
>CM068963.1:62465001-62478048 GCA_035128595.1 Eptatretus atami
CTTTACCTTCACAACTTCATCCCACATCATCGCTTCTACAGCCATTCCCAAACGTCGTGTTCCCGGAGCCGTTCGGCCATGGAGGCCGAATGCGTCGATCCGTGGATCAGGAATGCTTCACGCCCACTTCTCCTCCGTCCAATGGGCAAGCGCGAGGCGGCATCACATTGAATCCCAATGCTGCACACCCCCATCCAGCGACCGGACGGTTTCAATCGCTTATGGCGAATCAGCTGACACGTCGTCGACAGCAATGCCTACGACAATGAAAAGGTTCCAATGCCATGTATACCCACGTGCAAGAACGTCAAAAGCAGTAAGTTATAATTAAATAAAGTGACCCCGCACAATCTCCTCACCCTGTGGGGAAAGGGGGGGAAGAATAGCCAATGCGGCTTCTCACCTAATCACTAAACCCAGGTAACGATTATTATCTAACAAATTGACACCTCCCACACTCCTCCAGCCGAAGAAGCTGCAGGGAAAACCTAAAGAAGGAACTACGGCAAGTAAAGACGCTTTGCTGTTTCAAACCCTTCCCAGGTTCCTCCACAGCTTAAATAATAATGTGACACTGTATAGTTGGCAGCCAACGGTTCATTTAAGTTGGCCCGGTTTTGTCCCGCTGGTCATGGTCAAAACGACCGCAACTGCCAGACTGCATGGTCCTGGGCATGTGGTTGCCAAGCGTTACATATAATACCCGTGGGATGACGCATGGAGATTGGCCATAGTGAAGTTGCCGATAGACAACAGCTGACGATTTAAATTCAGCTGAGCAAAGCATTGGTCCATAAAGCACAGTTTAATATACGGGTTTCCAGCACAACTCCAACTATACTGACTAAACCTCCCGAAACTACGCAAACGAAGCACAAAACGAAAACAGGAATCCAACGCATGAGACCAAGTCAGGTTTTGTAAAATGTATTTGGTAAATCAACAAAAGTAATGGAATTCACAAAGCAAACAGCTTAAAATCCTTAAATGTAATAAGTTAAACACCCCTAAACCTCTATATCGATACAAATGCCTTTCAGAGACAACCAAGAGATCGGTAGTTCCATTAAATTATGTCGTAATCTTTCGTGGTCTCAATCAAATCAACGCAGACAGAGCTGAGAGCCGTCGGGTTTTTTGTTTTTTACTAGAACGATTAAGAGATTGGTCGGGAAACTAAAGAGGTGGAAAGAGAGATGTGCAGGAGTCCGGGCATTCAACTCCCACCCAAGGCATTCCGTGAAACAGGCAGAAGCAGACCACAAACTGAGTTAGTTGACTCAGTCGGTTGACAGGTGGAATCCCCTTGCAGGGGAGAGTTCATGGGAGAGCGGGAAAGTGAAAACCAACTCCACCTCTTCAAAAGTGCAAATCTGTCCTGCTCACAAGTATACTGCTTTGTCCTCTTTCCAGACTGGTGTGAACTCATCTCGAGCGTCGACTCAGGCTCAGCAGTGACAACAGCAAAAAAGCCACGTGCTTTCGCCGGGTTGTTTTATTTATTTATTTTGGCCCATTCGCTGCCCCTGTGTGATTTGAGTGCCGTTTAAAAATGGCAGCTGTTTACTTTCCCACTTGCCTCGAGCTGCAAAGGCTTGGTGTGAGCTTATAAAATAAGCAAAAAAGGAAAAAGTAAACAGTATGAAAAAAATGAATAAAAACGTACCAAAGGTGTGGTGGGGGCAGAAACAACAACAACAATGAATGGCAGGAGAGACAAAGTCTGTTGACATGTTATAATAGCAACACACAATTACAATTATACTTATTCCTAAAACACTTAATGAGTAACTTAACATACGAGGAATTTTATTAACCGCCTAAGAGTCATTCCCTTCCGAGGACCTCACAACTTGGTTGTATCAGAGTACGCGTAGTACTCCATATAGATTATAAGAGGGTGGGTGGGGGGTCGGGGAACTGGGACAGTAGGACAACATTCCAAAAGCAATAATATATAGGAACCATCCCCATCCAAATAAGTAACAATAATTAAAACAATTTAATGACATTGATAAGCGTGGTGTTGGCTTCCGTGGTTAGGGTGGCTTGGCTTGGGACCTTGTGGGTCCTGAGTTTTGGGGCCCCCTGTTTGACTGTTTGGATTTACTGTCAAAAGCATCACTTGTCAACAAGTAAAGGAACTTTATTTAATATTTGAAATAACATTTTGAAAATGTTTACGATGGTAATTATTATTATTATTTTTTCTTGTGTTTTTGGCTCTTGGGAGAATGAAAGTTTCAACCTGTAGTATTTGGCCTGATCAGAGTGCCTATTGAATTTTGGGTTTAATACTGATCTGTTTAACTTATCATGTTAAAGTGATTCACAGTGATTATTCGAGCCCATTGTTGTTTGTGTGCATGTGTTCTGTTTTGTTGTTTTCTTCCAAGGCCTCTGTCTGTGAGGAGCAAGTTGATTCTTGAAACAACACCCCCCCCCAACACTTTCATTCCATTTTATTGAGGATCTGAAATTCAAATTGTTCTCGCACTGGAAGCAACTCAACTTGACACTTCTGACTTACTAAAAGTCAAGTTCTCAGTTTTGTCAGTCACATTCGTAACTCTATTAACAAGGCTCCGAAGAAAACAAACAAAAGTGGAAAGGTTGAAACCAAAATGTTGAATCAATGTCAACGGGAACCCAACGGAACCCAGCGCTCATCACACTCAGCCTTATGCCTGGTTAACCCTCTCACGTTATAGTGAGTTAAGGGTGTTCCAAACATGGTGGCTGCTTGGCCCCGGAATGTGTGCTGGCAGGTTCCCTCCGTTTTGTATACACAGCTCAGTGGAGTGATATGCACTGATGTCTGGATATTATCTTTCATGATCTGTATACGTGTATTTTTTTGGCTTTCTTTTATAACTTTTATATATTCCCTTCCCCCCCTCCCCTAAAAAGAAAAAATAATAAAAAGAAGTAAAAATAGAGGGATGGAAATCTCAAAAAAAACAACCAACAGCAGGTTGGAAATGATACCGACATTAACGATAACCCCCACATTATGATGCTACAACAATGAACACCACCAATCCCACAGCAAAAGTAAAATGGTCAAAAAGATATTGTGATGCTGTTTGTTGTTGTTTTTGTTTGTTTGTTTTTAAAAAAAAAATTTTTATTCATTTTTTGCTCCTTAAATATGTGGTGGTGGACAGACGCTATTTATATATGACATTTATAATAAAAGTACTGTGGGGGAGGGGATGTTGAGCAACGTGTGTTTGTGTTGTGTTATATGATGAGATTTTACTTATACAAGAAAAATGCTTGTTCCTCTTGTGTGTGTGGGTAGGTTTTGGATGAGTTTGGGAAGAAAAGATGTCTGCTGGTGGCGTGATTGTGGATTATCATGGGTTTGGAATTTCTTCCCGAGCGCTGGTTTCCAGGCGGTGTATGTGCTACGTGCCAGACACATCTGTAAATTGTAGCAATCGCTTGCAGCACAGGTACCGCTGACGTCGTAAGGCAATGGAAAGGTTGCTTACCATTTTAACCTTGTAAATGGTATCATACCATGTAGTCATTTACAAAAGGGTTCGAATGGAAAAAACATGACCCGAGTGGTAACTTGAGGATGTTTTTGGTAAAAAGTCCATGAGAACTCAACACGAAAACGTTTTTTTTTTGTTTTGTTTGTTTTTTTTTCTTCAATGTGGCATGGGCAGGGTAACGAGCTACGCAAGGTGGCAGGAGATATGTGCATATGTGGAGATCTTCGAAGATCTTTGAGGAGGCGCATAGTTCTTATTCGATGTTGAAGATTTGTGAAGGAGCTGCCCAGTAACGACGCTGGATGATCCTCGATGAAAACGTGGAGGTCATCCGTTCAGATGGTTGGTTTGGCCTGGACCCTGATGCAGAAGCCGGCTGTGTTGAAAGGATTGTATTGGAGTGTTTATTGATTATTATTTTTTTTTTTTCATTTGTAAAGGTAAAGGTCAATCGACGTGCAAAGATATATCTCAAAAGCTGTTGTTGAAAATGTGCTTGGAGCAAATCAGTCAAAATTCGAATATCAAAACTGATTGAAAAGTGTTCATGTTTTTGAGTTTGAAAAATTGCCAAAGAAAAGAGGTGATGCTCCATTGTCCCGGCCACTTGTCTTTCATTGCTGATCGGGCATAGCAAATCTCTTGTGTTAATTTGTTTTGGTAATGAGGTGTGCAGTGGCGATCGAGGACTTTCCCTACGACTCCAATTTCGTTAGAATCGTCATGTCTTCCAACTGCTTCTCCTACAATGGATTTTACAAATTGTCCATTATAAAATAATGGAGTTTATTGTTTTGTTTTTGGGTTGCGTAGAGTTATTGGAAGGCTCTTGGAGAGCAGATGAGGGGAGGGAAATGGGATTAACAACGATGGGGGCAAATGGAATACACGGGGGGGCGGACTGCCAAACGGAAGCAACCACAGCACAAGGAAGAGGAAACTGCAGGAGAAGGGTGAGAACGGGGTCTCTCTCTGGCGGTAGTTTTTGAATAGTCTTGTTCCTGCACTTGGGGAAATGCGAAAATAACCTTCCTTCCCAGAATGCGATGGGTCAGGTCTACACTTGATAAAAATGTAATTATCCCTCGCAAGAGGAGAAGGGTAATTGCCATTTGCATCTGTTGTCCCGCAAACCGCTTGTTCGATTGTGAGAATTTCACAAAAGGAGTGACTAACTCAGTAGAATGTTAGAAAATTATGATGTCATAGGTCACGTGGGTGTGGTAGCCTTGTTGGAAAAATGGAAAAAAAACATTGGACCTCCTATATCTGAAACGCACACAAAGAAAAAATTGAAACTTTGGCAGCAATGGCAAGTACTCCTCATGGGAATAAGTGTTTGTTGTTTTTTCAAATGACTCGTACGGTGGTCTTCGTTTATGACATCATAATTGCATATGGGAGACGCTAAATCCGACAGTAATGAAAATTTTGAAGGGTCATCTATGGATAAAATTGGGTCCCACAGAAAAATAATTGCTGTCATGCGGTCAACGCGTTCGGCAGCCATATTGTTTTTTTGTTTTTTTTCAAAAAAATCTTCTTGAAAATGTCTGAATAGATCGAGGCGAACTTCAACATATAGGCGACCACTTGGTCAATGAGGAACAGAAACATTCACATATATGATATTTGTCGTAGAGTTAAGTTAACCCACCCCACCGACCCAAGTGTCGTGGGGCCCGGTTAACACCGACCCGCCGGATCACCGAGTAGTTTTTCCCTGAGGGGCGAACACGTGATCTCGGAGATTATGGCGGCGGCGGAAGCACAGCGCCAAGGTTTATATTTGAGCCCACGACAGAATACACAGACACCAGCGACTTAAAATAAACACGGAGATTTAATGAAATAGAATCAATATTTAACAAGGGTAATAATTAAAAATGTAATAAGACGTGAGGTAAATTAAAGCCTAAAGTTGAGTGCTTCTACACACTGACTTTAATAACAGACAAGGGAAAACAAAAGAAAGCAAATCCTCCCTTTGTTCTGGAACTTCGCTTTGTCCAACATCGTCTTTATTGAACTTTGGGGTCGAGCCCGCTTCATCCTGCGTGGGAAGATGTACCCAAAATGGCCCACGAGCCACTCTGGGGCGGAAACGTACGTGAAGGTAATTTGTGAGGCCGGTATTCAACACCAAAAGGGCTTAAAACCACTGCATGTTGTTATGGTTTGTTGTTGTTGTTATAAAACGTAAATTTTATTGCTAGCTTGTAAATTGCAAAAGAAAAGGTCAACAGGGGGCAATTACATACTGGGGGATTGGGCCTAATCCTTATTTAATTAACCAACAGCACCACCCCCCCCCCCATGTGGTGACTAGTTAACAACTTGAGCTCACAGTTTTCCTACTTGTTTACACGGAGATGTCTCCTACACGTCCACGGAAACCAAGGCCAACTCTAACACAATCCTAAACTTGTTTGAAATTCCTCTCCATCTACACCCAACAAACACGTAACAATATCGTAGGCCACATGGTTTGCAGCCATATTGGATTTACCCTAAACCTTAATAAAAAATCTCTGCCAGAACGGCTGGACAGATCGTGGGGAAAACGTTCACACAAAATGTTTCCCAAGCCCTGAGGAACCAAGGGTATTACACAAATAATTGATGTCACCATGGTCTGGCAGCCATGTGTGGATTTTTTTTTTTTTTTAAGCAAAAAATCTTTAAAAAAATTATTTCTGTTGAACCGCTTCAATCGATCGACATGAAACTTCCACAATTATGATCCAACAGTGATGGGGAATATTTTTAAATCGCAACTTGAATCAGACACATGGTCTGGCCAAGGTTATTTAATTTTTTCTCTGGGTTCTTTTTTTTTTTTTTTTTAAAATATGCTGCGCTTGCCTGTGCTTTGTTGGGTTTGAGGGTAGAGGAAGCAGCAGCTGATCCTAATACAGAATTCCTCCTGAATGACTTCAATCTTTGCCTTTTTGCTTGTTGGGGTTCCTTCTGATTATCTTCAATGCCAGGACTGTTTACCTAAATTTGGTCTTCCATTTGTTTGAATTGAATAATATTTTTTAAATCCATTCCAAGATTAAATTGATAAATAATAATCAACATCAAATCGGTCAGGGTTCAAAGCGGAACATCTTCGTACCCGATCATCCACTGCCGCAGTTATAAGTGACTTCTAGTTATGTCTCATTAATTATGTAACACACCAGCACATAAATACCTACACAAAACAAGTCTGGCGAGGGTCTTGCAATCTCTGATTGCTCTTTTCTTGTTTCAGTTCTGTTTACAGTCGGTTTTTTCGAGAATAATTGAGTAAAAGGCATTTGAAAATGTTATTTTGAGATAAACTTCCATCTCAATTTGTACAATCTAAACTGCACATGGATAGGATATACATTGTAAATGTTTATTGGAATGACTGGAAACTTAGGTTCTGTAACAAGTACATGATAAAAGGATTTTAATCCATACCTGAAATTTGAGGGCCCTGACGGAGTTACTGTATCCATTTGTGACTTCGCTTTTTTTAGCTCGCCTGTTTCGAAGAAGCAGAGCTATAGCGATACCCCACCGCGTGAGTGTCAGCGTCAAGCGTGAAAATGTAAAGTTTTTGGTGAAGTTAATTTTTCCTTTCTAATGTTTTTAACACACACTATTTTTTTATACGCCCGATATATATATCGGGGCGTATTATGTGATACCCGTCCGTCCGTTCCGTCCTTACCGTCTGTCTGTGTCCGTCCGTCCGTTCCGTTCCTGTCCGCACTTCTAAAAACTCCCAAAGTTTTTCGAAACTTTTCACGTTTCCATAATTGGTACAATAGGTACACGACTGTGTGTCCTGACCTTGCGTTCCTCATTAGAAAGTGTTGGTTGCCATGGCAACCAGGATGCTGTTTCCATCCGTTCCTGGTCCACACTCTAACTCCCAATTTTCAAACTTTCACGTTTCATATCTGGTACATAGGTTACAGACTATGGAGACGGTGTCCGCGACCAAACGTTGGTCATACTAAGAGTGGTTGCCATGGCAAACCAGGAAATGCTGTTTTTCCATGTAGTAGCACAATTCTGTATATACCTTTCTTTTTCGGGCGGTATATTGTGCTCATTGCGCTCTTGTGTTACTGATTACAATATACAAATGACATATATTGCTTTAAAATTATTTGGATCAAAGACTTCACCTGCAATTTGCTTTAATAAAAAAATATTAATTATGTAGACGAGTATTTTTAAAAACGATAAATGGTATAAACAGGTGCGTATTGGGTGGCTTGGGACACAACTCTGGTTGTTTTTTTTCCAAGCCCCCATCATTCCACCACCGTGAGTCCCCGAAAACGAGAAAACATCCCTTACAAAATAAGCGACCCTTTAATGTTTCTCTTCCTTTTCTGTCCTGTTTCCCCAATGCGCTCTCAGCCCTCTGATCATTCCAAGCTCATCCAGGATGCACCTGTTCTTTCAGTAAACCACATCCAGGGTCAACCTTCCAATCCACTGGATCCGAATGAGTTTATTGTTGGTGGTTGTAACTTGGGGTTTACCTGGAATTCTTTTTGGCGTTAAAAGAAAAAATTGTAGGTGGTGGGGTGAGGAAACGATGCAAAAATTATCATATAAATGTGTACTTATGTACCTGTGGTTGCCACTGGTTGGGAGATTTATAACAAGGACCTTGGAAAAATTGAGACCCATTTACCAAGAGAGTTCGATTTCTTGATAGTTTGATGCAAATTTTATTGAGTTAACGAATAGACCGTGTAATGATCTAGATAAGTTTGGGAAAATCTTTGGAATTTTTTTTTTGTGGTAACTGCTGGGTGGTGAAATGTGGGAGAGGGTTATTACAGTCGGCTTTTTCTTAATTTAGTGTACATTCTGTGGCTGTTGTTTGCATTCATTACTGGGAGCGCAGCCGTGCCGCTGATAACAGTGACCCTTGCTGTGTAGGCCCCCACGGAACTTGTAATCTGTTCAAGGTGGCGGTGAATACTCACCAACTCTTCGTGAAAGGACACCATGGAATCTTTAATGTGCCTGACTAATGCTGGCAGGGGACGGCACAACACATTGATGAAATCGCTATGCTTTGTGAAACGCCGGGATAAAACAGTTTATACAAAGTTCTTGAAATTTTTTGTACTCCCCTCCAAAGTTTTCATTTTGATGCTGAGTTTACTTCATGATGGCTTTCAAATCAAATTTAATATAAAGAGTCTTCACAAGGCCACTTCAAAGTGATTTAGCCAAAGAAAATGCAGATAAAATGCTGAATAAATTAGAGTAACAGAGAAAATCAGTGATTCTCAGTTGCTTAAAGTATTTTACCCCCTTTGTGTAAAATTAACACCGAAATCATTTTAGGAGTAAATTATTTGTTTGAAAGGTTACAAAAGTAAGGAAACTGGGTTCGGGATGTCACTGTAATCCAACAATGGCTTTGAAAGAATCTGCAAGGCTCTACGTCCGAAGATGGGGGGTCAGTGTTTCATCGATCAAACAATATCATGTTCTTCACAAAGCTGGGCCTCCCATGGACAGGTGGCAGGAAAGGAGCTGTTATTGAAAAAGAACACATCTTAAAAGCTCATATGGATTTTGGTGAAAAAACATCTTGATGATAATGCAAGGCACTGTGGAGAAAGGTTGTGTGAATCAACAGACAAAATTGAAACTTTTTGGTATAAAATTTCAAAAGCGATATGTCTGACGTTTAAGCCTAAACACTACCAACAACATCCAGTCAACAATCCAACTGCAAGCATCAATGGTTTCTGGCTGCTTTTACATCAAGCAGCGACACGGCGAGTTTGTCAGGATATATGGGATAATGGACGGTTCAAAAGTAACAGAAATTTCTTGATAAAAAACAATGCTTGAGTCTAGCCATGGATCTGAAACTGTTGTAGTGGGATTCCATTTCAGCAGGACAATGATCTGAAGCACAAAGCCAAAGCCACAACTGGAAGTGGCTTGAAGAAGATAAATAAATGTTCTTCAGTGGCCCAGTCCAAGTCCTGACTTGACACAATTGAACATTGATTGCCGAGACTTGAAGATTGCAGTCCATCGCCGATCCCCATCAAACTTGGCAGACAAGAGCAATTTTCACATGAAAAGAATGGGTAAGATTTCACCATCTCACTGTACAAAGCTGGTAGAGAATCTATCTCCAAAAACACTCATAACAGTCCATTGCTGTAAAAGGTGCTTTCCACAGGTAGACCTAGAGGGGATGAATCTTTACAGCCAGTGAATTTTATTTGTACATGTTTTTGTTTTTTACAAGGTATTCCTGACAATGTAACCTCCTTTCATCTATAACCGTATTTAGTTTGATCTCTTCAGTTGTTTATAAAAGTTATTTTGGAAAAATAGGACCACTGGACTGTAACTTATCTGGGCCCCTGGCCTATGTTGTAACCCCACAAATTTTAGTAGCATTCTGGACTGTGGGTTCTGGAGAAGAAGGTTTTTTTAGATGGAATTAATGCGAATTTTTCCCATAAGTTGATCCAAAGTCGGCCATTTTTAACAATCCCTTCTCAGCGAGGGAGTTCGCGTGAGTGGAGGGGCCCAAATGGGCCGACCACGTGCCTCGTGGTTGCAAGCAGGTTGACCAGCATCTCAAGGAGATGGGATGGGCCTGGCATCATGTCCTGGGGGAAGGCCAGAGGAGGGCCCCTGGAGTACCGGCGGAAAGTGAAACGCAGCGACGCCCTGGTTCTGGCACATGCTCCATACCTGACCTGAGCTTGACTGGTCACGTGATCAGAATGGACTTCAGCAATTTAACATCCCTACCCTGGGCCTAAATACCTGTAAACCCAAATTTGGTAAGCTATTCTGACTGGTGGATCAGGCGAAGAAAGATTTTGGAAGGAATTTGCGGGACGCCGCCATTTTGACATAGTTCCGCTCATGTGATTTTAACATCAGACCCTGTCCTAATGTTGTGACCCAAATTTGGTAGCCTTCTGACTTGGTGGGTCCTCTGGAAAATGATTTTTGAGAAAAATTTAACTAAGTCGGGCCATTTTGACATACTTGAAGTCATGTGACCGGACGAGCCTTTGCAATTCCTGTTAACCAGTCTGGAGAGGAACCTAACCTGCAAAATTTCAGCCAAGAATCAGCCCAGCAGTTTGACCGGGGGAAGTCCGAAAAGGAGAAGCGGGCGGATGGAATGGTGATCGATGACGATACCTTCTCTGGCATGTAAATTCAGATGAGCTAAAAATTGTTTCTACAGATCCCGTAATTTTATCTGAATGTGGCATTATTCGTAGAGGGTGAAATACTTTTGCAGGCCCGCTTGCAAGTTGGGCAAGATTCTACCCAGGATATACAAGTGTTGAGGGTTGTGTGCTAAAAGCATATAATAAGGCTGGGAACACAGTATGCATAGAAAGGGAAACAGGAGAAAAAGAGGGGGAAATGCCAACAACAAGGTGAGAGGAGACAAATAAGAGATGTGTGGAGAGAATGAGGGGCTTAAGGGAAGAGCACGGGGTGGACAAGATGGATACGAAACAAATCTAGGAGGAGAAACTGGAATTGGGAAGGGGGGGGAGGTAGAAAGATTAATGGTTTGGGTGGGGGGTGATCTTGAAGATGGTGCTTGCAGCTGTCCTTGAAGACCTGGAAGAGATAATGACATTGCAGAGAATGTGGAGGAAGTTGGTTCGCACAGGTGGGGCAAAAAAGAACAAATGAGTGGGAGGTGAACAGTGATCCTGGATTGAGGTAGTTTCACACACAAGGAGGTTGATGGACTGTGTGAAGCCCTGCGTAGTAAACCTGGGGGAGGGGGGACAAAGCATCGTAAGAGAGGTGAGGGGGCAAAGGAGCAGATTAGGGGGAATGGGGGGGGGGGGGGAGAAGTTTCATTCTATATGCTATCCTGTCACCACTTCCATCCCCACCCCATTGTTTGTCCAAAGTAACACTCTTTTTGTCCTTTTTTTCTATTTTGGCCAACCTCCGGCTGTTGGCAGATTAAATGCAGGGCCTGTGCCCAGGGCACGCAAGCTCATCGGTGGGGCCATGGGCAGAGGCAGTGTTGAGGGCCATGCAATAAGCATGGCGCCTCACACGCTGATTGTGGCTCACAATCTTTCGAAACGGGGCTCCCGAGGGTGGGGGAAGGGAGTCTCACTTTTGCACAAAACATTAATTGTGAGTGGGGATAAACACAGCGCAAAGGGATTGGTTCCGTTTCAAAGAAAATAAAGTACCCAGTCAGGTCATGAAATCGATTAAAAAAGCTTTTCGCCTGAATGTTTAATTACGACCAGGAGTATTACAAAATTAGGGATGTTTCCATCAGACCAAGTGGCTTATCACTCAAGCAAGCACTCAAAATGAAACCGTTGATAAGGAACGGTTGGCTTGCAAGCGATAGGCAAGCTGCTTGGTAAGGAACGACCTTAAACATGGCATTCCCCCCCCCCCCCCCCAAGGGGTGAAAAGGCAACAAAACAATTTGGTAATTTCCTCCGGATTTTTTTAGCAGTGGAGTCTAAAGCAACATCGGCTATTAATAGCGAGTGCAAAAATAAACAATTGGAGGTCCTCGTTTTTTGCAGGTGTTTTTTTGGGCGCGAATGTTTTTTGGTGCCCAGAGGCCCAAAAACATCTTTAATCTAACCTCTGGCCCCCTCCACCCCCACCCCCGTTCCAAACCACCTTCTCACCACTATTCCTTTTGTGCTGTTGTGGTCCCGATCCATTTAGGCATTTTCATATATATATATATATATATCAATAATAATACTGTATATAATATAAAAAATAACATATATATATATTTAATAAAATATATATATTATATTTATATATATATATATTATAACAAATAATATATTATATTATATAATATAGTTATTATATATATATTACATATATATATTATATAATTGTTACGGCTGTGGAAAATTCGCATTACACCATAAAGGGCCCTCAGGTTGAGATATCTCCATAGGTACATGTGTAGTTAGCAAAACCCGTTTGTATAGAGGGAATTTATGTGGATCGCATTCGGCTGGCGACGCCTTTGAGTTGCCATTTTTTCTGGTCTATCTTTTATTTCAAACAACAGCATCTCCCAACAACCAACGCCATCCCCACCACAGGTCCAACCCACTAACGGACGATTTTGCCCACCTCCACCACCTAAGCTACCCACATCATCGCTTCTACAAACCATTCGCAAACACCCACCACCTTCGCCTTACCTTCAACAATCATCCCACATCATCGCTTTCTCAGCCATATCCCAAACGTCGTGTTCCCGGAGCCGTTTCGGCCATGGAGGCCGAATGCGTCGATCCGTGGATCAGGAATGGCTTCACGCCCACCATTCTCCTCTCGTCCAATGGCAAGCGCGAAGGCGGCTTGGCCCGCCTCCAAGGCGCGTGTGGTGAATTCCCGTCTAGGTCCGTCTGATGCAAATTTTAGGATCAGGGGAAGGTTCCAACCGCACATTTTTTGCCCCGACCAATGGCTGACCGGGGGGCGGTGTGCCCCGCCCTTCAAATCGCGTCCTGATCGGGAA
>CM068963.1:62510130-62522967 GCA_035128595.1 Eptatretus atami
TGGGTGTGTGTGTGTGTGTGTGTGGGCCCAGTCTGTTAAGTAGAGCTGTTAACTGGTTTCATTCCTTGTACATTACATTTATTATTCGGATAACTCTGCTCTGTGTCTCCCCTCCCCGATTATTCTTTGTAAAATAAACCCCTGTTAAAGTGTAACAGCTCGTTTTCTGTGCTTTCCTCCCATTGGCCTAGCATGGTGTGTGTTGCGAAATTGGTAAGGCCGTTCGTGCCGTGGATTGTTCATTTGGTCCGGCGCGGCTTTGGTAACTTCCGGCTCGGTTACGCCGGATCCGAGTCAGTGATAGGGACTCAATTCGGACAAAGTCGGTCGAGGTGTGTGTTTTCCCCAGTAGTTGGATGACGTGGGTATTTAGGTATATTTAAATTAGGCAATTAACCCTACCCCACGCCGTCGAAATATTGGCGACCACGGTCCGCTAAGGACCCATGAACTCTCGGACTTATCTGAGAGTCACGACCTAAATTCGGGTGTTCGGTGAGAGACGACTCCACTGCTCCACCTAGTGGTCGTTTATCGCCACCGAACCCCAGCCCACAATGGTACGACACCTAAATTGCGTCAAACTGGACCGATTCAGTACCTCCAATCTTTGCTTGTATCGTGGCGTTTAGACACGTGATCTGGAAGGAACGTCCCTAGAATGGTTGACTGCTCCGATTGCACTGAAGCAAATTTCCGGACTCAAACCGTGCAACCAGTAAGAATTGTATGACCATAACAATATTATAATATTGTTGCGGACCCGGGGTCTTGGGGGTACTACGAGCATGGGGGATATCCCTGCTTCTCCCTGGACTCACCAGGAATCGCAGGCCGTCGCACACGAATAACTTTGTGTCGCAGTGTGTCGTTAAATGACCACGAACACCAATAGCTTGACCACGTGACTTAGGGTCCTCCATCTGACACCGTTTACCTAAGAACACATGGTCTCCTTATTGGGGAATCGCACCCTCGGCAATTATGCAATTGTTATCTTTATTGGATCGTGATTAATGCGGCCGAGCTTTCCGCTAGTACAATGTCGGACTGATATGAGAGCCAATGAGTTGGGGAATTATAACCTCCTGGCTAATCTACATACGGACATTTCTGGACCAATGGAAGAAAGGATAACCACGGACAGATTGGAAATATAACAAGAATAATTTATTTACAACGAGGGGTATGGGAAGGAGGGAGGAAACTTAAGGGCTTCAATGGCGTAGCAGGGAAACTGGGGCAGGAAAAGGGGAAATGCAATAAAAAGAGTGTAATCAAGGTGTATTTAATAAAAAGGGAAAGCAAATGTACAAGTTGCAGACTTAACCTACCTGCCGGCTAACAAAACAGGTACCCTTCACACACATGGGGAGCCAAACTGGGACTGGTACGTACGTCACCCTCCACAAGTTGGTACCGCTCTCCAAAATGGCCCGGACACTGCTCTCCATCACCGACGGTCCACTAGCTCCATCGGGAGCACGAACCAAAGAGTCCAGAAGCAGGGAAGAAACAAGGGTGATGCAAAATGCAGGACCAGGAGAGCTTGAGAGCGGTGTGTGTGTGTGTGTGTGACAGTGAGAGTCTGTCCGGCTGGTGCCTACAGCGGCCTTCTCTAGTCCATGCCATGCCTTGCGACTGCTGCTGTTGCCATGAGCCTGCCACTGCCCCTGTTCACCCCCCGTCCAGCCCCGTTTCAATTGTTGCTGTTGCCCCCGTCCCCCTGTTCCATTTGCCACTGTGCTCAGGTCAACGGCAAAGTTGCAAGCTGAGAACTTGTCCTGTTGGCAGCTACAACCCCCTTGCAGTGCGGCCGTGCGCCGGTTTGAATTTGTTTTGCTCCCTGCAGAGTCCATTGTCCTGGGCCATGATTTAGTGTAAATTTTTAAGTTATAGGTAAGGATGTACTGGAAAAATATGTAGTGCGCCCCCCGGCAGTTGTGTTAGCGCCGGCAATCTTTATTGTAGTCCGTCTGATCTGTTGGTGGTGTTGGCAGTTTAGTTAGTTATCGCCTAGGTTTGATGTTTTGGGGCAGCGTAATCCCAGGTGAATGTCAGATCGGGTATCCGAAGGGCTTCAAACGTATAGATAGGGGTGGAACCGTAACTTTGATGGCCACCGGAATGTTGACGAGCTGTGGGACGACGTCGTGTCTGTAAACAAGGGATGGGGTACGTGTTACGGCTGTGGACAATTCGCAAACCACCATTCAGGCTCCCGTAGGTCGAGGTATCTTTAAGTACATGTTATAGGTTAGCTCAACCCCGTTGGTTTAGAGGGAATTTATCTCTCTGGATGATGCCATTCGTCGCTGCTAGGACAGCTTTGGCTTAGTCGTTTTTCTTTCCCTTATCTTTGATTTCAACCAACGGCAACAGGGCGCGAGAGAGGGAGCTGCGAGTTACGCTCAAGCTGTCCCTTATCCGCGTCTAGTTTTTCCGCACTCTGCGTGCTGAAGGATAAGGGGGAAGGGAAGCGAGCGCACACTCCAGGTATCCACTGGCCGATCCTGCGCTGGTCCGTCTCTCGGCTGCACTCGGCTGTTCCTCCTTTCTCGCATGCATACCACCGTCTATGTGGACGATGCTCCTATCTCGGGTCTCTGTGCGTTCACCTTCGCTGGCTGCGGTGTGAGGAACGCCCCTCTCCCGCGGAGGAACCCTCTTGAAGACTCGGTTGGCTCGAAAAACGGCGGGGGTGGTTCGATTATAGGGCGGACTCCGGGGGTATAAGATCCGGCAGACGGTGGGGAAGCAGTTTTGGTCGAATTGCGTCTGTTTTTTGTCGATGCTCTTGGCTGCGTGGTGGTGTCTGGCTCGCTCTCGTCTCCGGCTCGCTCGTCCCTGGGAGCGCTGCCTATGTCTTTTGTGGGCAGTCTCGAAAGGACCCCGCGGCGGGAGAGGAGCGTTTCGCCATTCCGCCTGTTCTCCCCTTGGCATCACACTTTCCCCCCGCCCCGTCTATCCCCGTTGGGATATGCGCGAACTCGGTCAGGTGCTGAATGTGCGTCTCAAACGTGCGTAGCGCGCGAGGCCACGCCAGGCTCAGAGGGGACTGCGTGCCGTACCAGCGCCAGTCCAGTTCCACGTGACTTGGGGCACGATGCTCGCTGGCCACGGCAACCCAGTCGACAGACGTAGTCGGAGAGGGTGCGTCCATGGCCGGCTTGCTGATCGCCTTCACAGTGGAAGTCGACTTCGCATTTCTTTTGGGTTCATGACTGTAAACCGGTGATGGACGTGTCAGGGCGTGCCGGTGAGTTTTGCAAGTAAAACTCGTATAAGTGTTGGTCTCGCAGATGTGGGTGATCGCTCTGGTTATCGTGCGTGCTGTAGATCTGCATCATATTTGTCGCTTCTTTCCTTTGTTACATTTGCTTTTTGTGCAAGTTTTTTAATTGATATATGTGCATTATGGCGTATAGTGTGTGTGTTGTGTGTGTGTGTGTGTCGTGTGAATAAAGTCTTGGGTCGGAATTGTTCCCCGTTTCGGCTGCGATCCTTTCCTCTGTTGAATTCTCCTCTGCTTCACGTTAACGGTCGCCGTGGGCTTAATACGCCGTTTAATGGAACCGTCCTGGAGGCGACGTAACACGCTCGGTATCCCGTAGCACGGGAAGGGAGCCGCTTAAGCGGACCTCGTGTCGGAGGTCGACTGCGGGTAGTGTGCGGTCACCCGGTTACCATCGCGTGGAGTACTTAGCAGGTCGAGTGGGCGAAAAACCCTATCCACGGGGATGCCGATGGCCGATCGTGGGCCCGAAAGGCCCACCGGTGGACTAGCTTCCGGCGGCTAGTTCGGAGGTCACGACAGAAATTTGTCCGTCCGGGTGGCGACGATGCGCGATTCGAGTACGTGGTCCGTCGCACGCGGGGCGCGTAATTCGCACATATATAATAGTTATAAATTATATAATATAATATATATATTGTTTAAGGATTCAGCGGAACGGTGGGGATTTCTCAACCACTACCGGCCGTCTCCGGGTTCTATACGCCGGCCGCTCCGCACAGGCCTCGGGTCACACATCTTCCAATCGCGATACCAACGTAATCTGGCCTTAGCAGTTGGGAATGAACCGGTTACAGACTGGTTTTGTCAGATGACCGAGCGTTTTCTGCCAGTCGTGTACCATTTTGGTTTTGTAAACCAATCGAACGATCGTTCCTCGACGCGACAGAATTTAATCCATAGCGGCAACTTCATTAGAACCAACCCGAGTTTATTGGGGAACATCGGGAACAACACAAGTAAAATTTCAGCACAATGTTTTATTAACAATCTTTAACCCTTCTTAACTAGGGAACACGGATTACAGTTTCGAGGGGCTCCCTTTGATATATCCTTAAACCACATGCAAAGAAGACAGACAGACAGAGCAGACAAGACAGAGTACTTGGTGATGTTTCATGACGAGAGGAAGTGTCAAAGCACGAATCGCTCGTAAAGCGATGTCCCGGACTCGGAGCCCCAGCTCGAAACACCGCCGCGTGGCAGAATGGCGCCGCCCTTTTGTCGCAGGACCTCACGCACGCACTCTTGCCCGTTGCAGACCCCGCCGCAGGGTCGACTGACCAGAGCGAAAGATCCGTGGTGGTATGGCTCCAGCTGACTTTTCAACAAGCCAGCATACAAATCAGGCCTAGGCCTTTCACCAGACACGGGCCAGGATCGAGTGCTTGGGCTCCGGCAGGCGGATCGGGCAGGCGGAATCGACAAACGTAGTCGAGGACCTTCTCATGAAAGTCGATCGCGCCACGCGACGTGCAGGCAGGCTCTAGTCGTTTTATCTCCTGCCTCCTCCAAAGCAGAATCGCGGACAGACACCAGCGTCCCCTACAAGGCCGAATCACGACATCCCACCAGTCGTTTCCTCGTTCCCCGTTTCTTCCGGCCATGCAGACTCGACCCTCAGGTTCAGTTTTCTTCTCCCGCCGATTCAACCACATGCCATTTTCTTTTTCTTCGCTCGCTCGAACCCCTGCTCATCCAGCAGATCGCGACTCGAACTCGTCGTTTCTCTGTTGCACTCCCTGCCTTTCTTTTGGCTCATTCCTCACGAAAAACAGACACAGCTGTCCCGTGTACAGCGATCAAGCGCCACTCGGCGACTCACAGTTTTCACCACAGTTCTTTTGTTCGCTCGCCTCGCGACGCCACTGGCTCCTCTCCTTTACGAAGCCACAAAACTCCTCCCCTTTAGTATTTACTTCACTTCTTTTTGGCCACTCCCTCTCAAGCCCGATGGGCGGTGGCCTGTCGGAGAGGGAATGGAGAATAAGAAGCCCTCGGCAACCACCACTGTTACATAACCAAATAAACATGCATCCTACATCTCCGACACAAGTACGCCATTATGAACAGGCTAGCTAAACATGCTTTAGATGGGGGCTGCTGAGCTAAATTCTACACTTAGTAGCCTGAACTAAGGGCCATTCCGTTAACAATAGATATATTTTAAAATATATTTTATTATATATATAATTTATTATATAGTATATTATATCTTCTTCTTCTTTCGGTGCTCCGTAGGGGTCGCACAGAGCGATCAATCCTGCTTATGCATCCGCTAATGATTTGGCAAGGTTTATGCCAGAGCCCTTCCTGACCACAACCCTGGTTGCCTTTTATGCACACAGGGATATGTACACCTATTCTTAACGGGGCATACACAGGCCCAGTACACTGGTACTCACTTCCCTCGACCTCTGAAGGATGACAGGCTGAGTCCAACCTCCTGGCTGCCTGCTTTAATTCCAGCGGCCAACCGGGGCTTGAAAACTCAGACCTTTTGGATCCAAAGCCGCGTACCTAACCACTACGCCAACACCAGGATGTAAATTAAAAATTTAAATTAATAAGTAATATAATACATAATATATATATACTATATACATATATATACATATATATATATATATATACATACATACATATATATATCTATATGAAGCGTAACGAGCACTTGCCCGATCTTGGTTAAAACATCACCATTGATTGTTAAACATGAAACGGAGCCACCTATCCAGATGTTTGGCTAGTTACTCTCATCAGGATGGCTACCGTATGAATATCGACCAAATGATTGATCACATTCATGGTTAGGTGGGGGGGGGGGGCTTTGGATCTTAAATCCTGAAATCCATTGATGAATTGAGGTGGGGTTGATTCAGTCTGTCATCCTTTCAAGTTTGACAAAATGAGTGCTGGCAGCTTGCTGGGGATGATTGAGCAATTTGGTATCCTGCATTGAGGTGTGACCTGTCCAGGATTGTGTCCAATAGCCCAGGTGCACTGCCTTAGCAGCAATGATGCTCTTACAGAGTGTTTGCTCCGATTTGCTTCTGTACAGAGTGTTTGCTCCCCTGCTTTGCTCCGATCATCAAATATATAAAACTATTTTTCACCACTCACTTACTGTTTGCTTGGTAGGATAGCCAAGAGGTATGCACACCAACCTCTAAAGCTGTATAGCCTGGGTTTAAATCCAACCCAGCCCAGCTTTAAATGCTATGCTGGTGTTTCACAAGCAAGGCTTGTGATTCATCAATCTGTGTACGGTCCCTCAGATGTGGAAACTCGGGTGTCTCGTCTGCCAGCATTAGTAAGTGACATTAAGCTCCCATGTTTCCTTTGCAAAGAGTAAGATGAGCTATCGCTGGCACCATGACAAATTACAAATTCCTTCTCTAATCTACAAGGGGCACTGCATCACCAGTTAGCCTTGCCCCCAGTAAAAGTTGCTACCCACAGCCACGTGCTACATACAAAATAAGAAAAAGATCACTCACTCAGGATATAAATGCTTAGCATTTTTAGGGGCTAACAGTTTCAATTTGTACACTGATGTAACTTTAAGCCAATATTCTAGATTAAAAAATCAAAAACTGTCCGTACAGATTCCGTAAAACAAAAAATGCCTCTCGTGATGAAAGTGAGTCTGTGGGCCTATCGCTTTCCCATTTCAGGCAGGTCGGTGGTATCTCTGTCTTTTACCTCCTCCTTTCTGGTCTTGCACCTCTGCTCTTTCCTGCTCTTGTCCCCAACCCAGAGTTACTGCAGAGCACACACAGCTCCCATGAAACCCCTCTAGTGAACTACCCAAATCCAAGTCTCTGCTCATCTCTACTATATCTTCTCTTTTTTCCCACCAATGGAAACAACTATCCACATCATCTTCAATCTCATTCTTCTCTCCAGGTCTCATCATAAGCTGTTCATCACCATCTTATGTCATCCCAATCCAAAACCATGATCTTTTCTAACCCTCGTTAAACCCATCCAAATCCTTCTCTTTCCAAATTCCGTCTTTCCCTCTCAGAGTTTCCTTCTTTATCCACCTTGTTACACTCTCTGTATTCCTCTCTCCCCCCCCCCCATTCCTCCCCACACCCATTGCTTGTCCAAGTTTGCCTCTATGTTGTCCTTCAACCCCGCTGTTGTTGGTGTTTCCCCTCATCCCCTCTTTTTGGCATGTTACGTCTTTGATCCCGTTCAGCTCTTCTATGAGCCTGACTGTTTACAAAAAGAAAGGTCATGTCACCCTTATCTGAAAATATGAAATTTGTTACTGAACCTATGAAGGGGTTTTGACCAAACTTGCATAAATTATGGATTGTCACACAAACATGAACTGATTACATTTTGGGTTCAAAAGTCAAAGCCCGCCGGCTTGCTCCACCCGTTGGTGTGGTGCCTCTTTTTCAATGTGGATCTTCCCACCTCCAGCTAGTTTTTTCGATAATCTCTGATTGTGTTTAAAAGCAAATTGAACACGATCGGAACGCAGGATAGGCACACCACTCCAATAATTTCTGTTTTGCTCAGTCCTATAATCATGGACAGGACAACATATATGTACGGTAGTGCAAACCGCGCACTTCTTCATTCTCATCGTTGCCTTCTTGAAGTCACCTTTTCTGGACTGATTGTGGTTCACTACCGCACTCATACCTTGTTGAATTACGATGCCTCGACTACTTGTTTCCATTACAGATGCAGTAGCTGCCAATGTTGAAGTCCTTACAATTTTCAAAACTTATGAAGGACCTAAATAAAAAATATTTATTTATTTATTTACATATTAGCACCATTAAATTACTCCGCTATCAATGTCAGATCGATACATGTTTTGTAGGTGTTTTCATCCAGAGCGAGGGAAAAACGCCGCAATTATTGCCATTGGTAGAAACCTCACGATTGGCGAGCGAAGCGAGACGCACTTGCCTCTGGTTCAGTCCGTCCTCCTTTCCCTCATTCACTATCTGAACGTCCATGATCCTTCCCTTCATTCCCGTTCACGATCCCACCATCATCAAGCGTCCCAGAGCCTTACAGGTGGATTGATCGGGAGCTCGCGGTGCCGTGCACTGGAGGGATCCGTGGAGTCTCGTGGTCGAGGTGAGAGTGTGAATGAAGGTCGGTGGTGAAGGGAGGCTCAAATGGATCTCCTGATTTATGTCCTGCAGCCACACCTGCGTCACACCAAGTGGCTTTTGTTGCAGGGCGTGAAAGACATTGCTCTCCATGGCCATCATTTCTTTCTCTTTCCAACTCGTATTTTGTCAGCAGATTCCACTTCCACTGCCCGATGATGTTCCCTTATTGAAAGATGTACAGCAAAGTGTGGAAATGTGTGCCACAATACCTCCATCAACATTGTGTCTCCAAGGCTGTTCACAAGCAGGTGTCTGCGGCGCAGTCATCACGGCAACTCTTCACTGTTTGAATCGAGCCGTGGTTGCATCACCGATTCACTTTCCATTCAAACCGCTGCTCTAACAGCCTGTGTTATCGTCCGTTCAGGTTCTTCAAGAAGAGCGACGAGCGTTGATTTCTGATGGTTCTCGAAGCGCGATGAGGAGCGAGTCCATGCGACGGAAAATCCGTCAATCTTCGCTTGCTGGCGGCGATATGGTGCAGATGGCGGGTATGTGCTTCTGCACCTAGACACGGTCGACTGCGTGTGTCCTGACGCTGCCTGATCACAAGTCTGCTGCACACCACACTCCATCACAGTGATCTAATGGATGAGCGCTGCAGCTCTCCATGCTGAGATCCAGCTCCTTTCCTTGCTGCTGCTATTCCTCTCCTTGTGCGTCACGCTCCTTTCTTGTTGTCACACCGCTTACCCTTTTCCACATTTTGTCTGTTGATCCAATTACCCTTTGTTCTGCTATTCAGGAGACAAACACACACAAAAAACCACACACACAATTATATTTCCTCACAATTCTTATACATTATATTCATTATATGTACAGTATTGTCTTTTCCTTCAAATATAATATTGTTGTAGAAATGGCTCCGACGGTTAATATGCTTCGTGTAGTTCAGTTATTTCCTTGGAATGAATGTCGAGAGTGAGCGGTGGATGAAGTTGGTGACAAGAACAGGCCAATTCGATTTGGTTCAGGTACGGTCCAGATTTGGCCTATCAGTGGGAACAAAATGTAAACTGTTCAGCCTGGCGAGGTGTGTGCTCTACCCCTGCAATCTGTCTTTTATGTCGTAAAGTGCTCCCGAGGCCTATGTAGCGAGATTTTGGTCGGAGTGATAATGGGTGCCTTCAAGCCATCCGCATCACCTCAGGAGAATCAGGGAAAGTTGTGGAGGTGTCGCCCTGCCCCCAGGGGGACGCCTATCCAATGGTAAGTGAGAGGGGAGGGGCACATGGCATGTGTGTCATTCGTGACATTACCTTGCCCGATGTGATAAAGACGGGACGCTGAGGGGAGGGAGGAGATAACTGGAGTGTCACCGAGGAGAAAGCTGTGTCATTCTGCAGGGCTGCAAAAGGAAGCTACGCCACTAAGCCCCGCTTCTCTTCCTCCTCATCGGTGGACCAGAGCTGCTACAAGATGCGTCAGACCTGCCACTGCTTCAGTTTCCAAGCTGTGTCTCATTAGCACATCCAGAAATTCCTCTCTCATTCCTCTATCTGTTGTGATCTAGCGGTGAATGATTGGTCCCGATAAGGCTGAGATATTTAAGGGTCTATCTGTTCATTTGTTGGTATCGTGGGCGCGTATTGTAGTTGGGTAAGGGTTTTTTTCTGTATTGGTTGCCTCGTTTATTTGTATTGCATCCTCCTGTTTCCTTCCCCCGTGCATGATCTCCATTTTAAATACCGGTTCTCTGTTGATTGATGGCTGCGTGGTTCTTGTTTGTTTGCTATTTGGTGTTTGAAAGGCCATTGAGGATTGATTGGTTGCAGAAAATAACGCCGCATATATCGACTGTCTGTCACACATCCAGGCTCGTTTGGCTAATTCCGAATCAGTCTTACTGTTACGGGATTGGAAACCTTGTGCACACAAGCAGTCAGATCCCCGTAGTTCAGTTATTTTGATAAGTATGTGTTAATAGTTAGAATCCTTCCTTCTGTCTAATGGGAATTTCGTTGTGTGTGCTTACGGGTTATTTTCCAGTTAGTTTTTTTACCTCTTCAACAACTACATCTCACAAACAACTACATCCTCTACTACATCCACTACAACAACGCCACCATCCCTCATTCTTCCCGGTCGCCATTGCCACGTGTTTTTGGCTGAAGGCGTGGCGGAGCCTCCAATCGCCTCAGATCGAGGCTCCGCCCCAGGCAGGGCATGGCCTTTCCTCCAGCGAATGAGCGAAGGCGAGCATGACACGCACGCCCGAGACAATCGAGAGGTGACCACGAGTCATCCAACACGTCCCTCATCCAATCAGGAGCGTGGCGAGGAGAAGAGACCCCTCCCACCTCAGGAGCAGAGTAGTTGTTAGGACGAGGGTGGGCAGACAGAGTGTGTTCGAGTGATTGGGGGCGATTGGCTTGGTCGACGGGGTTCTGCAGAGTGATCGTGGCGACTGCAGAGTGGTCGTGAGGAGCAGGTTTTTCGCAGACCGTGTCTTCATGGCGACTGCGGGGTCTGCAGTCCCGGTGCAATTGCTTAATCTGCGGCCGTGCTGGCTGCATCCGTGGCACCGTTTCTTGGTCCCTGGAGCTTGGTGCGGCGTTGTTGGCAGTGGGTTCGAGTCCGCCACCGGACAGCTCGAAGCGCACGAGGCGGGACAGGTACCCTGGCCGGCTGAGGACCGAAATAGACCCACGGGGTCCATTTCTTTGGGTGTGGTTGTGGTGTGTGTGATGGCCCAGTTGTAATAGAGCTGTTAACTGGTTTCATCCTTGTACATTCATTTATTATTCGGATAACTCTGCTCTGTGTTCCCTCCCGATTATTCTTTGTAAAATAAACCCCTGTTAAAGTTAACAGCTCGTTTTCTGTGCTTTCCTTCCATTGGCTAGCATGGTGTGTGTGCGAATTGGTAAGGCCTTCGTGCCGTGGATGTTCATTTGGTCCGGCGCGGCTTTGGTAACTTCCGGCTCGGTTACGCGGATCGAGGTCAGTGATAGGGACTCAATTCGGACAAAGTCGGTCGAGGGTGTGGTTTTCCCCAGTAAGTTGGATGACGTGGGTATTTAGGTATATTTAAATTAGGCAATTAACCCTACCCACGCCGTCGAATATTGGCGACCGACGTCGCTGAAGGACCCATGAACTCTCGGACTTATCTGAGAGTCCGACCTAAATTCCGGTGTTCGGTGAGAGACGACTCCACTGCTCCACCTAGTGGTCGTTTATCGCCACCGAACCCCAGCCCACATGGTACGACACCTAATTTGGCGTTCAAACTGGACCGATTCAGTACCTCCAATTGCTTGTATCGTGGCGTTTAGACACGTGATCTGGAAGGAACGTCCTAGAATGGTTGACTGTCGATTGCACTGAAGCAATTTCCGGACTCAAACCGTGCAACCAGTAAGATTGTATGACCATACAATATTATAATATTGTTGCGGACCCGGGTCTTGGGGTACTACGAGCATGGGGATATCCTGCTTCTCCCTGGACTCACCAGGAATCGCAGGCCGTCGCACACGAATAACTTTGTGTCGCAGTGTGGTCGTTAAATGACCAGAACACATAGCTTGACCACGTGACTTAGGGTCCCTCCATCTGACACCGTTTACCTAAGAACACATGGTCTCCTTATTGGGGATCGCACCCTCGGCAATTATGCAATTGTTATCTTTATTGGATCGTGATTAATGCGGGCCGAGCTTTCGTGTACATGTCGGACTGATATGAGAGCCAATGAGTTGGGATTATAACCTCCTGGCTAATCTACATACGGACATTTTGGACCAATGGAAGAAAGGATAACCACGGACAGATTGGAAATTAACAGAATAATTTATTTCATACAGACGAGGTATGGGAAGGAGGGAGGAACTTAAGGGCTTCAATGGCGTAGCGGGAACTGGGCAGGAAAGGGAAATGCAATAAAAGAGTGTAATCAGTGTATTTATAAAAAGGGAAAGCAAATGTACAAGTTGCAGACTTAACCACCTGCCGGCTAACAAAACAGGTACCCTTCACACACATGGGGACAAACTGGGACTGGTACGTACGTCACCCTCCACAAGTTGGTACCGCTCTCCAAAATGGCCCGGACACTGCTCTCCATCACACGCGGTCCACTAGCTCCATCGGGAGCACGAACCAAAGAGTCCAGAAGCAGGGAAGAAACAAGGTGATGCAAATGCAGGACCAGGAGAGCTATGAGAGCGTGTGTGTGTGTGTGACAGTGAGAGACAGAGACAGAGTAGGACAGAGACAGAGACAGACGACGACAAAAAAAAAAAAGAATCAGGAAAGAAGATCAGCACGCCAATGCAGCTTTATAGCACTTGGGGGCAGGTGGGGCCAAACAGCCTCACGTCAGATCCCCGAGGCAGTCTGGGACCAGGACTTTGGGCCACGTCAGACCTCGACGAGCCGGCCCCTGTC
>CM068963.1:62527931-62557673 GCA_035128595.1 Eptatretus atami
ATAAGGGACCCGTACTTTTCGGAGTTTTCCGAAAAGATACGATCTAAATTCCGGGTGATCGGCGGAGCCGGCTCTACTGCTCCACCTGGCGGTCATGCTCGTCGCCGACGCCTGGCCCGCAACAATATTATTGTCGCCGCGGATCGCCTTAGTTGCCTGGTACAAATCCCAGTGGGCCGCTCCAACTGTAGCTATAACGGCCAGCTGGTTCAGTTGTCCTGGGCCAAATTATGCGTCTTTCCACTCTGATACTGCGCCAATCGGACTGTTGAGTCAGTCGATGCGTTAATGCTGATTGGTACAATGCGCCTCGTCTCTAACGGCCGAGCGAGCTGAGGCAACGTTTGGTATGGTTTTGATGTACGGTGTTAATTACCTTTGCTAGTTTTAATCCTCAACGGACTTTCCTTTATTGCAAAAGTGATCACAACAGTTCAAAATCATCCCAAGACCAGGTATATTCAATGGTAATAAGGAACACGGGGTGAGAAACACAAGTTAATTAATCACAATAATCACCAATAAAAACAACCCTTCACCCACTACTGATATGTACCCACAAACCTACAAATGATAGGGAATTCTTAATTATCTGAAGCCTTATCTGGGCCCACATTTATCCCACGGTAGAGAAGACAGGGAATCCACAAGACAGAAATACCAGGTACTCCTGGCAGAATCCCACAGGAAGAAAGCCAGCATAGTCCTGGCTGCTTGGGCAGGGAAAATGGCCAGTCACGTCCCACCGCTCTAAGCTTGAAGGAGAGGAGAGGGTGTAGCTCTGGCACGGGCAAGGCATGACCCTGGCGCTGCTGCATGAACAACGAAGCATAGCTTTCCCCTGTCTGATTCCGGAGCTTCTCCTTGCTTCCGCGTATCGTCCATACTTTAAAGCCTCAGGCCAGCGTCGCTTCATGATGTGCCGTGACCCCTTCCCCTCACTCACCATTGGCCAAGGGTCCCATTTGATGGGGGAGTACAGCCCTTGCAAACTTGTATCCTCCACCCCCCACCCCCCCCCTTCCCTCTTGAGCAGGAACAAAGCCATTTCTACACCTAAACTGGTGCCAAAAGCCTAGTAAAACACTAAAAAGAATGTAAATCCAGATTTACAAAGGACAGAACATGAAACATAGGCTCGCAGGGATGGTGATTTTTAGACAAATACATTAGGAATGGTGGACGTCATCTGTCTGTTACATACTGTATAACGACGCTTATCCAATATCACATTCGATTACTTCACTCTTACTCTAAGACATTTACTAAAGAGCTAACTAAATGATACAAAGCAATGTTAACCCTTAGGAATCATTTCCACAACAATATGTTTCTGTGTGTGTTTGCGTATGTGTGCAAACGTACGTGACGTCCAGTGCATCTGATGATGAAGAGAGAGTGCTGGCTCTGGCCATGGATGCCGAGGGAGGCCGAGGAAGCCAAGGTGAACTGTTGCAGACGATCCAGGACCAGAAGGAGCTCATTGCGTCTTTGCCGGGCAGGCCCTGGCCGATGAAAAAAAAGCTTCGTGTCCTCAGGTTTGTGATTTTACGTTAAGATGTAACGAACAAGAATGGCCAGCATTCATGTCGTAAGACATTACTAAGGGAGAAAAACCTGCTGGTCGGTGGTCACGGAGTGACGAATCAAACAACCATCGAAAGCACGTTGAAGATAAAATAACTGTAATAAAAATAATAATAATGTAAATTGTTTTCTTGATATCATCAAACAAACTCATGTTTGTGTGTTTTTTTTGTTTGTTTGTTTTTGTTTTTATAGTGAATCATACTTTTTGGGTTTCATGCAATTTGATGTGCCGCCATTTTGTTTCTTTATAAAATGTACTAATTGCATTGTCAAGAGTAAGCGAACTCCTAAAACTTAAATTTATATTCAGAAATAACAGGATTGTGGGAAGTGTAAGGTTCATGTGTTGTGTGTCACAGACAAGCTCGTCAGATGGTTGAGAGGTTTGAAGGACATCTCACCAAGACGCACAGTTACCATGCAGCCAGCATGGCGGTAAGATGGAGAAGAGTTTTAGTTATTGATCAGGGTTGGGATACAAGGGGCAGTTAGGGTGTGTGAGTAGTTGAGATAGGAGTTAGTGGTGATGCACGTTCGGGATGTTGGGGTGTTGTAGGAGATAGTCGGTCGATGATTTGATGATGAGAGGATGGTGGTTGAGGAATTGAAGTTAGATTATTTTGCTCAGTATGTTCCAATACGTTTATACATCAACAGTGTGATTAGTTTTGTTATTTATTGTCGCACTAACAAATACCCCCACCGCTTCGCTAATGGGAATACGACGACGAGGAGGAGGAGGAGAGAGAAGGAGAGAGAGAGAGAGGTGGAGAGAGAGAGAGAGAGAGAGAGAGGAGAGAGAGAGAGAGAGAGGTGGGTGGGTAGTGGGGAGAGAGAGGATGGAGGGTAGTAGCGAGAATGAGTGGTAGGAGTGAAGAGGAAGGGGAAGGCGAGGAAGGGAATGATGGATGAGGAGTGAGGGGAGAGGTGGGACAGAGAGAGGTGAGGGAAGAGAGAGGAGAACAGCAAGGTAGAGAGAGGAGGGAGGGGAGCGAGGGGGGAGTGGACGAGGAGGGCTGGGAGCAGGGAAGGGAGAAGAGCGTCTCAAGAAACATCGCTATCACTCTGGGGGAGGCCAGTATGAGGAAAGTGGGGCGAGAGAAAGCAGAGAGAGAGGAGGGGGGGAGAGAGAGGAGAGTATGCCTCGTACGATAGAATGAATAATGCCCAGAAGATATACCTTGTAATGATTATAATGCCTCAACCTCATAAGCTCTGTGTACAGAATTATGGCTCCTGCAATGGAATTGCACTTGTGAGTGGAGTTTGCAACACATGAGTGCAAAGTGTGTGCTTTGGTCATGTTTTTGTATCCTTTATGTTTCATCTCCTACCCTATTACACAGCTCTGGCGCAAAGTGCAACGTGGCTTGTGGAACTTTATCTCACTGTTCATTCCATGGGAAATGAGGATCAAGGTCATTGAGAGTACGTCCAGCCTGTTTCATTACATTTCTCCCAATGTGAGGCCTCCACAACCGTGTCCTAAACACTTGAGGATGAGTCACCACATCTTCAGATTTTACATTTTAATTATGTTTGAACTGCAACAGGAAAATTTTTACCACAACTGACTAGGCTTGTTCTGTCACTCTTTTGACAACAAACATTTTCATGAATCTTTGCTCTCACATGTTGCTGTGTGCTCACTTCCATAAAAGGGGAACATTTTTTTTTTTACAGATTCTGGGTTGTCTAGTGGTTGGATTAAGTGGTTATTTCAGGTAAGTACATAACTGACAAGCACAGTCTTGTGCAAGACGTTTAAAATTATGAAAGGGGAAAATGCCCCTGGAGAGATGAAATTGTTATAGTTACAGTCAAAGATGGTAGTGAAGTGCTCTAAACCAAATTGGCAAATGTATTTACGAAGTTCCTGAAAATCCCACTACCTTGGAGAAATGCAGAGCTACTACTAATGCACAAAAGGAGGATAAGATAGACCTAAAGAACTACCATCCAATTAGCTCGCTCTCCAATATCTAGAATTGTTTACACAAGTTAGGATTCGGAGTATCGAGTCAATCGTGCAGGTGATACAAGGTCGAAAAAGGAAGCACCATCACTATGTCTCGGGATGGAAAAAAATAATAATTTCAGAACTCAATAAACAAAGGCATAACAAGATGTGCAGAGTAATGGACAAGTCGTCATACAATGGCACAAACGTCATTATCCCAGTACCAGAGAAGTGAAAGCACAAATCCAAGGGCAATCATCAAAAATGAGGACGTAGTGCTCACATACTACCTGTCTGTCCATAAAATATTAACATTGATAACAAGGCATTGTGACTGGACAAGTGCTCACATATTAAAATAGGACCGCACGTCCTGAAGCTCTCCTGGATCAGGAGCAAGAGTCACTCAAACCCCCCGCAGACCCTTAAACCCTGATTTTCTTTAATGCCATGAACAAACTTTAGTACATCAATGGTGATGAAGGTTGTGGTCAAGTTTCATTGAAATTGGGTGTGTGGTTTCGGAAAAGAGAGCAAATACTCATTTTGGGTGGGGGGGGGGGGGGGGGGGGTCAAACAACCCCCTGATAGTGAAGCCCAGAAGTTTGAGTGACTAAACTTCCTCCAGAGGATTGTTAAGCCTGTCTATATAAAAGATGACGGATGTCACAGTAGAGGGTGGAATCATCAGCCAATACATAAAGACGAATTTCCAGAGAGTCAGAGAGAATTGATGAAGATCAGGAATAGGACTGGGCCCAGAACACTACCTTGGGGCACTCCAGCCTTGACATGGAGAGGAGGTTAAAGGATTCCGTTGAGAGCCACACATTGGCTATGAGAGAAGAGGAAGTCAGTAAGCCATTTGTGGAGTTGTCCTTAGATGCCAAAAGCATAGTATTTGGAGAGCAAGGTGGGGTGTCAGACGATCGAAAGCTCAAGATATGTCCAGAGAGATTGCCCTGATCCCATGTCTGATATTGAGGGCCTCCATGCATTGTTGGGAGAGTCGAAGCAGTATGTCCAAGGTTGAGTGACCTGGTCTGAATCCAAGTTGGTGATCAGAAATGAGGCCACTGTAGAAAAGGAAGGATTTCATATAAACTGTGATGATGGATTCCAAAACCTTGCCTATGTTTGGAAGTAAGCTAATAGGCCTGAAGTGAAGGGGATCGGTTTTTGCTCCTTTTTAGCTCGCCTGTTCGAAGACAGAGACGCTATAGCGATACCCCCGGCGTGAGCGTCAGCATCAGCGTGAAAATGTTAAAGTTTTTGGTGCAAGTTATTTAGAAGCTTTCCATTCATTTAATATGTGTACTAGGATGCTGATATTGGCATGGAGGTTCCTTTGGGGTATATTATTGATGTAGTGAAGTTGAAATAAAAAAATAATTTCAAATGTTTTAAATTTTTGACCTATTTTGAACTTAACTTTTTTGTAGCACATCAACGTTAAAGTTTTGGGTGCAAGTTATTTAGAAGCTTGCACATCATTTAATATGTGTACTAGTTGAATTGCTGCATTACACATTTTTATTGATGAACTGTTTTGTGAAAAGTGGTTTTTTAGCCTCGCTGTTTGAAGAACAGAGAGCTATAGCGATACCCTTGGCGTGAGCGTGAAAATGTTAAAGTTTTTGGTGCAAGTTATTTCCTTTCTAATGTTTTATCTAGCCACACTATTTTTTACTGATTACAATATACAAATACATATATTGCTTAAAATTATTTGGATCAGACTTCACTGCAATGCTTTATAAAAAAAATATTAGACTAGTTCTTTTAACCAGAGAGTTGGTGTCAAAACCACCCAATGCTCGCCTGTTATACATTTATCGTTTTTAAAAGACGTCTAATAATATTTTTTATAAAGCATTGCAGTGAAGTCTGTTCCAAATAATTTTAAAGCAATATATGTATTTGTATATTGTAATCAGTAAACTAGTACACATATTAAATGAATGGCAAGCGTCTAGTATAAACAGGGAGCATTGGGTGGCTTTGACACCCATCTTAGGTTAATTAAAAAAAAAAATTTTAAATCATTTGTTAATTTCAACTTCACTACACCAATAGTATAACCCAAGGAACCTCCATGGCCAAATATCAGCATCCTAGTACACATATTAAATGAATGGCAAGCTTCTAAAAAATAACTTGCACCAAAAACTTTAACGTTGATTGTCTAAAAAAAGTTAAGTTCAAAAGGTCAAAAATTTAAAACATTTGAAATTATTTTTTATTTCAACTTTACTACATCAATATATACCCCAAAGGAACTCCATGCCAAATATCAGCATCCTAGTACACATATTAAATGAATGAAGCTTCTAAATAACTTGCACCAAAAACTTTAACATTTTCACGCTGAGCTCACGCTCACGCCGGGGTATCGCTATAGCTCTCTGTTCTTCGAACAGGCGAGCTAAAACGATAAATGTATAAACAGGCGAGCATTGGGTGGCTTTGACACCACTCTGGTTATGTAATGCAGTGACGTTGGCAAATATTTCAAAGCATATCCAAGCATGACATAGGGCAAATGACAGGGTGAAAAGGGCAGAGAGATGATGGGAAAGAGCAGCAGAGCAGGTTTTTGGGAGGCGTGGGCTGATACTGTCTGGTGTCGTTGCAGAATCACAGTAGAGGGTTGAAAGAACCTTCTCAGGTGCAAAAGATACTGAGTCCAGGAACAGTTGGGTGTGACTGCTTCGGGTGGTTGCAGAGAGTGAGGTGTTGAGGACACAAGATTTGGAAGCAAACCAAATTGAAGCCTTCGGCCTTCTCACAAGTTGGCCTTCGCCACATCTAATTTCACAGCTAAAGTAATGGAGTGGCGAGACCTCTTCCCACGAGTGCTTGATTGAGTAGATCCAGGTCGTTTTCCACTCGTATTGTAGGGTTTCCAGAGAATTTTACGGAAATTACTCACAATTAAAGTGTGCTCCAGAGGTGAAAGATGAAAACATCAGAACTTGGTCCTAAAAAGGTGATCTTGATTTTTTTTTTTAAAGATCGATACTTTGGGTCCTATGTGGATTCCATTACACCTTTTGGCATCCATGATAGGAGATTACAACCAATGAGAGGAGATGGAGAAAAAATTATCACCATGCTAAAAGCCATCGAATGATACTGTCTTGGTTTAATATAAAGAGACAAGAAGCGAAGCCGGTGGATCAGACAGAAAACTGAGTTCCCTGATGGTCACAATGTAAAACTGCAATGGAATGGGCTGGGCACACAGCAATAAGGACGGGCAGCTGAAGGGCAAGAATGACAAACTGGCAACTTCCAGAAGGACCTGGAAAGAGTCGAGGAAGACTTAGGATTAGATTGAAAAATTCACTGCATATCACAATGGGTCTGCGATGCAGGGAATCCTTACTACAATTCACGGACCGGTGTTTGTGTGTTTGTGTGTTTGTGTGTTTGTCGCGCTGCTCCTCCTACAGTTCTGGGCCGATTACATCCAGACTTGCTATATACTAGTGCGGGCCCGTAGGGGCGGGCCCGTAGGTGGGTTTGCACAGTTTTTAATGTGCAGCTCGTTTGCCTGCAAGTATCAGGTCCCCCAGCATTCAATTTGACGTCATATCAAAACGAAGAAGAAGAATTAGTGAACGCCCCCTCTCTTTTTTCCACGTGGACCTCGCCCTCCTCTGTCCCCCCTCCTCCATCGCCCACCCCCCTCTCCTCGCCCTCCTCTCTCCCTTCCTCCTCTCCCTCCTCTGCCCTCCTCCCTGGCCCCTCCCCCCTTTTAAAAGAATCATAGATTTTTTGTTTTTCTTTTTTCCCCCTCTCTTGCCCCCCCTCCCACCCCCTCTCGCGCCCCCATACCTCTCCTTCTCTCTCCCCCCCTCTCTCTCTCCCCTCTCTTTGCACCCCTCTCCGGCCCCTCCTATACCTCCGTCCCCTCTCCTCCTCTCCCTCCCATCCTCTTCTCTTTGCCCCCCCCCGCCCCCCCCTCAACCGCCCCTCTCTCTCGCCTCTCACGGCACCTTCCTCTGGCCTTCTTTTCTCGCCCTTCTCCGCCCTTCCTAGTTCGCCCTTTCTTCGCCCCTTCTGTCCGCCCTTCCTCTTCTCGCCTTCTCTCGCCCCTTTCGTTCGGCCCTTCATTCTCGCCCGGGTTTCCTCAAATCGCCCTTCTCCGCCCCCTTCTCTACGCCCTTCTCTCGCCCTTCTCTCGCCCTTCTCTCGCCCTTCTCTCGCCCTTCCTCTGCCCTTCTTCTCGCCCTTCCTCTCGCCCTTTCTCTTCGCCCTTTTTCGGGTTGCCACGCTCCCTTCCCACCTCTCTTTCTGCCCCTTCTTTCTATCGCCCTTCCCCTTCTCTCCGCCCTCTCATTCCCCTTCCTCTGTCGCCCTTCCTACTTCATGCCCTTTTTTCTTCGCCCTTCTCTCGCCCATTCCTTCTCTTGCCTCTCCGCACCTTCTGTCTTTTACTTACTCAGCTCCTTTCCTCGCTCCTTCTCTCGCCTCTCTTTTCATTCTCGCCTTCTTCTCTCGCCGCTTCTCTCGGCCTTTCTTCCTCGCCCTCTTCTCGCCCTTTTCTCTCGGTCCCTCTCTTGTCCCACGCTCTCTTCTGCTCCTCTCCCGCCCCTTCTCATCGCCCTCTCCTCGGCGCACCTTCTCTTCGCCCCGCCTTCGTCTCGGCCCCTTCTGACTATCGGCCCTACTTCGTTCTCTCGCCCTTCTCTCGCCTTACGCCCTTTCTTCTCGGCCCTTCTCTTCGCCTTCTCTCGCCCTTCTCTCGCCTCGTCGGCCCTTTCTCGTTCTCGCCCCCTTTCTCTCGGCCCTATCCTCTCGCCCCTCTCCTTCTCTCCGCCCTTTCCTCTCTCGCCTTCTCGCCTCCTCTCTAACCCTTCTCTCGCCAGCCAACTATCTCTCGCCTCATTCTCTCGGCCTTCTCTCGCCTTCTCTCGCTCTTCCTCTCGCCCCTCTCTCGGCCTTTCTCTCGCCTTCCTCTCTCGCCTTACACCTCCCCTCTCTCCCAATTCTCATCTCTCCTTAACTTTCTCTTTGCCCCTCACCGGCCCTTCACCTACCCCTCTCTGCCCCTCTTCTCGCCCTTCTCCCCCCCCCTCTTCTCACCCTGCCTCTCTCCCCCCTCTTCTGCCCTCCTACCGCCCTCTTGCCTCTCATAGCTTCTGCCCTTCTCCTCATCTCTCGCGCAACTATGTGCTTACACAAACCATCTACCGCTGTAACCTCTGCCCACCTCCCTTACCCCCCTTACCCTCCCCCTACACCCACCCCTCTCTCGCCCCGCCTCTCTCCCCCCCCCTCTCTCTCCCCCTCTCCTCTCTCCCCCCTCTGCTTCATCCCCCTCTCTCCCCCTCCTCTGTTCCCCCTCCTTTCTCCCTCCCCTCTCTTGCCCCCCCCTCACCCCCTCTCTGCCCTTCTCTCTCGCCCGCCTCTTCTCCCCCCTCCTCTCTCGTCCCTCTCTCTGTAAATGTATTCAAAATGTCTACCAAGCACAACGATTAATTCCAACCTTGGGAAAAACAGCTTTCAAACCCTTGGGAAACAGCTGTTTCCCTCAGGGAAATTCAAACCTTGGGATTAATTAATAATTTGAATAATAATCAAACTTGGAGTGGCACATACCAGGTATGCACATACCCAGAGAAGCACATACCCAGGTCCCAGTGGCATTGTGACGTCATACCAAACGAAGAAGAATTGTGACGTCAATCCTTGAAAAAATAATTAATTAATTAATTAAATAAACATTAATTGTGACGTCTTTCGTGATGTCATAGCACCGTGTCCTGTCATTGGTTCACAGATACATGGCCGTAACTTGGGAACCGCCTCGTCCGATCATATCAAACCTCGAAAAGGCACATCCGCGGGTCCCGGCAATATTCCTGGCAAGTTTCAATGAGATCGGACCGGCGGTCGTCGAGAAACGGCGGTCGCAGACAAACAGACAGACAGACACACAGAGATTGCTGGAATATATAGATAGACTAGTACGTGCCCATAAAAAAAAAAAAAAAAAAAATATTCAACCGGCAGCAAAACAACAACAACACACAGGCCGTTTCTTCGCTCTCGAGTGGCCCGGACGTGCGTGGCCCGGAAGTTCGAATATGATTCGCAGTTACGATTATTCGCATTTAGTTTTAATACCCAATTATTCAATTAGCCCAACATATTTTTTCCTTTTCGCAATGTCGTGCAAGGAAGGAAAAACAAAAGAGAAGAGAAGAGAGAGAAAATTTTTACTTCTGGTTCGGAGCATACCAGCACTCTGATGTTACCGAAATTTATGCACCGTCTAATATGAAAACGATCATAACTTGGGGCATTGTGTTTATCTAATAAATGCGCATAAAAATCGAGAAATTATTTGAATACACGAAGTCATCACTATCCGGAAGTCCGTACGTTGTAACCCGTAATGGCGAACGCGGCTGAGCTTCCCTTCCCATCGGCCCACGCCACACAACAACGTGTCTGTCATTGGTTTGGTAAATAAATGGCCATAACTTGGGGCATTGTATTATCTATAAATGGCGATAACTATCGAGAAATTATTAGAATACACAGAGTCATCAACTCTCCGGAAGTCCGTAGTTGTAACCCGTAATGGCGAACGCGGCTGAGCTTCCCTTCCCATCGGCCACGCCATGCAACAACGTGTCTTGTCAATTGGTTTGGTAAATAAATGCCATAACTTGGGAAGCACTTGTCCGATTAATATCAAACCTTGAAAAGGCACATCCTCAGGGCCCCAGCAATATACCTGGCAAGTTTCAATTAGATCGGACCAGAGGTTGTCGAGAAACACGGGTCACAGACCCACACACACACACCACACACAAACACCAGACACACACACAGAGATTGCGTGGAATTATAGATAGATGATCAGCATATTTGACCCCCAATTAGTGAATCGGGGTGTTTGTATCTTCGCCGATGATCTTGGGGGAAGGGGGGGGGATGCAAATTCTCTATGTAGATGTGTATCGTGTAGCGCCCCCTCCAGGTGGTGGAGGGTATTACAAGTCCCCACCATTTGCAGAGCAGTATTCCTGTCCGGCCACGTTTTCCAGTGCAGTGAGGGGTTTTGAATTATAAGTAGTCAGTATTTTTTTTCTTCATGCACGTAACCTGGGTTCTATATTTTTCCTATACAAAGCTGTCAGTTGCCGAAACACCGCTCAAATAAAGGTATGCATCACAAGAAGGTGTTGCATGGTCGGAACAAGATCGTCCGTCAGGCGGATACTCTGCTGGTAGGAAATAATGGACCATGACACCATGTTAATTGAGGCCTTCCTCCTGCAATGGACTGAAATGGACAAGTCAAGCCAAGGTCAGGTCAGGTATGGGAGCATGTGCCAGAACAGCGCGTCGCTGCGTCCACTTTCCGCCGGTACTCCAGGGGCCTCCGTCTGGCCTTCCCCCAGGCAGATGCCAGGCCCATCCCCATCTCCTTGAGATGCTGGTCAACCTGCTGCAACCATGAGGCACGTGGTCGGCCCATTGGCCTCCTCCACTCACGAGACTCCTCGCTGAGAGAATCTGGTGAGCAGGATCAGCGTCAGGAAAACGAGCACATGTCCATACAGCCGCAACTGACGCTCACGGACCATGCAGGTAACAAATCTCATTCGAGTCTCTCTCAGCAACCACTCGTTGGACACAAAATCCGACCAGCGAAGCCAAGGATTCTCCGAAGAGACCTGGTACAAAGGAATGAAGTCTCCGTCTCAGATCTTTGGTCAGAGTCCAAGTCTCGCATCCATAGAGCAAGACTGGAAGCACAAGGACCTGAAGACTTGGACTTTCGTCCTCCCGCACAGGTACCGGCAGCGCCACACCCATGATCCAGTGAATCCATGACTCCCCGCCCGACCAGACGTCTATTGACCTCTGACTCAGAGCCAGCAGAGACATGAATATCACTGCCAAGGTAAGTGAATCTCTCCACGACCTCAACATCCTCACCACAAACAGACACAGACAGGACAGCAGCATCCAAGATGTTATTGAAAGCCTGGATCTTAGTTTTGACCCAAGAAACCCGTAATCCAGCGGCTCCAACTCCTCATTCAGCACTCGAGGGCCCCCAAAAGGATATCTAAAGTCTCCGCAAAGATGACTGCATCATCTGCGAAATCAAGGTCCGAGATCTTGACATTCCCAAACGATGCACCGCAGCTTGATCTTTCCGACATCCTCCCTAAAATCCAGTCCATACAAGTGCTGAAAAGTGTGGGGCCAGTACACACCCCTGACGAACTCCAGTAACAACTGGAAATAAGTCAGAGATTACTTCACAGCACTCTCACACTTCACAGCACTCTCAGTACCAGAGTAGAGTTCAGATATCAGATCGATCAGTTTTGGTGGCACTCCACGAAGACCAAGAATCCTCCAGAGGGCATCCCGATTCACTGAATCGAACGCTTTACAGAGATCAACATAGGCTGCAAGCAGCCCTGCCGAAACTCTCGTCTGCGTCGGTGAGGACCCGAAGACAAGGATACGGTCAATCGCTGACCTCTTTGGTGTAAAGCCTGACTGCTCTGGACGCTGGTGCTCAAGCAGATGGTGGCGAACCCATCAAGAAATATCCGAGCAAAGACCTTGCCCGGCACTGAGAGCAGCGTCACCCCTCGGTAGTTGTTGCAGTCTTGGCGATCACCCTTCCCTTTCCAGAGAGGGACAACAAGGCCCCTCTTCCAATCAGTTGGGATGATGCCTGTGTTCCAGGCAGAGCACAAAACTGCATGCAACGACACGAGTGCAGCATTTCCACCAGCCTTGAGAAGTTCAGCATGGATGCCACAGATCCCTGGAGCTTTACCCCGTTTCAACCGTTCACCGCAGCCCGTGTTTCCACAAGCGAAGGTGGACCACAGTTGATTGGAGGGTCAGCAACAGGGATTGTAACACCCTTGACGTCCAACTCGACAGCTGGTGGATCAGCCTGGTACAACCGCTCAAAGTAACCGGCCCAGCGGGCCTTCACTTCGCGACTCCTCTGTCAAGAGCCTACCACTCTCTGCTCTAACTGCAGTGCTCCGAGGGATGGGCTTGGATGAACGCAATGCGAGAATTCCCCTGTAAGCGGGACGAGAATCACCTGTCGCGCAGGTGATGCTCTACCCCCTCACAGATTCCTCGCACAATAGGCCTCCTTGTCCACCCTTAGTACACGTACAGTTTTACGCCTCAGCTCCCTGAACAGCTCAGCTCTGCCATTCAGCCTGGCCCTGCGACTCTGGTCAATGGTATCCAGTGTCCCTTGAGAGACAAATTCTTCTTTGCCCTGCGGTGAGTTCCAAGACATCCACCGGCAACATCAAGGACGGTGGTCTTGAAGGCACTCCATAACATCCTTGAGCTTGCCAACATCCAGCCTAGGCTGGGATGGTACCATTCTCCAGGATTTAAGGTGCAGCTTTAGAGTTGCTACAACAAGCCGGTGGTCAGTATTGAGGAACTGAGCACTCCGGTAGACCCTGCAGTTCTGGATCATCCTCCAGCGACCGTCAACGAGGACATGGTCAATCTCCTTTGCCACACCGCCAGCGTTGGAATACCAAGTCCAGCGATGAGCTTCTGGGCGCTGAAACCATGAACCGGCCACCTTAAGTCCATGACTTCTTGCAAAGTCAAGGAACTTAGTGCTATTCTGGTTCATAGTTCCTGACCCATGGGGACCAACACATGTCTCATAACCATCCCTATCAGTTCCAGTCGATGCATTGAAATCCCCAAGACTAGAAGTGTATCTCGTCTGGGGCACTGATCAACCACAGACTCGAGCGTGGCGTAGAATGTGTCCTTCACGGTGAGGTCACTCGCCTCAGTCGGAGCATAGACAGAAACCAGGGAAATGACACCTAAGGAGTGACGACTCCTTAGTCTCATAATACGCTCGTTGACCGGTGTTACCTCAATTATCATTGGGGTCAGCTTATTGGACACAGCTACAGCAACTCCTTGAGTATGGCAACCATCAGAGCGACCAGACCAATAGTAGGTGTAACCACCCACCATTATCTCGCCGCAATCCGGTCTCCGAACCTCAGAGAGTGCTGCAATACCGATGTCCAAACGCTTGAGCTCAGATGATAACAGAGACAGGTGATCATCCTCTCTTAGCGATAGGACATTCCAGGTACCCACCCGAAGGGACCGCCTCAGGTTAATCCAAGGAGACCGCCGTCTGGTGGACGACACCTCAGCACCACTCCGACACAATCTCCGCAATCTGACCCAGGGAGGTTACCCCGTGGTTTCCTTCCTTTCATCAAAGATTGGGGGTCCGTAGGCTTTGCCCCAATCCCGTCATCCGGTGAGCTGCCCTGCGAAGGGAAGCTGCACAGGAGCACTCCCACGGAGTGGGTTTTCCGATTTTTTTGCGTTTTTGTATTTGGCGGAATGAAGGGTTTTACGGTGGCCGGAGTGCAAATCCTGCCACCAACCTCCTAAAAAAAAAGTAACCCAACTGCAGGAGGACGTCCGCAGACACAGTTGGGCACTAGATATGGATGGCCGTTGGCTCACAAGGAGCTCCTCCGCCCCTTGACAAGTCAAGACAAGCAAATATATGGGGAGCATTTTTTATTTCGAAAAATCTCGGCTCATGGAAGAGCTAAACTAAAGAGGGCGTGGCACATTCACTGACTGATATGGGATCAAAAGTGGGACAGGAAGGTAAAGACATCGCACATGAGTGGATGAGTGGCAGAAGGGAATTAATGAGGTGGATGGGGTCAGCGAGAGCATAAATAAGCAGTGGTGGGTACTAGATGAATTATAATTTGTTACTATGGGCAGCACTCTTGATAGATGAGAGGGAGGAATCAGTTCCACACATGAGAGGATGGACTACAGAGTAAGGAACTAAGTGATTGCTCAGCTTGTAATTGGTGAGGGTAATCGCGCGTGGGATTTTGGAAGGACTCGTGTGACTTGGATGGGTTGAAGAGGATAGGTGGGCAAAAGGGTAGTCGGAGCGATTATTTGATTTTTCTCCATTTCTGCAGAGATGGAGGCTGCAGTCACTGACCTCTGACATGTGGTATACTGCTCCACACAGAGCCGAGTCATTCCTCAATTGGTATAGAGAATTACCTTGGGAAGTGGGGAGATCATTGATGTTAACCAAGAACAGGATCAATCCTAAAACACTGCCTCTCAGGACAGCAACTTCAAGATGTAGACTTGAGATAGAATGCCATGAAGAGCAACTCATTGTTTCCTCATTTTCCAAGCTTTCAGAATTCAGAAAATCTGAAAAACCATTCAATGAGGACCCTCTGAACACCATCAGCAAACATCTTGTTAATTCATGGCTGGCTGCCAGACACCATTGTAAGCTCAGGAGATGTCCAGAAAGATGGCCCTAATCTTTGAGAATTTGTACATCGTTGTGTTAAATAACCATTGTTTAACATCTTTTGGCGTTGGCTGAGCGATCGCAAATGACTGATGTTTCCTCGTCCGGCCGATGCGCAGTTCCTCGCCCGTCATCGTCTGTCTCCTGCAGGTCATTTTGGTTCTGGTGTTGCTTCCTACTTCATCTTCCTACGCTGGCTTTTTGGCATCAACATTGTGCTGATGGCCATGACGATGGCTTTCATCATCATTCCAGAGGTGATCGTTGTGTCCAAGTACACCCAGCTGCATGTGTCCGTGTAAGAATTATCCTCGTACAGCATGAAGTTGTGAATGACAATATTCCTTGATCCCAAATTCCCCTCCACCTTCGCAGGTCCTGGCTGGAGCTCCCTTTGGCAGTACTTCCCGAAAACAAATACCCTCAGATAAGATGGATGAAGCGCAAGACCTGGACACCATATGGTCTCTTGGGGTGGGTCCTTGGCCACGAACTGAAAAATGACTTCACCGGACTTGCCAGGATTCTCCAAATTAGTCAACGTCCATTGTTTTTGTCTTTTGGTATGAAGGTTCTGGGAGGGCAAGGAGTGAAGGTGGGGTTGGGAGGGAGGGCTGGGTGTTTACCACCGATGCACTCACGCAGCGTGCCTACGTAGTTTATTGGTTTCACAGGGACCATCCCATTAGTGAACTAGCTTAACAGTGGCCCATGGAAACACATTCCACTGTGAACTGTGATTTCCAGATTTCCCAAAGGGAAGGAAGACTTATTGTTACCCCGTGAAAGTCTGCGACTCTATTTAGCCTGTCAGCCGGTGCAGCGGTTAATGTGGTTTTGCAATATGGAGGTGTGTGTGTGTTTGAGTCTTTTTACCTTTTTTGTATACAAGGCCAAGGCTCATGGAAGCGAGCGTATCCATTCCACCAAGAGGGGCAGTATGCCATTTGAGTTTTTGTCATCAAAATCTTCAAAAAAGACATTTATCTCAAGAATATGGAGAATCCTGATTAATAAAATTTACTTTTTCTTAAGCTGCTGTTTTCGTCAAGTTCAGTTTGAGTATAAAAGTGGTTTTGCATTTTGAGTTGCTTTCCAGTTCATTTTGTGTTTCCCCCTCACAGGGTTACCTGCAGTACTCAGTGCTGTTCTATGGCTACTACGGTAGTGAAAGAAAGCTTGGCAGCTTTGGCTACCGTCTCCCTCTTGCCTACTTCCTGGTTGGCATGGCTGGATTTGCTTACAGCTTCATTGCCCTTCTTCGCAAGTATGTTGGGACAACCCAAACAGGGGGCAGTACGCAATGGTCACGCGGATTGTCACAAGTTCAACACTAGGCCTCAGCAGTACTGATTTGCCTTAATGCGGCTTCATCGGCGGAACTAAAATCGGTTGATATAACATTCAGGAGCAGAAACCAATAACTGAATTGAGGGATTTCCCGAACCTTAGTTGGTATACCTCGACATGATGGACATTATTCTAACTCTTGTTTTTCCATTCCCACTCGAGGATGGCCAAGAATTCTCGTTTAAGCCTCAGCAGCACGTCTGAGGAGAACTTCACCTTTTGCTGGAAGGTTTTCTGCGCTTGGGATTATCTCATCGGGAGCAGTGAGGCAGCAGAGAGCAAGGTTGCTGCGATTGCCACCACTATCAGGGTAAATGATACATGGCACAAGGTTCATGAAATACCGACCATGCCTTTTAGTTATCCTGATTATTAATTGAATATATCACCGTAGTTTACATTTAGCTGCATTGTTCAAGTTTAAGGTCATCGGAGATCGTTGAGCCCAGGAGAAGTGAACCGAGATGTCCCATACATCCAGGGACAAGTTGAGTCATGTGATCTGAGCGAAGTTCACTAAATATATCTTTCGATATCAGTAAACTTTGGTGTTAATAGAAGTTTTCAATAATATGTTTGTGGCTGATACTGATCTTTGTTCCCCTTGGAGTGGGATGGGATTCTAAATTTGGAACCTGAAATCTGAAACCCTTTATCTCAGAACTTGTATCATGTCGGGTAATCCAGTTTTACTTGTCAGTGGCATCATTGTACGGTGATGTGTCTTCATTGCAGGAGTCGATTTTGGAAGAGCAGGAAAAGAAGAAGAGTGAAAACAGGTTTGTCATCAGCGTGAGTCGAATTACAAAGCAGAATTCAATATTAAATCCATTAAATTAAATGCTGTTAAATGCACAAACAAGACGCTGCGCACCAGCAGATGCTCTGGAGGGAAATGGACCTTTATTCTTTGGCAAAATCACAGAATGAGGCTTGAACACACCAGATGTCAAAATCTTTTTATTTAATTTTCTGTTGCTGTGTGGTATATGTGTTTGCATGTGAGTGTTTATATGTTTGTTTGCCTGTATTTGTTTGAATGTGTGTATTTTTTGCCGTGTGTGTGTGTTTCTGCCTTTGTCCATGTATAACCACAAACTTACTCCACAGGTGGTCCAAAGTGATGTCACAGGTCTCCAGGTAATGTCAGGTCCAAGTGACATCAGGTATAAATGATGTCAAAATGTTCCTTTCCCCTCTCTACATTCACCCTGTCTTCTCTATCCTCACCTCTTATAAGTCCTCTTTTTCCTGGTCTGCTCCGAAAATCACATCCAAACTATGACGGCACTCGGTAGATCACATATCTCCACCTGGCTGATTATTAGTTTATGTTTTGTATCCCATTAATAGGCCCGATCTGGATTCGGACCTGAATTAAAATTTAATTGGCTTGTTCTCGTCATCTACCCAACTCATCCACCTAGTTTCGTCTGAATCCGTCCACAACGTTTTGAGATATCCTGCTATATATCGTTTTTGACCCGATCTCTCAATGGTGAAAAATCACTAAAAAATATATTCTTGAATCCAGATCCGGATTCGGATCTTCCCAAAAATCTTATCATTTCGTCCTTGTCGCACACCGAAGCTCTCCCCAAAATTTCATCCGAAACCGTGCACAACTTTTTCAGATATTTTGTTCACAAACAACCAAACAACCAAACAGACAGACAGGGGAGAAAACAAAACCTCCATCCACCTTCGGTGGTGGACGTAATGATCCCATCCCAGTTTATACAGCAATGCTTTCAGCCTCATGTTGGCTTTGTGGTTAGGGTGGCTGGCTTGGGATCTTAGGGTCCTGAGATTGAGCCCCTGTTGTTCATTGAATTAACACCAGGTGGGGTTGACTCAGACTGTCATCCTTCTGAGGTCGGCGAAATAAGTACCAGTGTACTGGTAATCGGAGCACTGCATCAGCGGCACAGCCGTGCCCTCAGCCAATGATGCTACCAGCAGCCTTGTGCTGCATATGAAGGAGGAGGAGGAGGAACACTACATTTTTCAGGCTTTTAATCATCTCTCCTTCCACCCTCAGTGTGATGAGTGCTTACATAGTGCTGAACTTGGTATTCTGAAAAGGAACCTGATACACATTAAGTGTAGGTGCATGACAATTAACCCCAACATGCCTGCAGTCCCTGACATCTCTCTCTCTCTCTCTCGCTTGCATGTTCCTGTTCCTCTCCCCCCTCCCCGCCACACTCTGCTACACCCCCACCCATTCACACTTATCTGTCCCTCAGCTCTGGTCCAACATCATATATATACATACATACATACATACATGAGGTCCACCTAAAAATAACGTGACTGACTTCACAGAAATTTTATTCCAAAAAATATATTGAAATCACAGCTTGTCCCCTTCAAAATAGTTTCCCTCCAGTCTCACACACTTGTCCATCCTTTCTTCCATGCTTCGATGCACCCCGGAAGGCTTCTTCTTCTGGAATCCTCCGGAGCTCTGTCATCACGGCACTTTTGTTGGCCTCCACATCAGGAAATCTGGTCCCCTTGATCACCCCCTTGAGCTTGGGGAATAGGAAAAAAATCAGTCTGGTGAATACAGGGGTTGCTCCAGAGTTGTCTCGTTCCTCCCCCAGAAACTGTCGGATGCTCAGGGCACTGTGAGCAGGGGCGTTGTCATGGTGGAGCACCCAGGCGTTGTTCTCCCACAGATCCCTCCTCTTGTCCCAGACTGATCTCATGAGGCGCCGGAAGATCTCCTTGTACACGTATTGATTCACTGTTTGACCCTGTGGTAGAAACTCGAAGTGGATGATGCTTTGATGTCAAAAACACGAAGAGCATCACCTTGACTTTCGACTTCGACATCCTTGCTTTATTTTGTCTTGGTGATGCCGGACTTTTCCACTGACTCTGCGTTTGGTCTCGGGATCGTAATCGAATATCCACGATTCATCGCCAGTAAAGACTCTCCCGGGCAGGTCTGGATGCGCTCGAGGCACTCGATAAGTCTCGACAGACAGTGAGTCTATGCTGTTTCTTGTCCTCGACAACAGCTTGGGGACCTCTTGCGCACACCTTGGTGTATTTCGAGATTTCAGTGATGATGCTCCAGACAGTGTCCTTGTTGATGGAAAGTTTCTCAGCAATCATCTGCACCATGGTCAGACGATCTGCGCGCACCATCTGCTTCACGCGCTCAATGTTGTCCGCCGTTCTGCTCGATGAAGGTCTTCCAGACCATGGATCATCTTCACCCTCCTCCTGTCCTTCTTTCAACCTCTTGTGCCATTCAAATGCACATGTACGTGACATCGTTTCTTCCCCGTAGACTTGCTGCAGCATTGCGAAGGATTTGGAAGGTGTTTTGCCAAGCTTGACAAGAAACTTCAGATTGGTCTCTTCCACAACTCATAGCGCGACGACTCGGACTAGACAACGTGTAAAGCACGACCTGTAAAAAAATCACACAATGAGCGCAGTCAACCATCACCAATCACATGTATTGCTGGAATGTTGCGAAAGACTGATGCAAACCCGTTCATTCAAGTTGTGGAAGTGGAGCACACAGCAGGCTCAGTCCCGTTACTTTTTAGATGAACCTCATGTACCACCATCGCTTCGCTGATGGGAATACTGAGAGAGGGAGAAAAAGATGGAGGAAGAGAGAGGAGAGAGGTTGAGCGAGGAGGGTTGGGAGCCAGAAGGAATGGAGAGTGAAAAAGGTTGGGGAGGGAAGACAGCATGAGGTGAGAGGAAAGGAAGGCAGACGTGCGGTGGAGCGTTAATTACTATTCGTACCGTCTCATCAAAATGCTTCTGCATAGAATAACAGTGAAGATGGAACAAAATAATGTCTGAAATCCATTTTCTACCTGTCATAATATAAATACGGCCCAGAGACAAACACCGCCCAGACGTGTCTGAAGACAAACACCGCCCGGACGCGTCTGAAGACAACACCGCCCGGACGCGTCTGAAGACGCACACCGCCCGGACGCGTCTGGAGACAAACACCGTCCGGACGCGTCTGGAGACAAACACCGTCCGGACGCGTCTGGAGACAAACACACCCGGACGCGTCTGGAGTCAAACACCGCCCGGACGCGTCTTAAGACAAACACGCCCGGACGCGTCTTCGAACAACACCGCCCGGACGCGTCTTCAGACAAACACCGCCCGGACGCGTCTTCAGACAAACACCGCCCGGACACGTCTGAAGACAAACACTGCCCGGACGCTTTGAAGACACACACCACCTGGACGCAAATTAAGACAAACACCGCCCGGACGCGTCTGAAGACAAACACTGCCCGGACGCATTTGAAGACACACACCACCTGACGCAAATTAAGACAAACACCGCCAGACGCGTCTGAAGACACACACCGCCCGGACGCGTCTGGAGACAAACACCGCCGGACGCGTCTGGAGACAAACACCGTCCGGACGCGTCTGAAGACAACACACCGCCCGGACGCGTCTGGAGACAAACACCGTCCGGACGCGTCTGGAGACAACACCGCCCGGACGCGTCTGGAGACAAACACCGCCCGGACGCGTCTAGACAAACACCGCCGGACGCGTCTTAAGACAAACACGCCCGGACGCGTCTTAAGAACAACACCGCCCGGACGCGTCTGAGACAAAACCCCGCCCGGACGCGTCTGAAGACAAACACCGCCCGGACGCGTCTGAAGACAAACACCGCCCGGACGCGTCTGAAGACAAACACGCCCGGACGCGTCTGAAGACAAACACGCCCGGACGCGTCTGAAGACAAACACCGCCCGGACGCGTCTGAAGACAAACACCGCCCGGACGCGTCTGAAAACAAACACCGCCCGGACGCGTCTGTAGACAAACACGCCCGGACGCGTCTGTAGAACAAACACCGCCCGGACGCGTCTGATAACAAACACCGCCGGACGCGTCTGTAGACAAAACCCCGCCGGACGCGTCTGAGACAAACACCGCCGGACGCGTCTGTAGACAAACACCGCCCGGACGCGTCTGTAGACAAACACCGCCCGGACGCGTCTGTAGACAAACACCGCCGGACGCGTCTGAGACAAACACCGCCCGGACGCGTCTGTAGACAAACACGCCCGGAGCGTCTGTGACAAAACCGCCCGACGCGTCTGAAGAAACACACTGCCCGGACGCATTGAAGACACACACCACCTGGACGCAAATTAAGACAAACACCGCCCAGACGCGTCTGAAGACACACACCGCCCGGACGCGTCTGGAGACAACACCGCCGGACGCGTCTGAGACAAACACCGTCCGGACGCGTCTGAAGACAAACACTGCCCGGACGCATTGAAGACACACACCACCTGGACGCAAATTAAGACAAACACCGCCCAGACGCGTCTGAAGCACACACACGCCGGACGCGTCTGGAGACAAACACCGTCCGGACGCGTCTGAGACAAACACCGCCCGGACGCGTCTTAAGACAAACACCGCCCGGACGCGTCTTAAGACAAACACCGCCCGGACGCGTCTTAAGACAAACACCGCCCGGACGCGTCTGAAGACAAACACCGCCCGGACGCGTCTGAAGACAAACACGCCCGGACGCGTCTGAAGACAAACACCGCCCGGACGCGTCTGAGACAAACACCGCCGGACGCGTCTGAAGACAAACACCGCCCGGACGCGTCTGAAGACAAACACCGCCGGACGCGTCTGAAGACAAACACCGCCCGGACGCGTCTGAAGACAAACACCGCCCGGACGCGTCTGAGACAAACACCGCCCGACGCGTCTGAGACAAACACCGCCCGGACGCGTCTGTAGACAAACACCCCGGACGCGTCTGTAGACAAACACCGCCCGGACGCGTCTGTAGACAAACACCGCCCGGACGCGTCTGTAGACAAACACCGCCCGGACGCGTCTGTAGACAAACACCGCCGGACGCGTCTGTAGACAAACACCGCCGGACGCGTCTGAGACAACACGCTGCCGGACGCGTCTGAGACAACACACCGCCCGGACGCGTCTGAGACAAACACCGCCCGGACGCGTCTGTAGACAAACACCCCGGACGCGTCTGTAGACAAACACCGCCCGGACGCTTCTGTAGACAAACACCGCCGACGCGTCGTAGACAAACACCGCCCGGACGCGTCTGAAGACAAACACCACCCAGACGCATCTGGAGACAAACACCGCCTGGACACATCTGGAGATAAGTACCATCTGGACATGTCTCGAGACAAACCCCGCCCAGAATAACCACCGTCGGATACGTCCAGAGACAAAGAGGGACGGAGAGAGGAGATAGGGGGGGTAGTGCTGCACTGTATTGGGAGGGGTAGAGCAATGATGGGACAGAGGGAGAGGGAGAGGAGGGAGAGAGAGATAGATAGATGGGGAGTCATCAGAGAGAATATGTTATGCTTTTAGAAAACACACACACACACACACACACACACACACACACACACACACTAATGTTTGTCCGATATCGGCAATTTTTCTGAAATTGACAGGTTGGAGTCAGGGTGATTACTTCTACAGTACATGCTGTATAGAAACCCAAAAACCTTGAGTAGCTTTCGCCCAAAAACAATGTTGCATTTATATAGACGTTTCAAGGAGATGTTCACAAACATTGATCTTTATAAACAGCTGTGTGTGACGGATGGAAAAAAAATTTTGCTTGGTAATTTAGAAAACACGTTAATATGGCAAACGGATCAGAAATCGGGCGTTATCAAATATATTTTGCTTTGAAACTCAAAAAGAGAAACATATAACCGTGGTAAAGCAAATCGGATAACCAAATGCTTTAGAAACAGTCGCGAGGACAAAGGAAAACCTGATAAAACCTCCATAAGATACGGGATGAAACTTTACCACCATGGCACCTGTAACAGGCATGGCATGTTCACACACCCACGGAGAGTCTGTGCAGATCCAAATCTACCTATATGTACCACGTCCGTGTGTGCTGTCCATGTACCTCTACCTTGGAGTAACTGTCGACTGTACATCCCGATCGGGACACGAACTGTACCGCTATCGACTGTATAGTGCTCGGTAAGTGGCTTAAGCACTCAAGCAAGCACTCCAACAGAACGCCTACATTGGGAAGCGATTGCCAATTACCGTCGATAAACCCATGCACCCAGAAATGCCCAAGTAATGTCCAAATTGGACAAATGAACACTTTTTTAGGAGTCGTAACTGCTGCTAACTTTCAATTCTGGAGTTTAAATTTTGTAATTTGGCTTGGTTTAAGAGATTCTCGAGGTTATGGCATGTGCAGAAATGAAATAAAGCCACGAATGCTGGCGTTTCCGGGTGTTTATAAGCATTGCAATGTACCCAGCAATTTGTAGGCATGATGAATAGGCATTCCATAATATGAGTGAGGAAAGTGAAAAAAAAAGATGGAGGTGTGGCCGGACTTACTCAAGACGGAACAACACTGCGGGTAGGGTGGGCTTACCCCATGACATGACGGAGTGATACCATGGGTGGGTTCGGACTTGCGCCATGACGGACCAACACCGCGGGTGGAGGCGAGCTTACCCCATTACACAGTGACACTGTGGGTGAGTTCAGGCTTATGCCATGACGGAGCAACACCGTAGGTGGGGGTGGACTTACCCCATGAAGGAGAGACTCCGCGGGTGAGCTTACTACATGATGGAGGAACGCCTGCATTGGGATAATTATATCCCAATGATAACTAGTTAATAATTATAATCAATCTTGGTGAGTTTGAATGAAAGAAGGAAGAATACTTATATTTGGAACTGTTTGACACATTCAGGGCAGTACGTGTCTGCCTGAGGATCTTGGCCAACGTCCTGGTGCTTCTGTGTCTTGCTGGGAGCATTTACATAATTTACTTTGTGGTCGATCGATCGCAGAAGCTGGAGCAGATGAAGGCCCAGCTAACACTTTGGGAGAAGAATGAGGTGAGTTTGTGATCTATGAATGATGACGTGCTTGACTGACTTATTGTCATGCACTCACCATGAGTTACATGGTGAGCTCATGACAGCACTGATAACTCATAGTTTTTAACAGAAAACAACCAGAAAAGGAAACTTTAACTTTGTCACAATTTTGATTATTAGGCCTACTTATAAAACCATCGTCAAACAAACCCACTTATCTAAACCCACCTGACAGTGCCATAAGATGAAATCATAAATTATTTTTTATTAATTACTAGCCAATTTACCTGTTAAGGATGGCTGATTAGATGCTATGGGATTTGAGAGGGCCGTAGAACAACAACAACAATCTCGTGACAAACTGAACTAGAGCGAAGTCGATGACACGCCATCGTACATCCCCACTTTCTCCACCAAAATTAAAGTTGAGAGACGGCAAAAAGTTCCACTAGGAATGACCCAATATCAAATTTTGAGTTAACTTTTTTTTCTGGTTTGACCCATGTGATCCCAAGTCCCCACCTCTGTGGAATGAATTGGGAAATTGGGACTTTTTCTCTGCCACGTGGGACTTTTCACTACGCTACCAACCAAGATGAGCAGAACCTGAAAAAAAAAACAGCGAGAAAAAATTAATCAATTCTATTTTGTGCTCTCTGGTTTACCAATGGGGGCTTTTCATTATGGCTGGTGACCCTCAAATGTTACTGCAGAAGGTCCTCAGACAGAAGGTCTTAGGGTTCTAATGGGGTCCATAGGATCTACAGGGTCTTAGGGGTCTTCAAGGGTCTTAGAGTTATAAAGTGTTGAAAGCATCTAAGGGATCTTAGAGGTCTTATGGGTATAAGGGTCTTGGGGGTATTAAGGGTCTTAAAGGGCCTTACGGTTACAAAGGGTCTTAAGGGTATTGGAGTCTTGAGGGTTTTAATGGTCTTGGGGGTCTTAGGGATCTTAAAGGGTATTGGGGAGTCATAGGGGTCTTAAGGGTTTAAGAGGGTCTTGGGGGTCATACATGTCTTATGGGCCTTAATTATATGAAGGGTCTTAAGGTTGCGTGGGGGGGGGGGTCTTAAGGGGTCTAAAGGCACTAAATGTCCTCGGGTATTAAAGGGTCTTCGGGGTGTCAAGGGGTGTAAAGGTATAGAGGGGTCTGGAACACGCATGCACAGATGCACGCACGGCTCCTTGTATAGTATAGAAAAACAGGTCAAACTAAATAAAAAATCAGGGTGGGAAGAGGGGGCTGGGGAGGGATAAAATATCGAACAAAATAAAAGAGAGAAAAAAGAAAAAACAAAATAAATACCAAGTGGGGAAAAGTTGAGGAGGGGAAGATGGGGTGATGCACAAATAATTTCGTGCAGGGCAGACTGTGCTGCCATGTTCGCAGCAACCTCCCACCCTGGCTCCCACCCTGATTTTGGTGGGTCAGCTGCAGTGCCATGTACTGGAGCACTCTGGCGTTTTTTTTCTTAACAGGGTCGATGCTCATGGAAGAGTAAGGTGACATAGAGTGATGGCGTGACAGGAGGGCAGCGGGGCAACCCTTGGGACACAAGAAGCAAGAGAATGAACGAAAAGATATAGAGAGGAGGGAGGAAACACAAACCTTTAAGTAAGACTGTTGGTTTCGGAGGGTTTATTGATGGAAAGAGGATTGTGGGTAGGGGATGGGGGGATGACATAAGATGGTGGTGCACCATCTGCTTTCAGTCCTTGAAGAAAGAGTGGACTTGAACTACCTCTTGAAGGTGGTTCCATATATATAGAAGAATTGTGAGGAGTAAAATCATTGAGGTGTGCAGTCAACCTTGATTTTAGGCGTTTAACCAGGAGGGGGGTTACTGGAAGACCATGTGCATCCAGTAGGAGAGGGTTAGAGGGGCTGAGAGAGCAGAGGGAGTTAAACCAGTGGAGAAGTCAACTGACCTGAGATGTGACAGCAACAGACCCTGTGCTTCAGACTCATTATGGGAGCTTCCAATAATATTTAAAGGTTTAGATTCCACAGAATCCAAGAGAGACAAGTGATTCTGGGGCGCCAGCCCATAGGAAAGATCAGTATTCCATTAAGCAACAAACAATGACCACCTAGACTGTGAATAGTTACTGGTTTTTCAAGGAATGGCTTGAGTCGATAAAAGATGCCCAGTCCGCGGCTGGTTTTGGAGGCCAGCATTGCTATCTGGTCGGCCCAGGTGATGTCATGGCTGATGGTGAGGCCGACTTGTTCAAGAGACTGATAGTCTTCCCATGGCTGATCATGGGAATAGATAGGTGGGTTAATTTGGTGATCCTTCCACTTCGATAGGCTCTGAGATTGAGAGATTTGCCAGGAATGAAGGACATGTTCCATTTATATGACCAGTATGTAATCAATTCCAGATCAGCAGAGAGTGATGCAGCTGCTTTCTGCCTGTGTTTGGGATGGAGTACTATATGATACAATGTGGAGTCGTCTCAAAAATTAAACCTCAGAGAGGTCATTCACGTAGACGAGGAAAAAGACTGGACCCAATAAACTGCTTTAGGGTACTTCAGCCTCCACTGGGAGAGGAGAAGGCTCCATTGATGGCAACATGTTGATTGCGTGAGTGGAGGACGTCTGAAATCCAGGAATGAAGGTGGCCTTCTATGCCACAGGGGGAGAGCTTGGAAAGCAAAGCAGGATGCTAGACTGTGTCAAATGCAAAAGATATTTCCAAGGAGACAGTTCTTGATGATAGATTGAGATTTAGAGCCTCTAACGTTTTAAAGATTTTGAGACGAAGGAGCAGCGGCATATCCAGAGCTGAGCAACCAGGTTGGAATCCAAACTGAGGATTGGAGATCATGCTGTTTCAAAAGAGGAAAGACTTGACATCAACAGCGATGATGGATTCGATGGTTTTGGTAAAAATTGGATGTAAGCTTACTGGTCTTCAGTCGATAGGAACTCTTTTTGTACCCTTCTTGTGGACTGGAGTGCTGTTTGCTGACTTCCAGGCAGATGGGAATCAAACAGAGGATATACAAGAGAGTACCGACAGAAGAAAAGCAAGAATGACAGAGCAGGATTGGAGAAAATGGGCACTGATGCCATCTCGGCTCATTGTCCATGTAGGATCAAGGCTGGACAGAACTTTCTCTACCTTATCGAGTGAGGACACAGAGTGCAGTAGACAGTGGGTACATCAGCGGAAAGCAGGTAGATGAGATATGGAGGAAAAGGCAGAGTTTAGACATTCTGCCTTATCTTTGGCAGAGTCTGTAGTAATGATGTTTGAGGTGAGGGACAGGATTGAGGGGAAGCATACACCAGTGATACACTTGACAAGGTGCCACCTTGACTTGGAGGAAGGAAACTGCCTGAAGGGTTCAGCATTGAGATTTGTAGGATTATGTTTTCTGCTTTGCCTCAGGATGGACACACACTTGGGTGCATTCCTAACAGAGTGAATTAAAGTTACCCTCAATCAAGTTAGTGTCTTCCTTGTTGAAAAAGCATGTTGCATGACTGCAACCACTTCCCCTCAGGATCCAGTGGTTCAGGGTCGAGACGCGAGAGTATACGTTCCAAACCTGTGGTCCATGGACCTCAATGGGACCATATAAGGATGTCACGTGGGTTCCAGAAGCCTACAAAATTTGAAAAAAGTGTCTTCAAATAAAAAAGAAGTTGCACAAAAATCTCTTTTTTGTATACATAGTCGAGGCTCATGGAAGAGCAAGTACACTGTGAAAGGATCAGCACATAACAGACAAAAAGCAGGAAAACAGGAAAGGGAACTCCAAGGAGGGAAAGAACCCACAGTGTCCTTCGTGAAGAGTGGGTGAGCTATCGCCGGCACCCTGAACAAACTACAAATTCCTACTCTAACCAGCAGAGGGCATTGCATCAGCGGCACAGCGACGCCCTCAGCCAACGACGCCACCCCGCAGCCTTGTGCCGCATACGAACAAATAATTATTATGATTATGATAAAAGTAAATAAATCAAAGTCGATGGTGCAACCAGCACACAATCTAATGACAAATTGTTCATCGATAGTATCATGCCTCAACAGGAAAGGGGTCTACAGGTGTACAGCATGGTCAAAAAGGGGGAAATGATGCCAAAAAGTTTGTGAACCACTGCTCCAGAGGATGGATCAGAAAATTGCGGACGCGATGGGATAAACCGGTGCAAGAGAGAAAGTAGACATTCATGAAAATATTCCCATATGGAATTAATATCAGGTGCTGTGGAGCTTGTGGTCCAATCCATTTGTGAGAGGGTATGTTGAAGTCCCTGCCTTGTTGGCATTCCTGCAGACATTATTACTTCACGCATGCGAAGGGAAAAGCGGGGTTAAGCAATTGGTTCATGTCCGTCCGTCCGTCTTATCAGTTTATGATCGAGGAACAGCTTATTTACATCGAATGTTATATTTTGAACATGAAACGGAACATGAAAAGGAAGACGAGTCTTTTGTTTTAACATACCTTGGCTGTGAATGTGTCCTGACCGCACAGGTGCAAAGAAGAGTAGATAATACCTTTCCTCTCTCTCTACCTGCCTGGCAGTTAAACCAAATTGAAAATCATTCCAAACGGGAAAATTACTGTTTTTAAAGATGTTATAAAGGACACAAACAACATGCACGAATAACTGATGCTATGTGTCAGATAAGGTGGTGTAATGGACACTGCGTAAAAATGGTGGGAAATTCCGGAATTAATTTATTTATGCGTCTTTTCCAGTCTTTATTTTATTTAAATTTAATTATATACTTGAAGACTGTAGTACATGAATCACCTGACCTTAATACTTCCAAGAACCTCCAGTTTTGCAGTTCTTTACTTTTAGTAAAGGTTCAATGGGGTTGTGTATATGGGTGCTGTTCGGGACTGCTTCTAGTCTCTCTCTCTCTCTCTCTCTCTCTCTCTCTCTCTCTCTCTCTCTCTCTCTCTCTCATTTTAATGTCATAATTAACGGATGTGGCTTTTGCAGGTCAGCGTGGTGGTTTCTCTCATCACAATGTTGGCTCCCTCCGTCTTTGAATTGATCGCAACGCTGGAACAATATCACCCACGCAGCATGCTTCGCTTTCAGCTGGCCAGGTGTTGCACATGACTGCACTGATCCGAGAACATGGGGGCAGCAATGTGAAATCCATGGGGAGGGGGCAGGGGTGGAGTGGAGGGGTGGTGGCTTTGAGTAAAAAGTTTAAATTATGTTTAAACTTTATGAAAGGATGTGCTTTGGTACTACTGAAAGTGAATGCACAGCCAAACTCTTTCATTTATTTCCCTTTTCATGTTTGTCTCCTTTGTTCTTGAACTGCTTTAAAAGCCCAACTCACCACAACATGTGTCAAACATGTGTTGTTCTGACGAGACACAGACGTCACTGAGATTGTGAGAATATATATGTTTTTAATCCATAAAGGGCTGAAATCCACAATCCAGAAAGGGCAGCCGTCCACTATCCAAAAAGGAGAGATGTCCACAAACCAGAAAGGGCCAATATCCACAATCCAGAAAGGACCAATATCCACAATGCAGAAACGGCAGACATCCATAATCCAGAAAGGACACATGTCCACAAACTAGAA
>CM068963.1:62567747-62585194 GCA_035128595.1 Eptatretus atami
TAAAACAGAAGAGATGTTGAATAGAAGACTTAACTCAAAGAAACCACTAAATGTATCATTCCTTAAAAGAAGATGTCAACATACTAAACTAAACCAAACCACTTACATGTGGAATTTGGGTGTTCTAGAAGGAAAGCCACGATACCTGTGGCTCATTTTTAAGAAACCAGATTGAGATGGTGCTACTGAATGGGAAGGCAGCGTGAAGGAGGGAATAGAAAGGTGGCGTGAGGGAGAATGGGAAGGAAGTGTGAGGTGAGGAAATGGAAGGAAGTGTGAGGTGAGGAATGGGAAGGTGCATGAGGGGAGGCAATGGGAAGGAAATGTGAGGTGAGGAATGGAAGAATGTGAGGTGAGGAATGGAAGAAAGTGTGAGGTGAGGAATGGGAAGCAGTGTGAGGGAAGGCAACATGAGGAATTGGAAGGCAGCATGAGGGGAGGCAATGGGAAGGAAATATGAGGGGAGCAATGGAAGGAAATGTGAGTGATGGAAGGAAGGAAGTGTGAGGTGAGGAATGGGAAGGAAGTGTGAGGTGAGGAATGGAAGGATGCATGAGGGGAGGCAATGGGAAGGAAATGTGAGGTGAGGGATGGAAGGAAGTGTGAGGGAGGAATGGGAAGGTAGTGTGAGGAAAGCAACATGAGAAAATGGGAAGGCAGCATGAGGGCATGGCATGGGAAAAGCAGTTTGAGGGGAGGGGAGGGGAAGGCAGCGTACCAGGGCATTACCGGGGCGAGAAAACAAGCCCAACAGCAGCGTTTTCTTTATAACCGCCGTGTTCTATATAAAACTGGGCGGTAGCATTTAAAAATCAAAACTAATGCTATTTGGCAAAGGCCTGCCTGCATGCACTCCTCCAACCTCCTCATGTGCACGTGCACCCGCGATATACTCAACCTTTCACTCACACACATGAACAGATTTCCCCACACCTGCACTACACGGTGGCTTCGATGTCGCAGCATGTCCGCTCCCCATGAGGCTTTGGCACTGCAGAAGTACATGGTTCACGAGACAGTCGCATAACCTCCTCCACAGCGCCACGCACCACGAGCCCGAGTTCAAGTTCAGATCACACACCCACAAAATCCACGCACCGTACACACGTAACCAAGAACAGGCGCGCACACACCCCACGGAGAGTCATTTGTTGCCATTTCTACCACGTCCATGTGTGCTGTCTATGTACCTCTTTGCTTGCAAAAACTACCGACTATTAATATATTGCAGTAACTTTTAGTATATATATATTAATATTTTGGAATGAAAGCATGCACAAAATGGTGTAAAGCAGAAAAAAAAATGCCTCTTCACTTTCAGCAACAAAAAGTTCCTTTTCGCTTGCAAAAACTGCCGACTATTAATATATTTTATATTAATATTTTGTAATGTAAGCAAATCACCCAAAATGGAAAGTGCAAACTGCATATGTCATTGCCAAAAAATAAGGACCCCCTGTGGCCTGTGCCATCATGGATTGCAAAAGCAGGTTATGAAGCACAGCATTTCACTTAATGAAGTGACACTTTCTGCACATTCCATCATCTTTTCTTCACTCAATATAATCATCCGAAAAGTAGAAAAAGTTAAGTTTAATGTTTTGCATAAATAAATACACAAAGTTATAAAAATCCCGAATTTGTTTAAATTTTCAGATTTTACTCCAGATTTCAACACTTATTTGTCCACCAGATCTGATTCTCAAAATCGACATAATGTTTTGATTATATACTTTAGTTAGTCTGTCAGAGTAGATCGTGCTTCCAAATTGAGGCATGTTTGAATAGGCCAAACTAAATGGCGAGTTAGGACTCCCATCGAGTGTGAGCGAGGTGTCCGAGGGTGTCCAATGTGCACCTGCTAAAAGATATAATTAAATATGGTCATTAATTATCTTCAAAAGGGGTGTTTTAATTAACCCAAAGACCCAATTTTCAGTCAGGCACTTCCTTGGAGTTTTCTTAGTATGCATGCAAAGTTTCATGCTGCTAGGTTTCATGGTTTTGGAGTTATGGACGAGACACATTGACACACTGACACACACTGACATTTATTAGTATAGATAATGAAAACACAAAGAATAGGATTTTACATAGTAAGTCAGGGAATACAAACCAATTTAACAACAGGATGATGGGAGGTATTACCTGTCATCATATTCATCTCTCATATATTTCTGAAACATAAATTTTTGATCCAAAAATGATCACGAAGGCTTCAAGAAAATTATCATTTCTGTGTCCAAGCACACTTACAAGAACAGGGTATTCGGTATTTTAATAAATATGTTTTACAACATAAGCATGGGGGTTTTTTTTCAATTAAAGATTGGCTTTTTATACTGATGTTGATAAACCAACAAGTTTGGATTTAACTTAAATGTTAAATAATGAAAAGGTTTTAAAGTTGATAAAATATAAAGGTCTTAAGAATTCAGAACAAATATTATTGGTTTCCTGTTGTAAAAAATTAATTTTGGATGCAGGAATATCAAGAAAGCCAGATAAATATATTTCTGATATTCTATGGGGAGATGGTTCAAGGGTAGGAAGGGATGAGGAAGGAGTTGAAGAAGAAAATGAGGAGAGGGAGAAGAAGGAAAGAGAGAAAAGAGAAGAAGAGAGAGGAGAGAGAAGGAGGAGATGGAGAAAAGAGAGAGGGAGAAAGAGAGAGAATGAATAAATATAAAAATATGGAAAACAGTGAGATTATCAAAAGATTTGAGGTATTACAGAAAATAAATCGATCTCAATGCACTGGGAGGAAAATAAAGAGCACAAGTTTAATGAAAATATTAATGTCATGAACAATATCTTTAATTTCGGGGAGGAGATATAAATGAGAAAGTAGAGATGAAGAAGAGAAGGAATGAAAATATTATATTATTGATGATGTTGGTGTTATTGACTTTGGTTAAAGTTTTACATTTTTTTTCCAAAATAAATGGAGGAGAGCGGTGGCATTTCTAAGGATTCTTTATGTTTTAAAAATTAAGATTAAAATGTAAATGTTGGAAATTAAAAAGGTTTTTGCACTCTGGATTAATTTTTCTCATAAATACAATGATAATAATTTATTGTCTCAAATGTAAAAATAAAACTGATACTAAACATGTCTTATATGTTAAAAGAAAAATAATAGGATTATACAAAAAGGGATATGTTTGGTGTGTGACTCTACAAATAATAAATTTATCTCTAAACAAAAATTTGGGGGGAGATATGCAAAACTTTTTATCGGAGAGTAAATTTACAACTGGAATACCAGGGGAATTACAGCTACTGGGGTATTATTTCTGTGGTTCAGGAACAAACTTGGATTCAAGATTAGATGAGGCTAACAATCCTAAACCTTGGTCAAAACCTCTAAATAGGGTTGATGAAGTGTGTATAAAGCATGACATTGATTCTGGAAACAACACAATGTTGGAATGAAAACATGAAGCCAATAGAGAAATGTTGTATAATTTGTCTTTGATATGAAATCCAACGTTGAGAGAAAAAGTTGATAGGTTCATCGTGAAGAAGATGATAAGTGCTAAATTGAGACTTGGACTTGTAAATTCAAAAAACTTAAACTCTAATGATGTCATTAAGATTGAAGAGTATTTACCTAATAAACTTTTGGCTAATGAATTATATAAACCAATAATAACAAAGTTTAAAAGAAGGAAGATTTATTCCAAAGGGGTTGATTACATTTGGTCTGCTGACCTAATTGAACTCAATAATGGTAAGGGATACAAGTATGCTTTAACTGTTATTGATTTGAGGAGTAAATATGTGTGGGTTGTTCCTTTGAAAAATAAAACAGGTAAGATATTCTTATGTTAGCCTTCCAACAGATATTTAATAAAAGCAAAGGGAAACCAAAGAAGTTATGGACTGATGAGGGAACAGAGTTCTACAACAGAACATTTATGAATTTTCTTAAAGATAACGGTATTACATTATAGAGCACCTTTAATGAAGGAAAGGCAGTTGTTATTGAGCACTTTAATCACACTTTGAAAGAGAGACTATATAAAAAATTCACTCAACTCAGACATCAGAAATGGATATCTTTAATTCAGGACATTATAGATAATTACAATAATACAGTTCATTCCTCTAAAAAGAAAAACCAACAGAAACTTTTACAAAACTAGAATACAAAAAGGAGATTAATCTGAGAAATCCAAAGTTTGAGGTTGGTGATCTCATAAGAATATATTGATAGAAAAATCATTTTGAAAAAGGTTATATGAAGAGGTGGTCTCATTAACTTTTCAAAATTGTTGATGTAATGGATACCGTTCCTTGGCATGATAAATTATATAATTTAAAGGGAGAAGAAATCTTGGGTTCATTTTATTCATAGGAATTACAAAAGACAAAAATAAAAAATTATATGCCTTTCTAAAGGCATATAATTAACAAAGCATATAGATTTAGGGGTTTGAAAAGATTTCACGGATGTCAAGAAATCAATGGAAAAATAATTTACTACAATCTCAAAATGATAATGTGGCTCAGGAGGTTCTCAGAGCAGGACATTAAAAGAGGTTTTTAATTTCATCTCTACTCAACAATGATACTTAAAACAAGAACCAAGTTCCAACATATTGTTTGTTAATATACTCGATGGTGATGAGTGCTACAAGAAAATTTAGTTATTCCCTTAAATAAAACATAAACAAATATATATTGATTCACTATTCGATTATAATGAAAAATATGATAGGTGTGAGTAATGTGAAAAACCATATGTCATAATCAACCCTGCCCACTGAGTAGTTGGTCGATTGAGGATTTAATATTTGATATTCGGCTTAATTGAAAGTGGGGAGGAATGGGAGGATTTTTTGGCGAGGTATGGGGGTGCTTGATGACATAAATATAATGAAAGTATATTAATGATGTTTTGCTGCTCCCATTGCTGTGAAAGTTAAATAGAGTTAATCTGGTAGATTAGTCTGTGTAATTTTCTGTTGTTTGGAACTGCTGTAGTTTGTGTAAGATGGTGGAGCGAGATGCTAAAATTTCAGCACTGACGTGATTCTAACTTGTTGGTAGACATTAGGCATAGTTCTTTACCATAATCATTTTGCTTGTCATTACTTTTCAGATCAATACCACGGAGTCACATCATTGGCCAAAGCTTGGAGCAACCCCCAGCCTATCCACCATCAGAACCATCAATGCTACTCATTCGAGTGAAACACTTGGACCTACCATTGTCACTGACATTCCAACTTGGATCAATAACCTCAGTAACAACTTGAGTGTTACGAACATCACTTATCCCTCAAATCAGACTGTTCATTTTGATGTAAACATGACAGGGGTCAGCACCAACATCTCAGGCTCTTTGCTTGAAGTTCAAACCATAACACGTGCCATGACGAGCTCTTTTTCATCACTTGCCATGAGCACAAAGTCCTCGATCTTGAATTTTACGGTTTCACCACTCGGTTCTATCTCACCATCGCACGGCTTGTGGAACTCAAGCTCGCCGCCAGATGGCTGGCCATTTGCCAAGACAGTCACAGTTGCATCTACTGCTGCATTAGCCAACCTGAGTAGCTGGCAGGCTCTGAAAGCACCAGAAGAACATGAAAATGTCACTACAATTTTTGGTAGTAGTGCACAGTGCTGGGAGACATATGTTGGCCAGGTGAGGGTGTAATTCTGGCCAGGTGAGGGTGTCATTTGGGCCAGGTGAGGGTGTAATTTGGGTGAGAGGAGAGTGTAATTTGAGCCAGGTAAGGGTGTAATTTGAGTCAGGTGAGGATGTAACTTAGGCCAGGTGAAAGTGTAACTTGGGCCAGGTGAGGTGCATTTGGCCAGGTGAGGATGTAATTTTGTATGGTACCATATTTTCCTCCCAAAATCCAAACTCGATCACGTGATTTCAGTAATCTGGTTTCCACCCTTAACCAGTGTGATCATGAAACGGTAAAGGAATTATACTCGCATGTTATGTCCTGTTGACTGTGATATGAACTTACTTGTTCTTTTTTTGTTTTGTTTACAGGAGATGCTCAAACTCTCAATCATCGACATGTTGTTCACGGTAGGAAGCATTCTGATTATCGACTTCTTCCGTGGCCTTTTCGTACGCTTCGCGAGCGACTGTTGGTGCTGGGACCTTGAGAACAAGTTTGTGAGTCATTTCATCTCACACGACTAGCTGCATCACGGTGTGTTAAACTCGTCCAGCTTCATGAAGAACGTTTTAGATTTTGCTTTAAAGGCTGATGTGGTTTTGTGTAACTGTATGATCAGCTCTCTGCTGTAGTCCGGTTATTTTTAAAACTATGGATGAAATCAACAGGACGTTGATTAAAGTATGCTAACCACCGTGGGAAGAAATAATCTGATGTTTCAGACCTTAACCCCTCGTCGGAGAAAGAGGCTCTTTTGCTCCACTTTTGCTGCACTAACAAGCTCTTTTTCTTTGAAGAAGGGTTCATGCCCGAAATGTCAGCTCCTCCTTGCTTCCCATGGCAGTTAGCATCCCACAATCAACCTCCTGTTCATTCCATTCCATCCATTGTTATACCTGTCCACCAACGCAGATCGACACTAACCTTCACGAGCAAGACTAGTTCTTCATTCTATTTTTAAAGCAAGCGAGATGTGACTGCACGAGAGAGGTGCCCTGAGCACATCCATGAAAGGACAGGAAAGTACACTGTGCTACAGAAGGGTGTGAAATCTGGGGGCAAAAGGTGTTGCTACCTTTCCCTTCTCACCTACCTTTTTTGAGTCATGTTGTGATTTTTTGGAATCAGCAATTTCTTTCTAAAGGCATTTTGAATGCAGACTCTGCTCAGCATCACTCAAACTCAAGACATGAGGAGTGCGTATGTGGGCTTACATGAGTTAATATTTCTTGTTTTATCCCATTAATGCCTCACAGCCTGAATATGGAGAATTTAAGATCGCTGAAAATGTCCTGCATCTGGTGTACAATCAAGGCATGATCTGGTGAGCTCACCTTTCTGTGTGTAAAGTACGTCTTCATGTTTATGATGCTTTCACATTTCCTCAGGGCCCATGCAGACTGTAGTGAGGAGACTGTGATATGGGAGAATAAGGATTTGAATTGAGAAAAAAGAAAGGAAAAGGAAGAAGGTTGAGAGAGATAGCAGTCAGGGTAGGAAAGGGAATGGTGGGAATGTGGGAATCGTGGTTCAAAAATTCCATCATTTTGTACAAAAATAAGTAAATGGCATTTTTTGTAAGGAGTGAATGCCAGACTCTGACAGTCATTCCATCATTGGTTAAACATGAGATAAATGCAAGATTGAGTCCAAATCTGATAATCCCTCCCCCCTCTACACCCCTGCCCCCCCCCCTAAACAATATTTTCCTCTCCATTAAGGATGGGGGCATTCTTCTCCCCAGTGCTGCCAGCTTTCAACGTGTTTAAGCTCATCGGACTCATGTACCTGCGAAGCTGGGCCGTCCTTACATGCAATGTACCTCATCAGCAAGTGTTTCGGGCCTCCCGGTAAGCAGCCTGCATACCTGTGTGTAGGTAATTAAATAACTAGCCCCAAAATAGTCTGATCCTCCCCACCTCCAGTAGATGCAATAAATAGATGGTCCTCCAATGCCCTCCTCCTCCCTCCTCATCCGCAATCCCCAGCTCCTTAATCTTCCCCATGGATGTAATAAATAGATTCCACCAAACCTTTCCAAACCACTCGCAGTTCCAAAAGTAATCGTAGTATTACTACTACTACTACTACTACTACTACTACTACTACTACTACTACTACTACTACTTCTTCTTTCATGGCCCCAATTATTTTCACCTTGTTGGGTCAGCTGGGGAATGTTTGTAGTCCAAGTCTTTCACAAATTGGCTGGCTAGGCATGATGTTTGACCGAATGTCATTTGGGCAGGAATTTGTAATTTGTTCAAAGTGCTAGCGATAGCTCAGGTACTCTTCGCAAAGGACACCATGGGATATTTAACGTCTTTCAACTAATACCAGCAGATGGGATGCACAGTTTGATGGACGGCACACACATTGATGAATCACCCTGCCTGTGAAACACCGGGATGACAGTTTTTACCTGGGTCAGGATTAGAACCCAGGCTAGATAGCTCAGAGGTGTTTGTGCGTACCTTTAGGAAATCCTTCCAGGCTTATGCGAGCACATGATACAGATGTACAGTTACCTAAGCACAATCGATAAACTCCATGAAGCTCCTCGGTGTATCATCTCAAGCCTGGTATCCATTTATTTACTCAAGGGTTGGGAGAATACCTCCAGATGAAGTGCAATTACCTTTTGAGCTACCGAGTGTGGGTTTAATTCCCCGTCTGACTATAACTGTCAGGTTCGGACTTTGCAGGTAAGTGGAAATCACAAGTTGAGAAGTTGAGAAGTTGATAGACATTTAGCTTTACCCTTGTTGTTGTTAATGTTGTGAATGCTTTCAATTACAGGATTTGAGTTATCAGTGATGCAGAATTTTTTTACTACCAGACTAAAACCTCACTTTTTATGACAGTTGAGTTTCATCGCCCCCCTTAAGTCTGACGGTGCTTTCAAATTACATTCTCTACCCGAGATGATGAACCTCATCTTGCAAGGAATCTTATGCAATTTAGGGATCCAGTAAATGAATGGTCATCTCTGTGGTTTCTTCGGAACAAACAGCCTTCTCATTTTTGAGTGACTGGAAACACCCGCTCCCTTTTAGGAGCATTGGCAAGTCATCTCCCCCCTCCCCCTTCACAGGAAGAGGGCACTACCAGCGCTTACCGGCACTACCAGCGTGTATTCATAATTTGGTGAGATTCTTTTTTTTTTGCCCATGACCTGACCCTGGGGACTACCAACATGTATGCAAAATTTGGTTGAGATCAGGCCAGCCCTGTTTTCTTCCTATGATTTTCAGACATACATACATACGTACATACACATACACATACACATACATACAGATAATTGCCTTATTTAATAAAGTAGGATGTACATGGTGCTTATTGTAGGTCTTGAAGGGCCACTCTTCAAGCCTAATTCTTCCAAAAGTCTTTGAATGTAGAATATTTCTTCCCTTTTATGATTATCAACCCATGGTGGTTCTTTATAGTTGAAGATCTTCTCCTTAATTGCATTTCATCAACTACAACCAACCCTCGGCGACTCTCCCTGTTGTATTGTTACTGAAGTTTACTCCACACCTTCCACACCTCCTCCTGTTGTAGTATTTTCTATATTGATCATTTACACCCCATGGTTATCAAACATAATTTTCATGATGTCATTGTCTTTTCTATTATTGAGTTATTTAGGATTATCTTTGTACATTTTATGGTTATTCATTGTCAGAATGGAAGTTCCTCTTGACAATCCTCTCCAATTACTCTATTAAAGATTTGTCAAACTTTTTCAGTTGTTGTTTTTAAGGTATTGATTTAACCCTTTGAACCCTGAGCTCCTTGGACTATCGGCTGTCCTACCCTGGGTTCCCTGGAGAAAAATCCGGCCGCTCAGGTATATGGAGGTTTGAATAGCAGCCGGTAAGCCGGCCACTGCGGGCTCAAAGGGTTAAGGTATTGGGTATTGACTAACCTTAACGTAAACACACACACACACACACTCACACACTCACACACTCACACTCACACACTCACACACACACACACTCACATCAATTGCAATTGCCTATCACTTTCCTTCGGGTATGGCTGAGGCTAAAAATGAAGTATCTGTCATTGTGTATACAGTAGGGTATACATTTTGGCTATGATGTAAAAAATACTATTAATTTCACTTTTATAACTTTTTATGAGAATACTCAGCTATCCCCTGAGCCTTGATCTCATTATCAAAGTACAAAAAATTCATTCCCACCTCACACCTAGCCACATTCTGGAGAAATTTCAGGCAGGTGACATGGCATCTGTGACTTCTCAACAAAATATAACAGGCAGGCTTGCTTCAACACGCATGGGAATAATCTTTTTCCATTGCAAACCATAAAAGGTTTCCAGAAAAGACAGACTTGTGTGATGAGAACAGGGTTCGGAGAGAGGGGCGATGAGACAGAACGAGTTGAACTCGGGAATCCTTGCTCTCGATACTGTCAGTAATCCCTTGGAACTAAGCTCCTTGGACTATCGGATTTCTCTGGACTATAGGCGACCATTCGGCCCATCATGCCTGTGTTGCACCAACCCCAGTATCGTCACCCATCCACATACGACCGACGACTCCTGCCAATGTCCCCTACACCTCTCGGTGTACAATGCATCCAGGTACCTGTCTAAATCCCATTTAAACTTATCCACCCCCTCCGTTGCCACTACTTTTCTGGGGAGACCATTCCATGCCATTACCACTCTGCGACTGAAAGACCCCTGCCTTGAAACTCCTAACTCTCATCTTCTTTATCCTCAAGCTGTGGTCCCTGGTCCTCACACTGTCCACTCTGCTGAAAAACTGCACTGCACCTGTCTTGCCCACATCCTTCATTATTTTAAACATCTCTATCAGATCCCCTCGTAATCACCTTTCCAGTGTATACAGTCCTGTCTTCTTCAAACGTTCCTCATAGTTTCATCTAGCTCGGCCCGGAGTCAATCTCGTAGCTCGACACTGTACCCACTCCATGACAGCTATAATCCTTCCTGAATTGTGAGCAAAACTGCACACAATATTCAAGATGAGGCCCTCACTAAATTCATATACTCTGTTAACATTACTGATTTTGATTTGTAATTTATCCCTCGACAAATACAACCAAATACCCTGTGAGCTTTATCTATAGTTACCTGGGACTGCCGTCTGCTTACTTCCGGGTATATATTACCACCCCCAGATCCTTCTCCCATGTGACACTATCCAAGATTGCCCCATGCATCATGTAAGCCCTATTTTTATTATTCTTACCCATCCTAATCACCTTTAGTGGGGCAACTTAGCTAAATATAGCATAACAATTGTGCATTTTGTGAGAAAAGCACCAAATTTGGCACACTAGTAGCCTATCATATTATGAACAGATTTGGATATTGGGCCATCTCAAATTCAGCCGCTGATGGCTGTGGCAGCCATTTTCCACTGCCATAAAAAATTTTGAGATGGCCCAATATCCAAATCTGTTCATAATATGATAGGCTACTAGTGTGCCAAATTTGGTGCTTTCCTCACAAAATGCACAATTGTTATGCTAAGTTGCCCCACTACTTATTCATTTATGTTAAACTACATCTACCAATCTTTTTCCCAATCTATTAAAGTATCTAGATTTTCATGAATCTGATCACCCCACCCCCTCCCTCCCTGCTGTCTACCTTACCTCCAAGCCTTGTGTCATCTAAAAATATGAAATGCTGACTCTTAACCCCACTATCCAAAATCATTTTTTAATTTTTTTTTGAATACACTGTTGAGGCTCATATGAGAGTGAAGATCATTGATGTAAATAATGAATAGTAATGATCTCATTGAGTACTGATCCATGAGGCACCCCACGACTTACCGTTTAGATCGGCCATCACACAGCCAACAAGGTTTTTGTATTGTAGCCAGAAAATAATATTTTAAAATGAAAATGCAAGTTCCTGCTTAAAACTTGTCTTTTTTTTGTAGTCTTAAAACTACAAGTTGTAGTCTTAAAACAAGTCTTAAAACTTGTCTTCTATACAATATCGAGGCTTGTATGAGAGCTAACACACAGAACATATAACAAAGGGAGCAGGAGACAAGAGGAATGGGAGAGGGAAGCACAAAACAGTGGGGAACAGACATGAGGAGATCTTCGGAAGGGAGAGGGATGAGGTGGGGAACACGGGGTATACAAGATAGACACTACAGGGACTTTCAGGAAGAAAAGCAGGGAATTTGAAGGAGGTGGGTTTGAGGTGGATTAACGGGGGTAAGAAAAGATTGAGGTTTTGGATGGGGAGGGGAGATAAGAGGTGGTGGTGGACAGCTGTTTAAAGACCTGGAGGGAAGAATGAGATTGAAGAGAGCGTGGGAGTTTGTTCCAAAGGGGGAAAAAAGAGGAATGAAAGAGTGAAGATGAGCAGTGATTCGTGATTTTGGTAATTTTACCAGAAGGGGGTGTTGGCGGAGCTTGAGCGCCCTGTGGAAATATGGGGGGACACATCACAGACAGAGGGGGGGGGGGGGGCGAGGCTGGAGAGGAGACTGTAGAAGACAGAAAGACCACTCACCAGCCTGCGGTGAGAGAGTGAGAGGCCCAAATACTCGCCTCATCCCAGGAGATCCCAATGATCCTAAATGCCTTGGTTTCCACAGCGTGAAGCCAAGAAAGGTGAGAGGCAGGATCACCAGCCCAGAGGAGAGAGCAGTACTCCATCAGGCTGTGTATGAAAGCTTTGTATGTGGTCAGGAGCTCAGGTGGCCAAGGAAGGACTTTGCACAACGGAGGATTCCCAGTCGGTGACTGGCTTTGGAGGTCAGCTTGGAAACGTGTCTTTCCAGGAAAGATCATGGCAAATAGTGAGACCTCGAAGCTTGAATGAAAGGACTCTTCAAGAGGATTGTTGAGAAAGTAGATGGGGGGGAGGGGGCTGTGTTCCAGACAGTCCTTCCGGAGTGACATCGTGAGAGTGTTAGATTTGTCAGAATTGAAAGATATGTTCCATGTGTTGCACCAGTTTGTGATTTTATCCAGATCTGTGAATGAACCAAAATAAAATGTAACCTCAGAAGCTAAGGCTGCTTGCCAGAGTATCAGTCACCCCGAATGCTTTCGAAGATTTGTTGGAAATGCCAACCTCTCACACTCCTGGCTAAGATACAAAAAATATTATTAAGGGATAGCTTCCACCAAGCCGAGCTCACCCCCACCTCTTGGAAAGAGAATCAATCTGCGAACGTGTTTCTGGTTCACTGCTCATATATAATCAGTGCAGAGTGGATTCCCTCCGAAGACAAGAGTAGAGCTGGCAAGATGCCCCATGAGAGATTATATCCAATTTGCACCTCTTTATAGCTCCATTACAGTTCATTGGGAAAAATCTTCAACAACCTTTTGCTCAACATTGCAATGAAACTGAACAGCTTGTTGTGGCCGAACTAACCACCACAACAGTAAATCTTCAACATCTCAGGCTCGGAACTTTTGTTGCCACAAGAGGCAGATGTATAAAGTGATGTCATGAGGCGAGTAACATATTGTACATCCTGGAAATCTGTGATGCTCTACAAGACGTATTTTCGAGTTGCTGTTCTTGGAAATAACTGGCGGCAGATCACAGCCAGTCATGGTGAACCATGATATGACGATTAATTAAATGGATTTATTTTAGATTTTCTTTCAGCCCAGTTTAATATATCGAAAGCTAACGGGTTACCCGACGCTGCCCGGCTTGGTGAGCTTTTTCCGGCGTTGGTTTCGGGACGTGTTGGACATTGAAAAGCTATGGAGTTATTCACCTCGTGGTGGTTACCTTTTGCCTGCGGGTCAGCGGCATCACTGCCTGAGCCCACATTCAAATACACACTTTATAGTGGCCTTTGGTGACCTCAAAATAGCTGTCAAGGCCAACACACGATAGCTTAAAACCCTGCCCACATTCTGAAGTACCTACACCCAAAATTTGGGGCCTCTAGGCCTCTGTTAAAGAATAACGTACAATGCACAAACAAACAAACAAACAAACACTTGAAAATATTTATATCGATTTACTATCACATGGATAAAATACTGTTTTCATTTTGATGTTGACAATTTTGAAAATGAAACATTTTTACACATTGTCTTTCCATGAAACAACAAAAGAAATCTTTCCTTGTAGTTCCAACAACTTCTACCTCGCAATGCTGCTCTTCATGCTCTTCCTGTGCATGCTGCCCACGGTGTTCGCAATCGTCAAATACAGACCATCGAGAGACTGTGGGCCCTTCAGGTATGCTTTGTACCTGAACCAGTCGTTTAAACCTAATCAAATGTCAGAACCGCTCAATTACTCCTGTTCTTGTAAATAAGACAAAAAATGAAACTCGAAAGGGGCAAAGTATTTGAAGTACTGTTTCCAGTTGAACATTAAAGTTTTTTTTTTATCACAGTGGACAGGAGAAAATCTATAACATTGTCTTGGAGACGGTTGAAATGGAGTTTCCTCCATGGTTCAATACGGCGGTGAGCTACGTCACCACACCGGTGGTTATCTTACCGGCACTTCTGCTACTCATGTGCGTATCAGGTGTGTGCGTGCGCATCAGGTGCGTGCGTGCGTGCAGGACATATGGACATGAAAGCATTGGGCAATGATGCATGATGAGGGATGCGCGCACAGGCTCAGAGGCCCGATCAGATGATTTTGTTTTTGAAAGTAAAAAAAATGTTTGTATATTCATGATCACGTCTAAGGAAAGGATTGGTGAAAAGATGAATCGTGCCAAATCATGTACACAATGCCCTGTGCCATGATTCTCTTTCACAGAATACTCATCTACTACCTGCAGTCCATTGCACGTTCCCTCAAAGTGACCAATCAGGAGCTCCGGATGCAACTGCAGTTTGTGAGTTATTGGACGACAACCTAATCTAGAGAACACAACATTCGGAAAAGGTTAAAAGTATAAACCAAAAAAGTTTTCAGAATAGAAAGGGAACAAGGCTTTGGAGAGGGAAGTATGGGGGGCATTATGTTTGAAGTATTCCAAAAGGGTTACGTACTGATGTTAACATGATGTAGGAGCTGGAAGGATATTCTAGCTCGAGGTATGGTGGGTGGAGCAAAATTTAGGATTGGTGGAGAGAGAGCTCTGGTTGGTTGAACGAAAGCTAGGGTTGGTCGAGTGAGAGTTAGTGTTGGTGGAGTGAGCGCTGGGATTGCTCGAGGAATAGCTGTAGTTGATGGAGGTACGTTAACATGACGTACTTCACGAATGACAGAAAGATTATTAATTCTCCATTAAAATATCCACAATTCCCAATTTTTATGCCTCCGCTGACGAAGTCGCCAGAGGCATATGTTTTCGGGTTGTCCGTCCATCCATACATATTGTTACGAATTCGCGCCCACCGGCGTGCGATCGACCGCGTCAGCCAATGGCGGCCGTCTCGCCCACCGGACGGACAATTCAGTCGTGACCTTCCGGAACAACGCCGGAACCCTGTCACGGGTGGGTTCTTAATCCCACCACGGCCTAGCCAATTTTCTACCCGCGCAAAATAGGGTCAATCGCCGAATATCGATATACCTAAGTACTCGCGCGGGTAGCCTACCGGGAGACCGTACCTCGACGCAGGTCGGCTTGGACACGAACCGCTCAAGCGGTCCGTTCCGTTCTTCAGTGAAACCAAGCGGGTATTATCGCCCGACCTCGCCGGATCCGATTCTATTTAACGGGTATTTAAAAACCCACTACTATTCCAGAAACAACATGGCAGTTCAATAAGGGAAACGACACGACGAATGGGGTACATTTAACCAAGCACATTTATTTACTACGACACACGTATACAGGGAATACTAAACACGCATGCAGTAAGCAATGCAAACACGTATACAGGCAACGAAAGCACTACAACCGACTATAAGCAATTATCGATGTACAGTACTTGCACAGTTCTACTTATAGACGGCGCCACCAACATTCATTCAAAAGAAAAAAAAGACTACCCTCAAAGACAAGGAGTCAGACAGGGTCCGTAGACCTTTATACCGTGGAGCCTTGGTGACCGAACGGGCCCACGAGACCGTGACAGGTACCTGCACCCTCGTGGTGCCTTGATGGACGAGTCGCGACGTCTGTCCCCACGGCAGCTAGGATAGCCGCGGCTGACTCGGGCCGTCCACGGGGCGGCGAGCTCTCTCCAGCGCTCTACACTCGGACGTGCAGGTTTGCGCCACAGAGCTGGCAGAGCAGCGCCTCCAGTCCGCATCCCTGGTGCCACGCCCGGACTCCCCACCGACTGCGAGCTCCGACGAACGGGTCGTTCCACGGACCACTTCTCCACAAACAGGCCACCACGAGCCGAAGATCCCGACCAGGAAGAAGGAGCCACCCAAAAGAAACACACACACACCCGACTTGGCTCCTGCGTGCCTTATATTCCTCCTGGCTTCTTGCTCCGCCCTCCTTCGAGTTCCTCCGGGAAGCTTCGAGAAAAGGGGCGTTGCCCATGTCCAACCCTCTCGCCCCCCCCCCTCTCGTGGGGGCGAGGGAATCGTTACATGGCCCAGGACTAGGGGAGTTCATTCCCCCAAAATGAGGCCCCTCCTTCACATGACCTTTGACCTCTGGCTCGAATCGCACTTCCCCCACACCAAAGCGCGGGAAAAGCAGGTGGGAAAATCCGTGCGCCACCGATGTTCCTTCTTGTTTTCCCCTCGCGTTATCGAAATCCCTTGTCCTTTTCCTCCGCAGAGATGGCCTCATGAGCGGAGAGGGTTGCGATTTGGTTTGTGGAGAAGGGATCGGTAGTTGGCGTAGCGGGGAAGGTGGTTAGGTGATGGGGTAATTGTGGTTGGCGTTGTGGTGGAGGTGATGAGGATGGCGTGGTTTGTTGAGAGGCCGTGTGGTTGTGGTGGTTGAAATGTGGTTGGTCCAAAATAACGATAGTAAGAAAAAACGGATATCTCAAAGATCACAGCCCTGTGACACGAATAATTCCCATTAAACAACGGTGGGAAATCTAACTGAACACAGACTTATCGATCTAACTGAACTAAGGACCTTTATGGTGTTCTGCGAATTTCCACAGCCGTAACAATATGTACGTCCGTCCATGCTAATTTTCTCTGTTTTCTCTGCAACCGCTTATCCTACTGACACAAAAAATTTCATCATATGTGTGACTACTCATGGAGAATGTTTTAGCGATAATTATAATGTCGTAGGTCATGTGTGTGGCAGCCATGTTGGAAATAAGGGAAAACTTTGGAGCTCTGTGTCTCCGAAACCGCTCAATGGCAAAATTGAAACTTGGTACATACGTAGCAAGTACTCCTCCTGGGAACAAGTGTGATATTTTTTGACAATGTCAGGGAAGTTGTTATGATGTCATAATGCATAATCAAATTATTTATCCAATCAGTATGAAATTTTGAGGGTCATCGAGGGCTAAATTGTATGGGGGGGGGGAGGGAATGATGACGTCATCAGTCATGTGGTTCGGCAGCCATATTGTTTTTTTAACATAAAAACCTTCAAAATCTTCTTCCCGAAACGGCTGAACAGATCAAGGTGAAACTTTACAGGTATGATTGCCTATCCACGAGGACCAAAAAGTTATCCATCTATGATGTCATAGGTCACATTGTCTGGCAGCAATGATTTTTTTTGAAGAATTAATCTTTTAAAACCTTCTTCTCCAGAATGGCTGGACAGATTGAGTGGAAACTTCATGCACATGTTTCCCAAGCCTTGGGGATACCAGGGTGTATAGGTCACATGGTCTGGCAGCCATATTGGATTTAACAAAAATCTTTTTAAAAATTATTTTACTCTCTCTT
>CM068963.1:62585963-62602905 GCA_035128595.1 Eptatretus atami
CTCTGGCTCGAATCGCACTTCCCCCACACCAAAGCGCGGGAAAAGCAGGTGGGAAAATCCGTGCGCCACCGATGTTCCTTCTTGTTTTCCCCTCGCGTTATCGAAATCCCTTGTTCCTTTTCCTCCGCAGAGATGGCCTTCATGAAGCGAGAGGTTGCGATTTGGTTTGTGGAGAAGGGATCGGTAGTTGGCGTAGCGGGGAAGGTGGTTAGGTGATTGGGTATATGTGGTTGGCGTTGTGGTGGAGGTGATGAGGATGGCGTGGTTGTTTGAGAGGCGCGTGTGGTTGTGGTGGTTGAAATGTGGTTGGTCCAAAATAACGATAGTAAAGAAAAACGGATATCTCAAAGATCACAGCCCTGTGAACACGAATAATTCCCATTAAACAACGGTGGGAAATCTAACTGAACACAGACTTATCGATCTAACTGAACTAAGACCTTTATGGTGTTCTGCGAATTTCCACAGCCGTAACAATATGTACGTCCGTCCATGCTATTTTCTCTGTTTTCTCTGCAACCGCTTATCCTACTGACACAAAAAATTTCATCATATGTGTGACTACTCATGGAGAATGTTTTAGCGATAATTATAATGTCGTAGGTCATGTGGTGTGGCAGCCATGTTGGAAATAAGGGAAAACTTTGGAGCTCTGTGTCTCCGAAACCGCTCAATGGCAAAATTGAAACTTGGTACATACGTAGCAAGTACTCCTCCTGGGAAACAAGTGTGATATTTTTTGACAACGTCAGGGGAAGCTTTGTTATGATGTCATAATGCATACATCAAATTATTTATCCAATCAGTATGAAAATTTTGAGGGTCATCGAGGGCTAAATTGTATGGGGGGGGGGGGAGGAATTGATGACGTCATCAGTCATGTGGGTTCGCGCAGCATATGTTTTTTTAACATAAAAACCTTCAAAAATCTTCTTCGCCGAAACGGCTGAACAGATCAAGGTGAAACTTTACAGGTATGATTGCCTATCCACGAGGACCAAAAAGTTATCCATCTATGATGTCATAGTCACATTGTCTGGCAGCAATGATTTTTTTTTGAAGAATAAATCTTTTAAAACCTTCTTCTCCAGAATGGCTGGACAGATTGAGTGGAAACTTCATGCACATGTTTCCCAAGCCTTGGGGATACCAGGTGTATAGTCACATGGTCTGGCAGCCATATTGGATTTAACAAAAAACTTTTTAAAAATTATTTATCTTGAACTGCTTCATCGATCGAAGTGAAATGTCACAATTATGATCGAGTAGTCATGGGGAACATCTGTTTTAAATTACAACCTGATCGGACACATTAATTTTTTGATTGTTCAACCTGATTATTTAATTTTGAATCTGAGTTCAGGATTTAAATCCATGCTCTGCCTTGAAACTCTTCACTCTCATCTTCTTTATCCTAAATCTCAAGCTATGGTCCCTGGTCCTCTCTATGAATACAGCTCGCTGGGTCTCCTCACAAAAAAAACGTGAATAAAACTTGGTCCAAGTATTGTCATGATGTAATAATGTGGGTAGAGGCAAATATATTGATGTTGTGGCGTTCTAGTCATTGTTTCAATTGCAGGAACGAACCGAGGATAAGAAGAAAGTATTTCAAATGGCTGCTGGTGAGCACGGCGATCAATCACTTACTCCTACTCCTCATGGTTCCAGTCGGAATGTTACTCACAATGAAATCCACTTAATAATTAATTAGTGTCACCTAAAGCACCAAGTGTATCACAAAGAGCCAGTATTCACCTCTGAATTAAATCCTGGGTTTGATTGCAGTTATGGGGTGTTGCCTGCAGGGGGGCACTGCATCGTGGAGGGAAGATAATGAAATATGCGTAAATAATGTGGACAGGTCGTCCCAGTACACACAAGATACACCAATATGAGCTTATTAAAGTTTGTAGTGTTGGCTGTGTCATTGTCTCACTTGTTGATGTAAGTGGTTATGCTGACTTGCTGGATGTGGGTATTTAATGCTGCCTGTGTGAGCAGCATGGCCTCCTCCTGCCTCTGATGTCATTTGACATTCTCATCTATATACAAGGAGTCGAGTTTCTCCATCCATAATGCTTTATTCTCAAGAGTTCCTGCTCTCGTACAATAATACAAATGGTACCGCTGGAAAGGTAACAATCCATTTCCTTGATTGGAAAGCTACTAATTGATTTATTTGGAATAATTTTTTCCTTAAATCACAAACTTTCCTCTTTTAAAAACCCGTGTTTTTTGTGATCGAGGAAGAAAAGTTTCTTTGCTGATGACTCTACCCTCTGCCGTACCATCTGTCATCCCTCAGACCGGCAAGTCGCAGCTTCTTCGCTCACTGAGATCTAGATAAAATCACAAACTGGTCCAACACGTGGAACATGTCTTTCAATCTGGACAAATCTCACACTCTCTCTATGTCTCTCTGAAAGTACGTTTAGAACCCCCCCCCCCCACCATCTACTTTATCAACAATCTTCTGGAAGAAGTCCTTTCTTTCAAGCTTCTCGGTCTCACGATCTGCCATGACCTTCCTGGGAAAGCCACATTTCAAACTTCGCCTCCAAAGCCAGTCACCGACGGGAATCCTCGTCGTGCAAAGTCCTTCCTCGGTCCACCTGAGCTTCTGATCACATACAAAGCTTTCGTCCGCAGCTGATGGAGTACTGCTCTCACCTCTGGGCTGGTGCTCCTGCCTCTCACCTTTCTCGCTTCATGCTGTGGAAACCAAGGCATTAGGATCATTGGTATCTCCCACGGTCGGTGAGGCTGAGTCTTTGGGCCTTTCACTCTCTCACCGCAGGCAGGTCGATTGTCTTTCCATCTTCTACCATCTCCTCTCCGGTCTCGCCCTCCCTGCTCTGTTTGCGATATGTCCCCCCCCCTCATATTTCTGCAGGGCGCTCAAGGTCCGCCAACAACCCCCTCCTGTAAAACTACCAAAATCACGAATCACTGTCTCACCTTCACTCTTTCATTCCTCTTTTTCCCACCTTTGGAATAAACTCCCTCACTCTGTTCAATCCCATTCTTCCCTCCAGGCCTTCAAAACAGCTGTTCACCACCACCTTTATCGTCCCCCATCCAAATCCTCGATCTTTTCTACCCCCGTTAATCCACCCCAAACCCATCTCCTTCAAATTCCCTGCTTTCTTCCTGAAAGTCGCTGTAATGTCCATCTTGTATTTCCCCATGTCCCCGCCCCATCCCTCTCCCTTCCACAGATCTTCTAATGTCTCTGTTCCCCACTATTTTGTCCTTCCCTCTCCCACCACTCTTATCTCATGCCCCCCTTGCTGTGCATTGTGTGTTCGCTCTCATACGAGCCTTGACAAGGTATACAAAAAAAATTAAAATAAAATAAAATAAAGAAGAATAGGGACCTCGAGCTGTAATGTAGCGGTTGCAACGGAAACATTTATTATTCTACAACAGGAAACCTTTACATTTTACAAGGACATGGAAGGAGCACACAAAAGGATATAAAGTAATATTTCTCGAAGCGATGGAAAAATATTTAAACACACATGGAACTAACACACAAACACCAATTACCGCAGCCATGACAACAATCACGTGTTATTAAGAAATATCTCGTTTTTCACGTGTTTTGCTTCATTTTTACATTTTCACTGACACTCACAGATAGATATGCAATATTTATGTCAAGTACAACATGCTGTTTTTTGATTAAACCCCTCAGCAAAGTGACAGGAGTCACACCTTGTACACTGCTGAAATTAAAGTGAACTGTTTATTAATAATGAAGAGGTTATTCGTCGAAAGATGTTTCAATCATTCCATTCCAACTGAAGAGAACTCGATTGCCACATTGTTGAAACTGACACAATGATATTGATTTTGGTCTCAACCCTCAGCCCGGAATCAAGCGCTTGAAGGTGCAGAAGGAAATGGAGGGGCCGAGGACACCTCCCACAGGCCCTCGTCACAGGATATCATTGAATTGCCTCCTGTTCAGGCCTCGCCAGTAATTCCTCCGCAGTCCGAACAGATTCATGTCGGCGGGGCTGCCCCGAGGCAAAAACGTAAGAGAGCCAGGACAGCAGGCCAAGAGAGTGGTGCAAGAAGGGATGAATCTCCTGCAACAGGGGAAAGACCCACACGTGGCTCAGCACCAGATGGAGCTCGAGGTAAAACCAACATAGTTACCTCTTTTTTTTATTCATCTAACTGTTATCATGTGCAGTGTACACTTTTTTTTTGTATACAAGGTCATGGCTCATGGAAGAGCTAGTATACTGAATGGATCAGGACACAACGGAACAAAAAGAACAGTCGAAAAAAAAATGGGAATGGGGGGCTGGGGAGAAACACCAAAGCATGGTTGAAGGACAAAATACAGGGGGACTTGGACAATGGGTGTGGGAAGGAATGAGGGGTAGGAGGAGGATGCAAAGGGTGGACAACATTGACACACAAGGAAATCTCAGAAGGAAAAATTGAAAATTTAGGAGAGAGAGAGGTAGGCTTTGGGGTGGGAGGGGTTAATGGGGGTAAAAGATCATGGTTTTGGATTGGGGACGATCTGAGATGAAAACTCTTGAAGAACTATTAGCATCATATGTTGTCTCCCTTTGCGGTATTGTTAAAACGTAAGGTTTTTTTTTTTGTAACATCTACAATAGTTTTGGCAAAGCGAGAGGTGTTGTCAGATTGGATCACTTCTTCCAGCATTCCTATAACTCCCTTTTGTGAGTACTTTTTATGATGCTCTCCCAGACATGTTTTCAAATTTGAATAATCATTGATGCGTGCCTGCCTTTTAGTATATAGTTTTCAGTTTTGAAAACAGTCAGATATGGTATGCAACTGTTAGGTGGGCAATTCAGGTAGGATCGAGTGTTAGGTGGGCAATTCAGGTGGGATTGAGTGTTGGGTGGGCAATTCAGGTGGACTGAGTGTTAGGTGGCAATTCAGGTGGATTGAGTGTTGGGTGGGCAATTCAGGTGGGATTGAGTGTTAGGTGGGCATTCAGGTGGGATGAGTGTTTGGGTGGGCAATTCAGGTGGGATTGAGTGTTAGGTGGGCAATTCAGGTGGGATTGAGTGTTGGTGGGCAATTCAGGTGGGATTGAGTATGTGGGCAATTCAGGTGGGATTGAGTGTTAGGTGGGCAATTCAGGTGGGATTGAGTGTTGGGTGGCAATTCAGGTGGGATTGAGTGTTGGGGTGGGCAATTCAGGTGGGATTGAGTGTTGGGTGGGCAATTCAGGGGATTGGTGTTGGGTGGGCAATTCAGGTGGGATTGAGTGTTGGGTGGGCAATTCAGGTGGGATTGAGTGTTAGGTGGGCAATTCAGGTGGGATTGAGTGTTAGGTGGGCAATTCAGGTGGATTGAGTGTTAGGTGGGCAATTCAGGTGGGATTGAGTGTTAGGTGGGCAATTCAGGTGGGATTGAGTGTTGGGTGGGCAATTCAGGTGGGATTGAGTGTTAGGTGGGCAATTCAGGTGGGATTGAGTGTTGGGTGGGCAATTCAGGTTGGATTGAGTGTTGGGTGGGCAATTCAGGTGGGACTGAGTGTTTGGTGGGCAATTCAGGTGGATTGAGTGTTAGGTGGACAATTCAGGTGGGATTGAGTGTTGGGTGGGCAATTCAGGTGGGATTGAGTTGTTAGGTGGGCAATTCAGGTGGGATTGGTGTTGGGTGGGCAATTCAGGTGGATTGAGTGTTAGGTGGGCAATTCAGGTGGGATTGAGTGTTAGGTGGGCATTCAGGTGGGATGAGTGTTAGGTGGGCAATTCAGGTGGGATTGAGTGTTAGGTGGCAATTCAGGGGGATTGAGTGTAGGTGGGCAATTCAGGTGGGATTGAGTGTTGGGTGGGCAATTCAGGTGGGTTGAGTGTTGGGTGGGCAATTCAGGTGGGATTGAGTGTTAGGTGGGCAATTCAGGTGGGATTGAGTGTTGGTGGGCAATTCAGGTTGGATTGAGTGTTGGGTGGCAATTCAGGTGGGACTGAGTGTTAGGTGGGCAATTCAGGTGGGACTGAGTGTTAGGTGGCAATTCAGGTGGGATTGAGTGTTAGGTGGACAATTGCAGGTGGGACTGAGTGTTAGGTGGGCAATTCAGGTGGGCAATTCAGGTGGGATTGAGTGTTGGGTGGGCAATTCAGGTGGGATTGAGTGTTGGTGGCAATTCAGGTGGGATTGAGTGTTGGGTGGGCAATTCAGGTGGGATTGAGTGTTGGGTGGGCAATTCAGGTGGGACTGAGTGTTGGTGGGCAATTCAGGTAGGATTGAGTGTTAAGTGGGCAATTCAGGTAGGATTGAGTGTGAGGTGGGCAATTCAGGTGGGATTGAGTGTTAGGTGTGCAATTCAGGTGGGATTGAGTGTTAGGTGGGCAATTCAGGTGGGATTGAGTGTTAGGGTGGCAATTCAGGTGGGATCAAGTGTTGGGTGGGCAATTCAGGTAGGATTGAGTGTTAGGTGGGCATTTCAGGTGGGATTGAGTGTGATGCTGGGCAATTCAAGTAGGATGAGTATTAAGTGGGCAATTCAGGTGGGATTGAGTGTTAGGTGGGCAATTCAGGTGGGATTGAGTGTTAGGTGGACAATTCAGGTGGGATTGAGTGTTGGGTGGGCAATTCAGGTGGGATTGAGTGTTAGGTGGGCAATTCAGGTAGGATTGAGTGTGAGGTGGGCAATTCAGTTGGGATTGAGTGTTAGGTGGGCAATTCAGGTGGATTGAGTGTTGGTGGGCAATTCAGGTGGGATTGAGTGTTAGGTGGGCAATTCATTTGGGATTGAGTGTTGGGTGGGCAATTCAGGGGGACTGAGTGTTGGGTGGGCAATTCAGGTAGGATTGAGTGTTAAGTGGGCAATTCAGGTAGGATTGAGTGTGAGGTGGGCAATTCAGGTGGGATTGATGTTAGGTGTGCAATTCAGGTGGGATTGAGTGTTAGGTGGGCAATTCAGGGGATGAGTTTAGGTGGGCAATTCAGGTGGATTAAGTGTTGGGTGGGCAATTCAGGTAGGATTGAGTGTTAGGTGTGCATTTCAGGTGGGATTGAGTGTGATCTTGGCAATTCAAGTAGGATTGAGTATTAAGTGGGAAATTCAGGTATGATTGAGTGTTGGTGGGCAATAAATAAAAAAGTAGATTTTTCTGTGCTATTTGTTTAACCGGGTTCTCTTTATCTATTATTAGGAATTAGATGAAGATCTGATCCCATTTTAGATCAAATTTATGCAGAAATACAGAGAATTCTAAAGGGTTCACAAACTTTTTCTCACCACTGTAGCTCTTAACGGGATTGTCTCATTCCTTCTCCACATCAAGGCTGAAGTGCCCCAAGGCAGTGTCTTTGGCCCAGTGTTTATCCTCACCTTCATCAATTATCTTTCTGATTCTAAGAAGAATATAGTTTATTGCTATATGCATGATAAACATACAATATAATTTGACGTAGCATGTGCGTGTTGAAAATACAGTAAGAAAAGACATTATTAGAAATAATATTTTAGAATGAATTAATAAAACGAACAGCAGTTGAATGAAATGACCTTTTAGAATGTTCGGACATCGTCCGAGTGGCTCCAAATCTTTTCCTCGGCGGCAGTAGATGAAAAAGATCATGCGGTGGATGGAATGCATCATAAATGATTGCCTTGGCTCTTTTAACAGAGCAGTTTTAATGCAGACTACCTACCACAGGCAGGTCCACTCCGATAATCTTTACCGATGCCGTTTTAACAACACGACACAATTTTTTTTTGAAAATTTTTTGTGAAATTTCACAAAAATGGTAGCACTGACAAAAACTCTTAAATCACCTTAAGAAGTACAATCGCTGCTGGAACTTCTTTACACAATGATCGATACTCACCTCCCAGCCTAGATCATCCGAAATATGGATACCGAGGAGTTTAAAGGAATCTACAATTTCAACCTCGGCACCATCAATAAAAAAGGGGATTAATTTCTGACATTTTTTTTCTTCCCGAAAATCAACAATAATTAGTTTTGTTTTATTGATGTTGAGCTCAAAATTGTTGTCTGGGCACCAATGCACTGGAATTGCTACCTGCGGGTGATAATTACCTTCTTCACCGCTGTGAATAAATCCCACAATGGTTGCATCATCCACAAACTTTATAATCAGCCAACTAGGCAGTTTTCAAGAGATGGAACATAATCGTGGGTAAAAAGAGAATTCAATAAAGGGCTTGCTACACATCCTTGAGGAGTTCCAGTATTCAGTCTGATCGAATTTGAACAGTGAGATCGTAGTCTGACGACTTGTAGCCTATCAGATAAAAATCAAAAATCCATTTGCACAAAGAACCATCAAGACCAAGAGCAAGTAATTTCATCTGCAATTTTAACAGTTAAAATGGTTTGAAAAGCAGAATTAAAATTTATAAAAAGAAGCCGAGCATAAGTGGTGTACAAGGTTTATCAAGGAGCTGTAAAACATAATGGAGAGTGAGTGAAACTGCATCGACAGCACGATTTACATGGTACGTGAACTGAAAAGGATATATAACGATCCTGGAAGAACAGATTTTAAAGAACTGAGCACATGACGTTCAAATGTCTTCATAATGATGGGGGAAAGTGTCACTGGCCTATAACTATTCAGGCAACTAACCGCGTATCGCTTTGAAACAGGTACAATGATTGATTTCTTTAAATTATGTGGCACTTGAGATGAAGCGAAAAAAGAAACTTAAAACACCAGACAGTTCGTCAGCACACAGCCTGGGCAATCGTGGGGTGATGCCATCAAGTCCAGCGGCTTTCCTCGTGTGCAACCTTGAGAGCACACGCCTGGTGCCCCTACTCTCCCCTTTGGGCTGGTGCCCCTGCTTCACACCTTGCCCTTCATGACACTGTGGAAAGCAAGGCACTCAAAATCATTGGGATCTACCACAACATGTCTAGGTCTGTTAGTCTCACATCGCAGACAAGTTTGGGGCCTATCTGTATTCTACCGCCACCTTTTTTGGCTTGCACCCTCTGCCCTCTCTTGGCTCTGTCCCTTCCAGGTTTCTGCATGGTGCACACGGTCTGCCAGTAACCCTCTTCTTGTTAAACTCCCAAAATCCAGGCTCACTGCTCACCTCCACTCATTTGTTCCTTTTTTCTCTCACCTTTGGAACCAACTTCCCCAGTCTATTTAGTCATAATATATTTCCCTCCAGCGCCAGCTGTTCACCACTACCTCAGGTCATCCCCCATCCATACTAATGATCTCTTCTACCCCCACATGATCCCATTCCCAAGTACTCCCATTTCCAGGTTACTGTGATTTTCCCTCCTCTCCCTCGCCTCGTTTTGTTTGTTAGTTGTTGGTTGGTGTGTTCCTTTTCTATTTCATCCTCATTTTCCCCTTCCTCGTCTTGCTATGTTTCATTCACCTTGGTGTGCAGCTTGTTCTCCCCCAGGTGTCCTTCTCCCCCCCCCCCCTCCCCTTGATCTCACTCTCACTTCTACTTTGCCGTTCGTGGTTTCCCCCTTTCCATTTTGTTCCATTCCATTCTGCTCTATCTCTTCCACAAGCCTCAACAACGTATACAAAAAGCCTCGCATCTCCACCTTTTCTTTCTCTTCGAACCACTTTTTGAGGCAAATGAAGAAACAAAGCAAAGGCAAAGGAAAAGGTGCACCATGAAGGAAACCACAAAAAACACCACAATCTTGCTATAAATTTAGCTACAAAGTAAACAATGACCATAAGGCACACAATAAAGTTAAGCACAAGGTCAAATGTGGAGTACTGATCGGAACGAAGACAAGTCGGTTTATGTGAATGACACAACCAGGAACAGTCTGGGACACCAACATGCCAAGACTTTTGAGAAATCCCTGTGTGGCATTGGTTTAGGCGAATCCTCAATGGGCCTACATTTGCAGAAACCAAACAAATGTCCAAACTGAATGAATAGAAGCAAATGCCAGACACCGAATGGAACGCTATTTGGAAACAAACTGTTGCGGTTCTGTAAAACCGCATGCCTCCAAGGCAATGGCACACAACATACAGTGATCCCAAGGCAGTTATTTCAATAGTATGTGTATTTGTTAGTCCCTTCCATATGTCTCGTGGGTAAAGGTGAAAGATGCGTTGCGTGGAACTCTTTCAGTTAGATATCTTGTATCTCTTTAACCTTTAACCCTTGCAGTCCTTCCACTCTTTTTCTTCTACACCCCTTTCTCTCACATGAAACAAGCAAGCAAGCACTCACACGGCCCAATAATGATGAAAGGAATGCGAAGAGCAACGTGGATCCTTTGCAGTACGCGCCCCAATTTGCCATTCAAAATTGCGCGCCAATTCTCAACCGCCATTTTGCCTCAGACCTTCATTCTGCTCACCAAACAATACCATGGTCACCACAACCACTTCATATGATTCCCAAAAATCCCTGCAACAACCCACGCTTACATTTCCCACTACGAACGCAACCTTTATTCACCATCTCATTACAAGGAACTTCTACCTCTTCCCCACAATGCCATGAAACGATCCTCTCTCACTACAAACGCCACAACATGTTCGCACTACTCTACAACCGCTGTAACTGCCACATGGTCATCAAACTCTCATCATAGCCTAGAAGGACCCGTAGGAGACATAGGTCGGGTTATTTTTGGGCATTACTTGAAGCACAAACGTGCGCTGGAACTCATTTAGGGACCATGTTAAACTCGGAGCTCCGACGCATGAAAGGGTCAGAGAGCAACTGAGCCATTTTTCACGTCCGGGGCCTGGCGGGGTGTGGCTATGACCGCTATGGATCAATGGGGAAGCGTAATTTCACTTACTGCCCCATTTCATCCGATTTTTGTCTCCTCCCCTCATCCGGGGCTCATAAAAAGAGCAATTCAGAGCAGTTCATAGCCACAGTTGGAGATCGGAGAGCGGTTGGAGATCAGAGAGCAGTTCGGAGTTGGCAGATCATCGGGGACAGGGAGAGGACGAGCCGGAGAAACACTCACCAGACATCGGATCTTGCCAGGGACACAGGCGGCGCAGAGCGAGGGGCGCCGCGAGTCCGTGTGACCAAGCGTGGGGTCATGCGTTTCTGCTACGAGCCGGGGCTGCTCCATTCCAATCGACGCTCATTAGATTAAATCAACACTTACACATACAGATTCTTACATGAATAGGATAGGGTTTTTCTTCTCACACATCTTTCTTCAACCATCTCTCTCTCTTCCTCGTCTACTGTGGACGCACAAAAGAGCAATAAACGCAGACAAAGCCCAACTGTTCTTTACAGGGCAGGACCCAAGAGTGAACTCAAAGAGTGACTCAAACTGACTTGCACCTCACATTTTTCCTCTTGCACCATGCCGCACCCTCCACATTGCATTACACTCGCACCTCACACTCCCACACCATAGACATCCTCAGTATTCCTCCCTCTTCCACTTTCCTAAGCATTCTGGGCTACACTGGTCTACTGGCCACGCCAGGTATTGAGAGGTCGTTATTTCTCATCTGTTTCTTTCTCTCAAGGCTATCTCTAATTTTCCTCGGGTTTTTGTGTGTGTGATGGCAGTTGTCATAGCACAAGTTAAGACTGTATAAGAGCTAATGGGATAACTCTGCACTGTCTCCTTTTGTAACATTGTTTGCCTTTTGCCGCACCCCACAAATTCCTTGCTTTCCCTGCTGTATATTGCAATAAACCCATTTACTGTGCCACATAACTTTCCTCGCATTCTGGTTTTAAATAAATGTGTTGTTTAGAAATGTTCCTAGCTCATTTTTGTCTTTTCCTCCATTAGTCCATCATGACCTGCACCTGAGCTTAGCCAGGACGTTATTCCCCAAAAATCTGTTTCATAGCCGGTGCGTACTTGGCAGTACCGCTCGGCTGCACCTGATCCGGTTGGTAATGTGAATATCACAAGTACGTACCGAGGGCATGATCCCCGGTAAGGAGGACATGTGTCCTTCGGTAAACGGTTGTTAAGCAACTTTTAATTGAAACAACTTTGAAGGTAAACCTTAGATAAACGCTTAATGGTAAAGGACCCTAAGTCACGTGGTCAAGTTATTGGCGTTCGCGATCGATTAACAACCCGCCATGACACTAAGTTATTCGTGTGCGACGGACTGCGATTCCCAGTGAGTCTGGAGAGGAACCTGAGACAACCCCTCCCTCGTGGTTCCCCCGCAACGCCGGGGCCACCACAATACAATAGGAAAAGGCAAACAAGGAAACCCAAACAAAACCAAATGAACACAGACAGGGAATGTATAAATGCTGTTCAATTACATGCGTGAATTGAATCCAAATGAATGGTGTTTAATTGGTTGATCAGATTTGTCTTAATGGGAGTGGAATGTCAAACTGCTAATTCATTTATTGAGTGTTCATTATAATAAGAGTCCACTGCACTTATTATGTGTTAAAAAAAAAACACAAACTTTTAATTGAAACAAATGAACAAAAGTGATTTTTCTCTGTGTATGTGTGCACTCTATAATTGATAGTCGTTGACTTCAAGAGTCCAAGAACAAATCATCATCGGATTCAGCCCACAAAAACACAGGCAGCGCTGAGGACGGCAAAGTGGATCGAGGACCCACGGCGTCCAGTTTGGATCCCTCATAAGCACTCAAGGTGATGCATTCGTGGAAATGTGAAAGAATTCTCAAAAAGTTTTCAAAAAAACACTCTGAGCATGAAGGAAGTTCTTTGTTTTCATGGTTGGACTCCAACCTGCATTTATGTCACTTACTTCACAACGTAAACAAAACAAATAACACCTGACAATGACAAGGAACCACTTGATGAATATGTTTGATCCTGTTTTTGTTATCACTTAACCTCCGCCACTGAAGGTGGACAGAGGTTATGTTTCCACCCCTGTCTGTCTGTTAGTTTGTGAACAAAATATCTGAAAAAGTTGTGGACGATTTCAGACGAAATTTTGGGGAGAGCTTGGGTGCATGACAAGGACACAATGATATGATTTTTGGGAAGATCCAAATCCGGATCTGGATCCGAGAATATTTTTCGTGATTTTTCACCATTGAGCGATCAGGCCAAAGATGATATATAGTAGGATATCTCAAAACGTTGTGGACGGATTCAGACGAAACTTGGTGGTTGGTTTGGGTATGCAACAAGGAATGTCTGGGGGTCTTTTAGGTCCTCAGGGTGTTTTGGGTCCTCCAAGTCCTCTGGGTCTTTTGGGTTTTCAGGGTCCTCGAGGTATTTTGGGTCCTCTGGGTCTTCGGAGTCCTCGATGTATTTTGGGTCCTCTGGGTCTTTTGACTATAGTGAACACCCAGTCGTGTTAAAAGATTGGCCTTTAAAACCCTACTCAAATCGTGCTTATGAAGGGGGACAGACAAATATACAAACACACATTGTGTTTTATATCGGTAAATATAGACTCCTGGAAAGACAAGTTCAAGTCATCAAGTTTCAAGTCCATTTCCTTAGCCTTTTAAATAACAGACATAGAGAGTGTGGTGTGCAAAAACCTTTCTGAAAGTTTATCATCGCGTTGGGCAAACAAACCCAGACTAGAGAGCTCAACGTGAGCTACCTCTGCACCACCCTGTCAGACTGATTCATTCATTTTGTGTACTGCCTGTGGCTGCTGGTTTGCACCATTGCTGGAAGAGCAGCTGTGCTGCCCTCTGCTGGTCAGGGCAGGAATTTATAATTTGGTCATGGTGTCGCCAAATACCCACGACTCTTCGTGAAGGACACCAAGGGATCTTTAACGTCCACTAAGGAATGCCAGCAGACAGGATTCCCATTTAACGTCCATCCAAAGGGCAGCACACACACTGATGAAGCACCCTACCTGTGAAACATGAGGATGACAGTTTATAGCTGGGTCGGGATTCAAACCCAGTCTAGACAGCTTAGAAGCGAGTGTGTGTACTTTTAGGCCATCCTGCCAGCCTTCTCAAACTGATGATTTCCTGTACATTTAATCTTAAAGGTCACGAGTGGGTGGCAAAACATTTTGGATGACCCTTATAATCAGCAATACACTGGGTTCACATATTTGGATTAATCAAGTAACATGTCAGAACTCTTTTGATATTTACATTGATCATTGAGTAAATAATTGACACAGAACCTTTATCGAGTATATTATTATAATCACTTGCATGGCTCATAGATGGATGCTAATGTTATTGCATCTCTGTTTCTGCAGGAATCGTGCCCATGAAAGATGGGCATTGGCAACCGGAATCCCAATGATGGCTCGTCCATCGGACGGCGTCTGTTTTTCTGAGGAAGCTTTCGATCCTGAGGTGTTACAGCCTATCAGCAGCAAAGCACAGAGAATATTAGGAGTGGCACCAATGTGTTACTATGGTGATAACCTCATCCCACGTCCTGTCAGGTATATTGCACAGTTGGTATTGTTTAGATAACATTCTGTTGTATTCGTGTGAGTTTGATGCAATATATGACAACTGCCTTGTCTCAAACGAGATGGAGATCACCCATTGGTTTGTTGCCTTTTTTACTCTCTATTACCTCACTCTTCTCGAAGCTTTGGTGAAATCTGAGGGCTGAATTTACAAAAGGCGTTCATCGAGCGTCTTGCTAACCCATGTCTAACCCTTAAACGGTGACAAAATTGTAAGCGCACAGCTAATCGCCTGTCTAAATAGCAATTTACGAAGGGAGATAAAAAGCCGTTTAGTTGGGTGCGTCGAAACATCTGATTAACCTGTGAAACACCACACGTATCTCCAACATCCAATTGAAATTGTGCACCTGCATAGAATCGCAGCACCACGGACAATTGTTGGAGGGGTTTCAGCACATTGCTCCTCATCGTAGGTTGATCCAGGTAATCTTGTACTTGATTCAGCAGCCAATGAAATGATTCCTTCGAGAGTCTAATGTCGGACAAATTCGATAATGTCATACTTCTCCAAAGGATTGCATCTATCCTCGAATATTCTCAATTCATGTTTGTGAACTGCCCTACTCCTCTCCTTTTCAGCCTCCTCTTGAGCTAATTCAAGCACTCCGGTTCCCCTCCATATTCACAGTCCCATGTAAACTAGCAATTACAAGCCATGCAATGCTTGCTTCAAGGCCTTCGACGCACTCTTAAACATGCCTTCGCCAACGACGTGTAAAAGTTTTTTTCTTATTTAAAAGCTTGTGATTAGGTTTTGATCCACATGAGATAATCACTCTTCAGTGATTGGCGTTTAACTTTGAATGGGTGATCATCGCACGATTAGCGATTCAACACGCGTTTAACTCTTAAAACACCTTTCCTATATTCGGCCCTATCCATTGTGCTTTGTTTAACCTCCCCTGAATGCCCAATCAATTCTGACATCAATGATGATGTGTTAGGTTATGTAAATTAATAACTCTATTTCGGTTTACTTCCCAGTACACCTACTACTATGTAGTGTCAAATAGTTAGTGGGGTTTTTTTTTTGGTCTACAAAATCTAGTCTTCTGGTAGTGAGGTAGTGGAGGGTAAAAAGGCAACACATTGACAGTGCGCTTCAAAGTGGCCACAGTTGGACACAAAAAACAAGGGAAAGAGATGGGGGTAAGGGGGATGGAGAAGAGGGGAGGATAGAAAAAAAAAGTAATCTGCAATTAAGAGGGTTGGGTTCGGAATAGTTTTTGATTTGATATCCCATACTCTTTACAGAGCATTGGTGCTCCGTAGCAGTTTCGTGGCAAGGTTTATACTGGGAAGTTTGCCATTGCCTTCTCAGCGTTGTTTGTCCATACTCCATCGTTTGAAATGTTGAGCGTCAAGCAAGGAAGCAGCATGTACCATTTTAAATCTTTGGTATGACTTGGCCATGGTTTGAACCAATGACCTCCCAGACTCAGTGCGGACCCTCTATAAGTAACCATTACGCCACCGCGTTAGCAATGGTTAATGGGGGAATTATTTTTTTTGTATACATTGTCGAGGCTCGTATAAGAGCTAACACACAACACACAACAAGGGGGGCAAGAGACGGGAGGGGCAGGAGACGGAAGGACAAAACAGTGGGGAACAGAGACATCAGGAGATCTGTGGAAGGGAGAGAGATGGCGTGGGGAACATGGGGTAAACAAGATGGACATTACAGGGACTTTCAGGAAGGCAAAGCAGGGAATTTGAAGGAGGTGGGTTTGGGTGGATTAACGGGGGTAGAAAAGATCGGGGTTTTTGATGGGGGAAGATTGGAGGTGGTGGTGAACAGCTGCTTTGAAGGCCTGGAGGGAAGATGGGATTGAAGGGAGTGTGGGAGTTTATTCCAAAGGCGGGGAAAGAGGAATGAAAGAGTGAAGGTGAGCAGTGATTCGTGATTTTGGTAGTTTTACCAGAAGAGGGTTGCTGGCGGACCTTGAGCACCCTGCGGAAATATGGGGGGGGGGGAGACATATCGCAGACAGAGCAGGGGGGGGGAGACCAGAGAGAAGATGGTAGAAGACAGAAAGACCACTGACCTGCCTGTGGTGAGAGAGTGAGAGGCACAAAGACTCAGCCTCACCACGGGAGATACCGATGATCCTAAATGCCTTGGTTTCCACAGTGTGAAGCCGAGAAAGGTGAGAGGCAGGAGCACAAGCCCAGAGGGGAGGACAGTACTCCATCAGGCTGCGGATGAAAGCTTTGTATGTGGTCAGGACCTCAGGTGGGCCGAGGAAGGACTTTGAACGACGGAGGATTCCCAGTCGGCGAGTGGCTTTGGAGGCCAGGTTGGAAATGTGGCTTTCCCAGGAAAGATCATGGCAGATACTGAGACCCAACAGCTTGAATGAAAGGACTTCTTCCAGAGGATTGTTGAGAAAGTAGATGGGGGGGGGGGTTCTAAACGGTCCTTTCGGAGAGACATAGTGAGAGTGTGAGATTTGTCAGGATTGAAAGACATGTTCCACGTGTTGGACCAGTTTGTGATTTTTCCCAGACCTGTAGAGAGCGAAGAAACTGCTGCTTGCTGGTCTGAGGGATGACAGATGGTA
>CM068963.1:62603376-62622283 GCA_035128595.1 Eptatretus atami
TTGGGAGAAGGCTGATTGGTCTGTAGTTGCAGGGATCTGTTTTTGTACCTTTGTACCTTTGTTATGCAGAGTGGTAATGTTTGCTGATTTCCAAGCAGATGGCCTTGAGCAAATGAGAAGGTGAATAGAACAGAGAGAGGGTGAGCAAGAGCAGAGGAGAAGGTTTTTAGGACACGTGGGCTGATGCCATCTGGACCGGTTGCAGAATCTGTGTCGAGGTTTGACAGCAAACTCTCCACTTTGTCAGAAGAAAAGGACACAGAGTCCAGGGACAGGTCGGTGTGACTGGGTAAGGTGGGTACAGAAAGCAATGGGTTTCGGACACAAGATTTTGATGTAAACACTGAGTTTAGGTATTCAGCCTTTTCACGTGCGGTATCAGCAGTGTGGCCATTTGAGGTAAGGGAGGGGAGGGAGGGAGAACATACACCAGAAACAGATTTGAGTAGACATCAGCAGGATTTGGAGATGGGAGAGAGGTTTGAGAGTTCAGACTTGAGATTAGAAAGATGTTGTTTTCTGGCTCTCCTGAGGGTAGACGCGCACTTGTTCCGAGCTTTATCGAAGGAACTGAGATTACCCTCAGTTGGGTTTGCTTTCCATGAGGCAAAGGCAAGTTGTTTCAGGCCAACTGCCTTGCCACAAGCTTCAGTGAACCATGGGCGAGAGGAAGGGTAGGACAACTGAAGAGGAGAGGGGATAAATCTGTGCACGAGGGAGAGCAAGTTTCTTTGAAAGAATTCTCAGGACGAGTTGATGTTGGAGAAAGTAGCGATGGGAGACCAGTCTAGAAGTTTGATGGCTGCTTGGAGACCGTCAGGCAGCCTGACTGAAATGCCAGACTTGACGGCACTGAGGTGGTTCTCTAATAACAGCCAGAGAGATGTCAAATGAATAAAGATCATTGGTCAGGATGGGGGATGACATGAGATGGTGGTGCATCGCTTACTTGAAACACTGGAGGGAAGAGTGGGAATGATACACCTCAAGAAGAAAGTTTCACAAGAAAAGAGGAATTATGGAGTGGATGTGTGCAGTGAGCCTGGATTTTTGGAATATGTCAATTTTGGGAGTCAGCCAGGAGGGGGTTACTGGAAAATGTTACTGGTTACTGAAAAAATCCTGGAGGAGCTTGCGTGAGCTAGATCAGAGGAGAAGTGGTAAACAGGCCACCAACCAGTTTGCAATGTGAGAGTAGCAGGCTTTGTGCTTCAGCCTCATCATGGGAGATTTCAATAATATTGAGAACTTTACATTGTCCTGTAAACTCTGCATTTAAAATTGATTGGGTATTGGTGATGAGGCCAAAAAGCAGAAACACATGTCCACGATTTGGGTGGTGCTTCCATTTCCTCTATTCTTTTATTGTCCATCCAAAGTTGTCGAGATGACATTAAGAGCCATCCACAATGTGTGGAATGGCATCACATGCACAACAGACAAAGTGGGACATGCAGATTAACCCATCCCTGAATGGCATTACTAAATGCTGGCGTGTCACCCTGAATGGCAGCTGGCGTGTCACCGACAATCCGGTCATGACAAGGTAAAACTCCTGAGAGGAGCACAGTTTCCAAAAGTGTGGAATAAAAATCCACTATACTGCTGCCTTCAGCTGCATTTGAAGTCCCAACCACTGGGACCCTAGTCTGGCATTCTTGCCACTCGGCCACCGGACGAGACAGCTCAAATGTAACATTACAAAGAACGTAACCAACGTGGAGTCTGCTTCTTATGGGCAACATTGAAATATCTGGAATCGATATTTAATTTTGTGGTGCCATCCATTTATTATGCACCTCAAAATGGTGCAGTTGTTTGTGCACACTCTCATTACATGCACTCTTCCTCCACTCCACCACACTCCGATCTCATCTAAACATCTTAACTACCCTCCCCATTCCTCCACACTTCCTTAGCCTCCTCCCACCCCCAACCCCACAATGTATTGACATTCTCTTCCTTTTCTCAATTTCATTGTGTCAAAACACACACACACACACACACACACACACACACACACACACACACACACACACACACACACACACACACACACACACACACACACACACACACACACACACCTCAGGCCTCTTCCATTACTCGAGAAATGGTACGTGATGCTGTAATCTATCATACCCGAAAATTATAAGCCTTTATTTTTTTTCAAAATACTTCTTTTTTATCAAGAGGAATTCTTTTTATTAGATTTTAGGAAAAAAATCAAAAAAACTTGTTTGAATCCTGTTTCTCACATGTGCATCACCATCCTTTCCACCTCATGCCCCTTCTCTGTGCTCCATACTCCACTTCCCCCATGTACTTTGTGAAATTCCAAGTCCTTTCTCTTTACCTCGATATGTACCTTGTTAACATTGCATTTACATTTATCTCTAAGCTGTCTTCCTCTTGTGTAGCAGAGCAAGGTGCAGATCTTTAACGTCCAACAACTAATGATATCAGAGGGGGACACCCAGCTTAACATCTATACGAGGGACGGCACACTTTGTGAGGCAACACTGTAGCTGTAAAACACCAGGATGACAGTTTATAACTCGGTCAAGATTCAAAACTAGGCTAGAGTGGACACAAATTTTGTGGAATCATGTGAGGCTGCCTTTTAATATTAGTAGAGGTGGGAATGAAGAACCAGTCTTGACATGAGAGGGCAGCTTGCAGTCCCTACCAATTGGAGCAGAGGAAGAGCAGGAGACATTTTCAGGCAAGTTGGTTATCATCAAGTCCAGAAGGGAGGATTTGCCATTGGGAGAAATCTGGGTCCAAAAGTTCACAGATTGAGTCAGTCCCATGGAGTCACATAAGTCCTTTGCTGAAGTGTCATGGCTGGTGAGAGAGGTACCAACACCCAGCCAATTGGTATGGTGACAATTGAAATCACCATGATGAGGAAGAGAGAGTTGAGATAAGATGGTCCATGTTGGCAAAGAGGGAGATGTAAATGGAGTCCTCTGTGTTAGGAGGATGGTAAAACACAATGACAAAGAGGTGGGAGTGGGGGTCAGGGGGCAGAGGGAGGCACCACTTCTGGCTGTGATCCCTGATCCTGGGGGTTGGAAGGTGTAAAATCAGTACAGACAGTGAGAAATTAAGTTCTTGTTGAAATGTACAACTACACCACCGGGGTGTAGCTCAGGCCTATCAAATCGGAGGAGACAATAGCCAGGGAGAGACACTGAGGAGTCAGGGACGTCCTGTTGGAGGAAGGATTCTGTTAAACAGATGATGCTTGGTTTATCGGCAGCAGCCTGGATGGAAGGATGTCAGGTTGGAGTGGTGAACTCGGATGTTTGAGGTCCACACAGTTAGAGATCGGGGGGAGGAAGCATTGGGAGGGTTTGGGATGGGGGAAGTGGCTTTGCAGGGGCAGGATAAGATGGAGGCTTTCAGGGGAAAGGTTTTATCCTCACCCCACTCCTGGGAAAGGTGGGGGTGAAGGGAAAGCATTGTGGGGGTAGGGTGAGGGGAATGCACGAAGGGTGGATATGGAGTTTCGAGGGGGTTTGGGGGGGGAGCGGAAAGAGGTGACTTGAAGTGGAGGGATGCTGATTCCAAATTCCCAACTTGGATAAACGGAGATAAAGATTACGAGATGGGTGATAAGAATTTTTGTTGAAGGCACACAGAAAGGTGATGCTGTTGGTGTGGGAGGTGGTTGGTGGACCAAGCGCTTAGCTGACAGACTGTTTGGGAAAATAATTTTTGTGAAGAGAGGAAATAGATGTAGTGAAGTAGAACAACATGTGGAATATTGCTGACGAAGAAATAAGGAAAGTGAAACATTTAAAACGCTTTTATAGGATGAAGAAAAAGCATTTATGTTCAATGAAGATTCAGTTTGGTGATATTGAGAAAAGGGGAAAAAAGAACGGAGGACAGGATGTACAGGCAGAAGGAAATTGAAGTAGAATGAGTCACTGTGGAGTAGAAATAAAGTTTTTAGCCCGTCCCCGTGCAAGCGGGAGATGGGGTTTTGCAATCGTGTGTGTGTGTGTGTGTGTGTGTGTGTGTGTGTGTGTGTGTGTGTGTGTGTGTCTGGGCCGTAACTTTTTTAACATTGAGATTTTGTCATTCATTTTGTTCAACAAAGCTTTATTATGAGAATATGGAAAGGACAAATGAATAAATTTGGTCAAAAGGTCAAAGGTCAACGTTACATAAAATCGTCAATTTTCATCCGATTGACCTGAAATTTTAAGAATTTGCATATTGCGTCACTGAATTGGTTCACCAAAGCTATAATCAGATTCTTTTTAAATCAAAAGGTCAAAGGTCAAGGTCATATAAAATCGTCAATTAATCAGATTGACTTGAAATTTGAACAGGCTTTGCATATTGGTTGCTGAATTGGCTCACCAATAAAACGCTAGAAGCTGATTGTTTTGAGTTCAAAAGATCAAAGGTCAAGGTCACAAAATCATCAATTTCCATCTGATTGACTTGAAATTTGAGCAGGGTTTGGGTCACTGAAGCCGATTGCTTTTGAGGTCAAGGTCGCCTAAAAATCGTCAATATCTTTTTTAGTTGTTTTCGTAATGTTTTGCATACGAAAGAAGAAGAAGAAGAAGAAGAAGTAGTCAGTATACAAAGCAGATGCAGACAGGCTTTGCATTTTCAGATGCATTCTAGTTTTTGTTTGTTTTAATTTTTGGATGCGAGGACGGGAAATAGGATAACGTTGAGGTAAAAAAATATTTGGGAAGAAAGAGGAAAAACGAGGAATTTTCTGTCTTAAGGAACAGGATTTTCACAGTTGCTATCCGAGGAGTGGCTAAAGTAGGCCTTGAACAACCTTAAAATGAATTCGACAAATATAGCACAAACAAGGTAAGATTAACATGGGAAATTGAATGGAAACACAAACAGCAACACAGGGCAAAAAAAAATATAACAGAAAAACACAACGAATCCGGTTCAGAACACTCATCTTTAATGAGGTTGAAGCGGTAGTGGCAGATTCGACCAAGTGGAAAAATCCCCGAATCGGAAGTGTTGTTTTTTTCATTAATGTTTGTGAAGATCTTTGTGAATTAAAGAAATGAGTTGAGAATGAATGATAATGAATGACATTTAATTATTGTTATTTGAGGTCGTTTTGAGAAGGAAGAAAGGGAATGGTTTTTGGTTTTGAGGCAGGGTAGAAAGGGATGACTTTAACGAGGGGTAATATTTAGCAAGATGTGGGTAAGGAGGTAGGGCCTGTCAAACACATGGTCAATAGGAAGCAACATAGACAAACATAACATAAGGTAAAGTGTTTTGTCGTTTGTTTTTTTAACACAAGTTACAAGGAAGGACTTGAAGTCAGGGTGGTGAATAATGGGACGAATGTAATGGAGACACAGTGAGTGGGGTCTGGGAAACATTTGGGGGGGAAAAAACAAGTCAGCCCAAAACAGGGCCTGAGACGCAGCGTCAAAATAATAGCACACAATTCAAAGAATAATAGACACATAGAGAGAACACAAAATTAACAGCAGCACTGATGAATCTGGAATGATTACTGAGCTTTTTTTTTGGAAGCAGATCACTCTGAGGACTGAAATAAGCAACCACGACTTGGAAACCAGAAGCAACCATGACCAGGAAACCGGAATCCTTTCCTTGTGTAAGATCCAACTTTTGTATTTATTTGTGTACAGGTACGTATCTCGACATCCGTATCACCTACATCATTTCCAGACAGAGGAGACAACGCAGATGATGCCGCTTGAAGAGCGAGGCCTGCCGGGCGGTCGTCCACGCAGGCCTCATCGTGCTCCATGCAATGGTCCACCGCCGCTTGGTCCCCGGCCTCGTCGCCTCGTCGATCTCCAGTCGGCAGTGTTTTACGTCGGAGATTCGGACGAGGGGCCACCATCACCACCTTTTGCAACAGCAGCAGCCACAGCTAAAGCTGCACCTTCGAGACGCCGTACTAGCCCAGTGATACCCGGACCTTCGATGTCAATCTCCAGCCGAGATTCCGGTCGAGCACGAGCGACGAGCAGAAGTGGTGGCAGTGTTACAGCAACAGCGGTAGCAGGGATGGAAGCAGTTGTCACGGAGTCAGACTCCAGCAGCGATTTACAGCTGAGTGGTGGCACAGACCAATATCTTCAGATTCATCCTCGAAGAACAGAAAGCAACGAAATAGTTCAGGATGATGTAACACCAGCTCTCTTGACCATTTCGCCACCACCTCAGGACACTCGCCCATCTAAGGGAAGGCCACGCCGGCGGTGGAGTCCACTTCCTGCAGATCTTGTCTGCACCAATGTTTGAAAGAGGCAGTTATCACAAAGGAATGTCAGTGTCTAACTATTCAAGGTTTGTCTGGTGGAAGTGAGTTTACCGCAACGTGTTTTCTGTCCCTTTCCATCATGCCTTGCTGTTGAAGATTTATTTTTGCTTTTGAAATGCCTGAAACTTACCTTTCGTTTTAAAGATGAAGGAATTATTTTTGTGTTTCAACAGACAAAAAGGGTCATGGACCTCTCCTTTCATACAATGCTGATCCAGATGTATGTGATCAGTTTGCTGCTTGTAAAGTTGGTGATAAATAGTCACATTTTCCTTATACAGTACTGTACTGTGATACGAATAGCACATGCATAGACTGGTTGTTCGGCTTACAATAACATGAAGTGTACGTATCACTGTTTACGTAGTGTTTTTGTCACCTTGTGATTTGGTAAACTATCATTAGACTCAGATTGTCTGGCTGTGATTGAAACCAAGTTATCCAGAGGTTTAACAACTGAGCTCGACCTCACAACTCTAGATCTCACTTCAACCAAAATCTGACTCCACCAACCCAAGCCATACCTCACCAACGATAACTCCACCTCCACCAACCCTATATCTCACTCCAAGAACCTAAGCTCTCACCTCACCACCCCCAGCTCTCGCTCCACCCCCCCCCAGCTCTCGCTCCCCCCCAGCTCTCGCTCCACCCCCCAGCTCTCGCTCCACCCCCCAGCTCTCGCTCCACCCCCCCCAGCTCTCGCTCCAGCCCCCCCCCAGCTCTCGCTCCACCAACCTGAATTCTAGTTCCACCAACCCAGCTCCTAGCTCCACCAACCCGAGCTCTAGCTCCACCAACCGCGAGCTCTAGCTCCACCAACCCGAGCTCTAGCTCCACCAACCGAGCTCTAGCTCCCACCAACCCGAGCTCTAGCTCCACCAACCCGAGTCTAGCTCCACCACCCGAGCTCTAGCTCCACCAACCCAGCTCTACTCCACACAACCCAGCCTAGCTCCACAACCCGAGCTCTACTTCCACCCAACCCGAGCTCCAGCTCCACCAACCCTAGCTCCACCAACCCTAGCTCCACTCCACCAACCCTACATCTTACTCCAAGAACCCCAGCTCTACCTCCAGCAACCCTAACTTTTATTCCACCAACCATAGCTCTTGCTCCACAAACCATAGCTCTACCTCCACCAACCCTTGTTCGACCTCCACCAATCCTAGATTTTGCTCCACCAACCGTACCTGTAGGATCATGAGATAGCATAAAGTATTTTGTCTCAACATTCACAAAGGAGAATGTAGGAACCATAGCAAATCTATGAGCTGGCTTATGACTGGGCAATTTGGTTCCGCAATCGATCGATGCACTTCACCAATCTGCCTGGTCCGGTGAACAAGGAAGGTAGAAAGCAAGTACTAAAGGTGAAAGTTGATAAAACTGCAGGTCCGGGTCTCGTACACATCCGCGGGTAGCCAAAGACATTGCTTGTGGGTATATCTAATAGTCAGGAGATGATTAGCGAGAGTGAATGTGGGATTATTAATTTAATTAAACTCATCTTGAGGTAAAGGCAAACAGAAGGTAAGCACACCGATCTCCAAGCTGTCCAGCTATCCTGGGTACGAATCCCGACCCAGCCGTAAACGGATATCCTGGTGTTTCACAGACAGGGCGATTCATCAATGCGTACGCAGTCCCTCGGACGGACGTTAAACCCGACGTCCCGTCTGCCGGCCTTAGTTGCTGGACGTTAAAGATCCCACTGCGTCTTTCGAGAAGAGTAGGTGAGCTATCGCCGGCACCTTGAACAATTTCCAAATTGCTGCCCGAACTACTGCTGGGAGAGGAATGGCAAACCACCCAGGTATGAGTCTTGCCCAGAAACTCGTTCTGTAACAGAGTAAGGGTATGGTACAGTACATGGGAAACAGAAGAAATGGATAAATCGTTAAATCGTTCGGTTTAATAGTACTAAATATTACTGTACTGTACTTACTGTTGAAACACTACTCGGGCTTTAGTAGGACAACTGTATCGAGATCTTGTCCCATTTGGAAATATCCACCAGGGGGGTCATGAGGTCACTGTACGTAAAATAAATATCTTTATTTATATAAAATAAATGATGGATCCAATTGATTTGTCCCGTTAATTGTGTTGACGCGCCTCATGAGGAGGTAGGAGGAGGGAATGAGGAGCAGAAGAGGGGCGGGGGGTCCGCAATGGAAAAGGCATCGTTTATAAAGAGTCAGGGCACAGCGGACGGACACTGCGGCACGAAACGTGCTCATGGAGCCTGTGGAGCGTGGAGCGTGACCGGAACATAGTGGTGAAGATCCTCGACCGCACCCCAACCACCTTGGAGGACACGTGACAGGCCAAGGGGAAGAGGCGCGCGACGTTCTCTGAAGTAAACGTGTTTCGATTGGTTTTTGTTTTTTACATTTAATCTTTTTTTTTAATTCGCGGTGTGGAAATATCGAGCTGAGCGCACGAGGTATGCGCGGGAACGTTGCCTTGGCTATTTATAAACTCGACTCACTCAAACCGAGGCGTCCTTGAAGTTTCCGAGCACGTTTGGCCCCTGATGCTGAGGACGTCACACTTTGTTTAATTTCTCTTCAGCGGAGGATTTTCATCGACGCCATCGGGCGCGACGGGACAGCGGGAGCGAGTCATGAGGCCAGGACGGGGCGCTCGCGCGTTCTGGTTCGCCATGTCCGCGTCGCTCATCGCCACCATGAACCGGACGGAGGACATCGCGGACTTCCCGGGTGAGAGCGCGTGACGTGACGTGACGTGACGTGACGTGGGACGCTTCCGCGCGCGAGCCGGAACTCGCACTGACGTCACGACGTCCCAGAAGCGCGAGGCAAACGGTGCCGCTCCATTGACGGAAGGGATGGTTAAAGCGGCCCGGGAGGACTGAGGGCAAAGGACGGTTCGCGAGACGGGGACAGGGATATACAGGGAGACACGGTTGGGGAGAGAGTGGGAAGAATTTTATTTTTCCGTTACAGTTGGAAAGTGGTGGGGGGGGGGGCACCTTTACTACCTTTACCTTTACCTTTACCTTTACCTTTGACTTCGGGTATCTTACCAAAAGGGAACTCGTTTATGCACCAGTGGGCAGTGTGTATGTACATCATGACGGGCCATCAATATATTATATCAACACAGACACAGGGGTTGGGATTAACTGTTTGAGTGCTGAACTTTTCCATATGCAAGAAGAAAAGACTGGTTATTTATCAGGCAAACTGAATAAAACGTCTGTTGTTCATGAGGCTACCCATAGAAGGTAACCATAGGAACAAACACTTAAATAAAAACAATGTCACCCCCAGGGTGACCAGTATCTTGCCAAAATGTGAACATGAGTGACTTATTTATTCGATTAAAGTTACTCAAAAAATAAGGTTTTCGTCGACCTTGATGCTTGACCTTTTTGTGACCTTGACCTTTTTTGTGACCTGACTTTATATTTTGTACGGTTAATGGTATCTCTCCAGGACCGTTGTGCATGAAATATCAAGAGATTTTGATGAGAACTGAGGAAATAAAATTTTCATGAAAAATCTGTTTTTCGTCATGACGTCATCAAATGACGTCATAGCGTCAAACTTTTGACAGATCTGGAAAGCACTTATCAAGCGCTTTCATATGAGGTATACTCGATATGGTATCTAAGATTTCAAAATTGACCTTGGGGTCAAAAACTTTCGACCTCCAGCGCTAACCATGAAGGTCAAGGCCGATCGCCACCAAAAATTAATCAGCTGAGCGCCAGACCATGAACTATATTCCCATGAAGTTTGAAGACGATCCGATCAAAATTACTCAAAAAATAAGGGTTTCGTCGACTCCCTGATTTGCGACAAAGTGACCTTGACCTTTGACTTGACCTTGAAAATTTTATGCGCTGAAAGGGACCTCTATAGGCCTCTGATATCGAAGTTACAAAAATTTCCAATGATAACTGTGCTCTGCAGAGTGATCGATACGTGATTACAGCACAAACAAAAAAAAACATACAAGCTGACTAACATATCTTGCAAAAACTTCGTTTTGGCAAGATAATAAGAACAAACAATACAAATTGTTGAACTAGAGGGGGAGCACTCGTAGAGTGCAAAACCTCCGCCGCCAATACTGCTAGGTCACTCAAGTGAACCTGATATCCTATTTCATTCAATTTGAGGTCAACAGTGCTCACAGAGTTATAGTTTGCAACTTTCCCTTTTACTTTTAACTTTTACATACTCAATTCATTCGTCATAACTAGATTCCTTGAGACAGAAATTGATTTACGTGGTATCTCCACCTGAAGTTCCAAAATCAGCCGCAATTATAATTTTGGCATGTTTTTTGTGGAAATCACTTATAACATGTAGAAATGCAAACAAAAAAAATAATCGAAATTTTTTGAAAAAAAGTTGCAATTTTTTTTTCTCTAACAATTTTTTTTTGGGTGGGGGGGGGGGGTTGGAAATCACTTAAAACATGTAGAAATGCAAAAACAAAATTCAAATTTTTTTCAAAATGGCCGCTATGGCGGCCATATTGGACTTGGACCAAGTCCAAAATCTAATGGCATGGTCCTTGACCATACCTAATCATCCCCCACCAAGTTTCGTCGAAATCCGTGAGGAGTTTTCCGTAATACTGTTCACAAACAAACAAAACAGACAGGGGTGAAAACAGTAACCTCCGTTCATCTTCGATGGCGGAGGTTAATAATGACACGGGCCACGATCGTGCGCAACAGCACGTTCCTGTGAGGCCACGGTCGTGATTGACGGCTCTCAAACAGTTTAAATGGGGATGAAGGAGAAAGGAAGATGGTAGAGGGGTGTGGGAGAATGGAGAAAAGAAAGAAGTTTGTGAGACATAATCATCGTCACACCATCATCATCATCACCAACAACACCATCAAATCATCATCATCATCAACATCACCATCATCAACATCACCATCAACACCATCATAATCATCATCATACATCACCATCATAATCATAATCCTCATCACCATCATCAACACCATCATAATCATCATCATTACCATCATCAACACCATCATAATCTACATCATTACCATCATCATCACATCATCAACACCATCATAACATCATCAACACCATCATAATCATCATCATTACCCATCATCAAACACCATCATCACAATCATCCATCATCATAAACATCACCATCATCAAGCATCACCATCATCAACACCATCATAATCAACACCATCATAATCATCATCATCAACATCATAATCATCATCACCATCATACAACACCATCATAATCATAATCATCATAACATCATCATCACATACATTCATCACCATCACCATATCACCATCATCACCATCATCCACATTATCCATCAAATCATCAATCATCTACCATCATCAACACCATCAACACTATCTATAATTCCAGCAATCTCTGTGTGTGTGTGTGTGTGTGTGTGTGTGTGTGTGTGTGTGTGTCTGTGACCGCTGTTTCTCGACAACTGCTGGTCGATCTAATTGAAACTTGCCAGGTATATTGCTGGGGACCTGAGGATGTGCCTTTTCAAGGTTTGATATTAATCGGATAAGTGCTTCCCAAGTTATGGCCATTTATTTACCAACCAATGACAGGAACCGTTGCTGCGGCCATTTTTTATCAACCAATGACAGGAAGCGTTGCTGCGTAGCCGTGGTCGATGGGGAGAGAAACTCAGCCGCGTTCGCCATTACGGGTTTTTTCTCTTCTCTTCTTCTCTTTCTCTTCTCTTCTCTTCTCTTTTCTCTTCTCTTCTCTCTCTCTCTTCCTCTCTCTTCTCTTTCTCTTCTCTTCTCTTCCTTTCGTTGTTTTTCCTTGCGAAAAGGCAAAATACGTTGGCGCTAATTGAATAATTGGCCATTAAAAGCCTCGTATTCTTGCCCTGACGAGGAAACAAAGAAGAAGCGCTGTTTCCTCAGCGATGTTGTTTATGAAGAGGTGCTAACGAGAATAAAGGTGTGTACAATGTACATGGAGACGATTTTTTATTATTATTTATTTATTGAAGAAAAATTGTTCCAAAAATAATTTATCAAAAAAGTGCACAACTTTTTTTTGTTTCCAATTGTCAAAACGCTGTGGCCTTTGGAAGTGTTAAGGAATTCAGCCTCTACTCAACATGCTTGCCAACGAAATACATCTCAATTTGGTGGTAAAAACGATTCACAACGACGGGTTTCCTTACTCATTGCTCTGCAGTCTGCATTCAACCCCTTCATTTTCCTCTCATTGACCTCATTTCATCTATCTATAATCCAGCAGTCTGTGTGTGTGTGTGTGTGTGTCTGTGTCTGTGTTCTGTGTGTCTGTGTCTGTGTGTCTGTGTGTCTGTGTGTCTTGTGTGTGTGTGTCTGTGTGTCTGTGTGTGTGTGTGTGTCTGTGGCCTGTGTTTCTGTTGTCTGTGACCGCTGTTTCCCGACAACCACTGGTCCGATGTAATTGAAACTTGCCAGGTATATTGCTGGGGACCTGAGTATGTGCCTTTCAAGATTTGATATTAATCGGACAAGTGATTCCCAAGTTATGGCCATTTATTACCAACCAATGACAGGACACGTGCTGCGTAGGCGTGGCCGATGCGCCATTTAGTTACCAATCACAGGACACGTTGCTGCGTGGCTGCGTAGGCCGGTGCACGGCCGGCCGACGATGACGTCACGTGCCGTGCTCGTTATGATGGGGAATCGATCGGTGCCTTAGTTACCGTGGGGTAGGAGTGCCAATGGTAAATGGCAGCAAATGTCATGGCAAGCAAAGACAGGAGGTAAACTTGATTTTAATTAACTCGTGTGTAAGTATCACAGCAGTTGTTACTTCAATGCAAGCGATAATTCGTGGAATGATGTGAACATTCGTACGGGCACGCACTACTTTTGGATAGTGATGACTTACTGTATTCTAATAAATTTCTCGATTTCTTATCCGCATTTATAGATAAACACAATGCCCCAATCCAGTCGTCGTTTATGAGAGCGAAGGAATGGCCTGTGTAGTTGTTTGAAGGTTTTTTTTTTGCATGTACGGCCACGCACATATGGGCACACGAGAGCGAAGGAACGGCCTGTGTGGTTGTTGTTTCTGGCACGCGGTTTGAAAGTTTTTTTTTATTTTTTTTTGTATGTACGGCCACCGCATGTATGGCCGCATGACGCCATGCACGTACGGCCATGCACGTACGGACATCGCAGCGATCACGGACACGCACGTACGGACACGCACGTACAGTCACGCACGTACGCACGCACGTACGGCCACGCGAGAGCGAAGGAACGCCTGTGTGGTTGTTTCTGGCAAGCAGTTTTAAGTATATATATTATATATATATTTTTTTTTTTGCACGTACAGCCGCACGTACGGGCACGTGAAAGTGAAGGAACGGCTTGTGTGGTTGTTGTTTTCTGGCACGCGGTTTGAGTTTTTTTGCGGGGGGGAGGGTTTGCACGTACGGCCAGCATCTACGGGCATGCACTAGTCTATCTATAATTCCAGCAATCTCTGTGTGTGTGTGTGTGTGTGTGTGTGTGTGGTGTGTGTGTGTGTGTGTGTGTGTTGTTCTGTGACCGCTGTTTCTCGACAACCACTGGTCCGATCTAATTGAAACTTGCCAGATATATTGCTGGGACCTGAGGATGTGCCTTTTCAAGGTTTGATATTAATCGGACAAGTGCTTCCCAAGTTATGGCCATTTATTTACCAACCAATGACAGGAACCGTTGCTGCGCCCATTTTTTATCAACCAATGACAGGAAGCGTTGCTGCGTAGCGTGTCGATGGGGAAGAGAACTCAGCCGCGTTCGCCATTACGGGTTTTTTGTCTTCTCTTCTCTTCTCTTCTCTCTCTTCTCTTCTCTTCTCTTCGTGTTTTTCCTTGCGAAAAGGCAAAATACGTTGGCGTAATTGAATAATTGGCCATTAAAAGCCTCCGTATTCTTGCCTGGACGAGGAAACAAAGAAGAAGCGCCGTTTCCTCAGCGATGTTGTTTATGAAGAGGTGCTAATGAGATAAAGGTGTGTACATGTACATGGAGACGATTTTTATTATTATTTATTATTGAAGAAAAATTGTTCCAAAAATAATTTATCAAAAAAGTGCACAACTTTTTTTTGTTTCCAATTGTCAAAACGCTGTGGCCTTTGGAAGTGTTAAGGAATCAGCTCCACTCAACATACTTGCCAACGAAATACATCTCAATTTGGTGGTAAAAACGATTCACAACGACGGGTTTCCTTACTCATTGCTCTGCAGTCTGCATTCAACCCTTCATTTGTCATCTCATTGACCTCATTTCATCTATCTATAATTCCAGCAATCTGTGTGTGTGTGTGTGTGTGTGTGTTGTGTGTGTGTGTGTGTGTCGTGTTCTGTGACCGCTGTTTCCTGACAACCACTGGTCCGATCTAATTGAAACTTGCCAGCTATATTGCTGGGGACCTGAGGATGTGCCTTTCAAGATTTTGATATTAATCGACAAGTGATTCCCAAGTTATGGCCATTTATTTACCAACCAATGACAGGCCACGTGCTGCGTAGGCGTGGCCGATGCGCCATTTAGTTACCAATCACAGGACACGTTGCTGCGTGGGCGTGGGCTGCGTAGGCCATGCACGGCCGGCCGAACGATGACGTCACGTCCGTGCTGGTTACGATGGGGATCGATCGGTGCCTTAGTTACCGTGGGGTAGGAGTGCAATGGTAAATGGCAGCGAATGTCATGGCAAGCAAAGACAGGGAGGTAAACTTGATTTTAATTAACTCTGTGTGTCAGTATCACAGCAGTTGTTACTTCAATGCAAGCGATAATTCGTGGAATGATGTGAACATTCCGTACGGCACGCACTACTTTTGGATAGTGATGACACTGTATTCTAATAATTTCTCGATTTCTTATCCGCATTTATAGATAAACACAATGCCCAATCCAGTCGTCGTTTATGAGAGCGAAGGAATGGCCTGTGTGGTTGTTTGAAAGTTGTTTTTTTTTGCATGTACGGCCACGCACATATGGGCACGCGAGAGCGAAGGAAGGCCTGTGTGGTTGTTGTTTCTGGCACGCGGTTTGAAAGTTTTTTACTTTTTTTTGTATGTACGGCCACGCACATACGGCCATGCACGTACGGCCCATGCACATACGGACACGCACGTACGGCCACGCACGTACAGGCCACGCGAGAGCGAAGGAACGGCCTGTGTGGTTGTTTCTGGCAAGCGGTTTAAAGTATATATATATATATTATTTTTTTTTTGCACGTACGGGCACATGAATGTGAAGGAACGGCTTGTGTGGTTGTTGTTTCTGGCATGCGGTTGAGTTTTTTTGCGGGGGGGGGGGGGGGGGGGGGGGGGATGGGAGTGGGGGGGGGGGGGGGGAGGGTTGCACGTACAGCCACGCATCTACGGGCATGCACTAGTCATAATAATTTTGAATGTGGCACATGGCTGTGGGTAGCATCCTTTGCTGGGGGTGCAGTTATGTTACTGATGTGCCCCTGTGCCTGGTATGTTAGAGCTCACATGTTAGGTTTTATATGCCTGGTATTTTTTTTGTATGCCTTTTTGTTTTGTATGTTTTGTATGCCTGGTATGTTAGGTGCCCCTGGTATGTTAGAGCTCACATTTGTAATTTGTTCAGGGTAAATTGTCTATATTTACGAGTGTGGTAATTCAAAACATTCTCAGAAGGTGCCATTGGTTGGCATGCTACAAAGCCACGGTTGTTTGCTCATAGACTTGTGTGTTCCTACAGCAATAGTTTCATTAATCTGACATTGCTTGTTGTTCCAGGATATCCTACTTTTAATTTTTAATTGGTCACTGGCTTTGACACCTATACAATTTTTTGCATACAGACCCGAGGCATCAAAAAGCGACAAATGGAGCACCTCACCGCCATTAGAACATTTAAATTGCATCAGACGTGGCAATAAATGGGAATTGTTGCCCCCAGCTTGCCGGCTCGATGACAGAAGACGACATTCGCATTTTTGCCCCTCCATTCCGACCCTGTTTAGAATCCCGTGCGGGCATGGGCAACGTGCTAGTAGTGATATAAAATTGTACATTTTACTAAAATTGAGCATTGAGACCTCATCAAATATCCATGTAAAGAATGTTCCAGTTCCAAAGAAATCCACGATGGCTGTGTATGGAGAAGATGCCCCTCGTCTTGTGCAGTAACCAAATGGACGAATGACTTTAATTATGGGCACGAGTCCTTCATAGGTGACACCAAATCAGGATGGCTGGCAGTGCTGGTCGACCCACAAACTGTTGGCCAGTTGGAGGCATTATGAATGGATGATCATCGCATTAAGATCGCAGAACTATCCACAGAACCTGGAATCTCTCAAGGCAGTGTTTTCATCGTCATTCACGAAAACTCGGGTATATCCAAGGTCTCCGCAATATGGAGCCCCTCATGACTGATGCCAATGGCTGGAGAAATGTTGCGAGTTTCTCGAACCGTTCAACACAGGTGAAGCCTCATTTGTTGTTCGTCTGACAATTGGTTGTGAAACATGGTGCCACCACCATGATTCACAAAGCAAATTGTAATCCATGCATTGGAAGCACGAGGGATCACCATCACCTAAGAGGTTTCACCTTTGCTGGCAAAATCATGGCCAAGATTTTCTGGAATGCTAATAGAATCCTAATGATTGACTACACACAGTCCCAGCCCAAAGATGGTCAGCCTACCAGGAAAAAGCAAGTTTTTCAAGTACAAGACTGGAAAAGGTGTCTCGGGTTTACTTCGATGAGCTAACCCTTTTGGCTATCTCTTAAAGGGTGCTGCTCTTCAAAAGGACAATCGTAAGTTCTTTGACGCACCACCCGGTTCATGGCTACACAAATAGACGATTGAAGGAGACGACGCACAAGTATAGTACAGGGAACAGCTGAGGCACTGGGATTCTAATTTTGGAAATCGAAGCCGAGGGCATAAAGAGAGTGGTGTTCATTGTTGTTGGTAACGGTATTGCAGTGAAATGGCGACCGTGGTGGAATATATTTATGATTTTCTCTCATGTTCAAATCGATCACAAAATACCCTTTGGCACACTGCATTCAAATGTAATCATTTAGACATTTCCCAACTTGTGTAACTAAGAACACGTGTGTCCAAGTGGACGACTTCTGTTTGAGATGTGCACAATGTAAACACAGTGGGCCCATTGATGAGGGAGCAATTTGAATTCCCTGAATTCTGAATGCATTTCCATCACGAGGCCTTGCATGGTCACCTCATCTGTTTCATCAAAAATCATTCCCTTTCAATGCTCTTTACATCTATGCAAGATTCCATACATGCTGCATGGGTCCGGATTGCTTAACGACGACAGTTCATCATAAAGCTGCCTCAGCCATGACATGTACCAACAAATAACATGTCACATGGCTTCAGGACATCTTTTTATTATGGATGTTCTGAGAGTGAGGAGGGAGCTAAATTGAGAGAAGGAAGAGAAAAGAGGTTCATGAAGTGAGGAGGTGTGTGAGAAGCATATAATCAAATATAAACTCCTTCACTTTTGTGGGACCATCCAGGAACCACACGTCACATACCAGCTATTGGTGCATAGATCGAGACCAAGAAAATGTCTGCCACACACCATTAATTCTGTGTGTGAACCACACGGACACATCTAGAGAGGCAGCCTGGACGACAAAACGTGAGAACCATAAATTATCTGGCTTATGGTATCCAAACAAAACAGATACTTTTCACTTCCACTTATTGGGAGGAGGAACGCAATTATCTGCAAACACTGTATGGGGCTTGTTGGCTATCATCAGTTCTGCTCTATGCTGATGATATCCAACCAGCCAGAAACGTTTTCACAGGAGACGCATCCCCAGATGGGCAGGCCCAAAATTTGAGGACATAATATTCTCGTACGTTGGATTTGTGGCTGGCAATGGAACCTGCTGTGTCAGTCCGTACAAAGCGGAGAACTTGTGTTTGTAACAGTGCATTTAGTTGAGAGATAGTGGGAATAAAGGAGCAGGAGAGGAGGGGATAAAAATCCATCATTTTACATCATATCTAGTCCCTTAAGGCAATGACGCTGTATATACTGATCCACATGATAAAACATTACTGTATATACTGATCCACATGATAAAAACCGATTTATTGTATATACTGATCCACATTATAAAAGATTACTGTATATACTCATCCACATTATAAAACATTAGTTATATACTGATCCACATTATAAAAGATTACTGTATATACTATCCACATTATAAAACATTTACTGTATATACTGATCCATCATTAAAAACATATACTGTAATTACTGATCCACATGATAAAACATTACTGTATATACTGATCCACATTATAAAACATTACTGTATATACTGATCCACATGATAAAACATTACTGTATATACTGATCCACATGATAAAACATTACTCTATATACTGATCCACATGATAAAACATTACTCTATATACTGATCCACATTATAAAAGATTACTGTATATACTGATCCACATTATGAAACATTACTCTATATACTGATCCACATTATAAAACATTACTGTATATACTGATCCACATGATAAAACATTACTGTATATA
>CM068963.1:62628396-62639000 GCA_035128595.1 Eptatretus atami
CCCAAGGATCCAAAGCCCACCACCCTAACCATTATGCCAACATCAGGCATAGTGGGATTTTCAGGAACTTCGTAAATACATTTGCCAATTTGGTTTCGAGCACTTCACTACCATCTTTGACTGCAACTATAACAATTTCATCTCTCCAGGGGCATTTTCCACTTTCATACTTTTATATGTCTTGCACAAGACTGTGCTTGTCAATGATGTACTTACTTGAAATAACCACTTAATCCAACCACGAGACAACCCAGAATCTGTAAAAAAAAACAAAAAAAAAACGATGTGAACCAACAGTGCGGTCATTCTTGTTTGAGACCTAAGGTTGTGTGAATAATCAGGAATGATGAAAAGCTATCGAAGCTGCCGAATATCAATATACTTCATATCAACAGTCACATAATACTAACATCCGATGCTACTTCACCCAGTTGGTCCACTGATGTCGTCACTATGGGCTATATAAACAGACGCATTTTGTATTAATTTATATTAACTGCAACTGCATTATATTTTTATTTATGTTCATATGCTGCAAAATTATTCTACCGGTCAAAAATTTGAGAACACCCCCATTTTACAGTTTTTACTGAAATGTAAGCAGTTTAATGTTTCAATGTATTCTGAAATTAAAGCATAGAACAAATAAACAATTACAGATAAAAGAAAATCATGGAATCGTTTTTGTGAACAAAATTTAATCTAAAATTTTGACTCGTCAAAGTAGCCACCTTTTGCAGATATATCAGCCAAACATACTCGTGACATTCTTTCTACAATGGAATCAAATATTGTTCGGAAAGTTCTTCCCAACACTGTTGCAGAAGTTCCCACAAATGTGTTGCACTTGTAGGTTGCTTTGCTTTTACCCTTCTGTCCAGTTCATCCCAAACCACCTTGATGGGTTTAAGTCTGGAGACTGTGCTGGCCATTCCATGATTTGAAGCTACCGTCTTGTTCTTTTCTTCTAAGGTAGTTCTGACATAGCCTGGAGGTATGTTTTGAGTCGTTATCTTGCTGTAGGATGAACCCCTGACTAACTAGGCGTAGACCAGAGGGTATTGCATGGCGCTGCAAAATGCTGTGGTAGCTCTTTTGGTTCAGGGTGCCAGTCACTCTGTGCAAGTCACCAACTCTGGATCCAGCAAAAGAGCCCCAGATCATCACGCTTCCTCCTCCATGTTTGACAGTTGTGTCACACTGAGGAACCATCCTTTAGCCTACTCAACGGCGTACAAAACCCTGCGTGATGAACCAAAGATTTCAAATTTTGATTCATCGTCCATAAGACCTTCTTCCAGTTTTCAGTAGTCCACTGGCGGTGCTTCATGGCGCAGGCAAGCCTCTTTTTCTTATTTTGCCATCTTAGCAATGGCTTTCTTACTGCCACTCGACCTGTCAAACCTGCAGCTCGAAGTCTTCTCTTCACAGTTAAAACTGAGACTTCCTTACTTCGACCAGTGTTATGCTGTGCTTGAAGCTGCTGTCCTGTGAGCCGCCTTTCACGCAAGCTGTTGACTCTCAGAAACTTGTCTTCTGATTGTGTTGTGGCTTTGGGTCTGCCAGACCTCTTCTTGTCAGAGTTTCTTCCAGTTTCCAAGTGCCTTTTGATGGTGTAGGAAACTGTACTCACCGACACTTGGCTTACTTTGCAATTTCTCTAAAGGAAAGACTACACTTTTAAGGGTTATAAGGTCTGTCTGTCTTACTTTGTTAATTGTCTTTTTCTCGCCATTATGATAGCAATATACTACTTCCTGCAGTAGTCCATGAGCCAAGACCCGAATTTTGGATATCGGTACCACCCGGGGTGACTAATTCTCTTAGGTGTTTTTAGCTTGCTACATGTCTCTAGTTTATGTTTTGATATGATAGCCCTTGCACACTGGTAGCTTAATGGTCGTTATCACTTCTTGAATAGACACACCCTACCGAAAATTCAGAAAAATTTTAAAATGTCAAATTTGGGGACAGGAATGCCTAAATGTCACTAAAATGAATATAGTAATTGTCACATTTAATACAAGTCCTGTAAATACACACTAAGCATGCCAGGGCTTGTACTTACTATTATGGCAAATTACTCCTCCTCAATATCATCTACGTCAGACTCGGAATCTGACTGTTGTGCTACCGGCTCTTCTTCAATAGCCTTGTTCTGGCATGTCTGTAACCTGCACATGTCCGTACACTTCAGGCCATTGCTGAGGCAAGTGCACTTAGGGAGTTCGCATGACCGCACACACTTGCAGGACAGTAGCTGCATAACAGCATCTGGTGCTGGTGAGCCTCGCATCCAGTTGACAGCAAGCTTGCCGTCCTCATCTGTCATCCAGCCGCAGTCTGTTGGGTTCGCAACAAATGGCTGGCTCTGCAGACTTCTCCTCCAGATCGCAGCCTGGTAGTTTGCACGTAGTGCATGCATGAAGAGGCAGTCCTCACAAGGAGGGAGTTGACTTGACTCCACCTCTCCACGTCTCGCACAGAACAGCTCATACCGAAGCTTGTTCACCTCAGTTGTGTGGGTAGATGGCAGGTACATGTGGCAGGTGATTTCCTGTAGCTTCTCAAATAGTTCAGGAGACACTTCCCATGAGCGCCCAAGTTCGTGGAAAGCATCCTGGTATGTCTTGTCCATCTTCACCTGCTTGACATTTCTGTTGCGGGAGCATTGATAGTGGGCAGGTAGCTTACAGTGTCCTGGACCACTGCAATGTCTCTGCGGATTTTGATGTTGAACCCAGTCCAACTGCTGATGGACTGGTTCTCATGGTCTGACATTCGAGTAAGAAGCCAAATATGGTTCTTGGTCTTTGAATCCTGGACCTCTTTGGTAGTGTCGACATACGCAGTCTCAATCCTGGGTGGCCCTGCCCGCCGCCCAACATTGTATATTGGCAGAATTGATGCGGTCGGAGTGATGCTTCTTATCTTGGACTTGGTAATCTCTGGCAGGACCTTCTCTGGCACAGAGCCTGCAACCTGGGACTGGACAGCAATGCCATTGACTCTGTGAGAAGTACCTGCTCCACTTAGTGTCTCTTCAAGTCGGTCGATGTTATCCCAGCCAGGGTTGTGAACACACAGGGTAGATGTTTGCTGGCAGTGGAATGTCATCCTTTGAACATTCCAGCTTCTGGATACAAAGGGCTGTATCGATCTCCTCAAACATTGAGTAGGACACACAGTGGCCAAGACGATTCAGAGTTCGGATCAGTTCTGTGTTTCCTGTCAAACACAAAACAGCATTGGACAGCAGTACGTGCTTGGGTGGCTTTGTCTTGCCACTGGTAAAGCAAAGACCAAGTCACTGCCGAAGGATGTGGCAAGACGTTGAGCTCTTTCAGAGGGAGTTTGACACTCACACTCTCCTGTCAGCAGGGTGTGCAGGAATTTAGTGACTGCTGCAGAATGACATTCTGATCTGTATCGGGAGGCCATGGCTGACTCACATCTTGCTTATTGATCTCATTCCTCAGCTGCATTCCTGCTTTGGTTAAGATATCTTCAGAGTTAGCTGCTCTTGCTTCTTGCAGATCTTTTTTCATTTTCTGTGCTTGTCGGGCAAGGTCGTCCATTGAGAGGCTGCGTGGATAGATTAGAAGCTTTCCTTTCTCATCTGGGACAAAGCGTAGTGATTCCCAACTCGGTTTCAATCTTTCGGCGAACATGTTTTCTTGTCGCTGGTTTCAGTTGGATAATACCACGGGACATCATGGATCTCTCAAGCCTAGATTTGAGGTTTATCATAGGCAGTACCTCTGGGTTGGGAAATAATTCAGTCCTTATATACAAGAAGAGTTCTCGAGGGCTTCTATCTCAGCCTCTTCGTAGCGTGCTCCCTCGCTTTCTTCCTGATTTTCACCTGCACCAGACCTGGCGGCCGCTGGGGAATCATCTTTTGTGAAGAGTTTGTAGCACGACTTGTGGTAGTGACCCTCTGCAGCAACAAGGTCTCTGCAGTAAACCAAGGATTCTCTGGTTGAGTTTCCTTGTTGCTGCTCTGCGGATCTTCTCATCTGCTCGTAGCTCAACACACTGGATGAGTGGCTCCCTTGTCTTTGCTGCTTTCATGTACTTGCTTGACTTCTCGCAGAAGAGACATACTTTGCATACACCCTGCTAGTACTAGGGGCATCCCTTGATGCCCTCCTCCTGGGGTCGACGCTTGCTGATTCTATCTTGACACCCTTGGCAAGGATAGAATCCAGTGACTTCTTCATTGTAAAGAGACTACGACATTTACGGTGATAATGTATGTGTGGTATTCCTCCTTCTTCAAGGCCCTTGGCTGCTTCCAGGACTGGATCATGCTGCCTGATCTCTGCAGCCCTGAGCAATGTGTTCCAGGAGTCCAAATCCTGTGGTGACACCAGAGCATCGCTGTCATCATCAGAGCAGTGGATGATACAGTCGATCCGTGCTCTCTTCCTCGCTGATGGTTGCATCATGCCGTCAGACAGTCAGCACACACCTGCAAAAAAAATATCACCATTAAACATTACATGAACAAACAAACAAACACATTAACATGGAAACCATTCTACATATGTTTGCTCCTTCCAATAATAAATTATCCCAAAATATCACAAAAAAATCACCAAATATGAAATAACCCTAAATATGGGGAAACTTGAAATATACATCAGAATAACTCTTGTAGAGAATCAATTAGCTACAAGAGCTGTTAGAATATATTTTTCAATTTCTCCATATTTAGGATTTATTCCAGATTTATGGGAAAATACCCAAATTAAATTTTTTTAGGGTAAATCCAAAATATGAGGAAATTTGAAAAATACCTAGGAACAACTCTGGTAGAGAATCAAATTCTACATAGGTGTCCAAAGTTTCGCGTTGATCGTGTGATTGATTTTAAAGAAAATGAGGAAAACCCCGAGCGTCACGCTGAAAATCTGTTTTTATGGGTAGCACCCCATTGCATCACAAAATCAGACTAAGCTACCAGTGCGGGAAGGCTATCATATCTTAATGTATTTACAGTCACTCTATAAACATTTTAGTACCATTCGTGTTTAGTCACCCAGGTGGTACCGATATCTGGCCTGGCTCATGGACTAAGTGCAATATTGTCCAAATAATGCTTCAGAGGGTGCAGCAACACAGTCTGTTCCAACACTGCTTTTATACAAACAGAGGGTTTGTAACTAATCAACAAAAGTTGGAACCTGTAGGAATTGTTTGCATCAACTTTCAAGGCTTAATTTACTTCCATTGCTGCAGAACAGCTGCAGTTGCTAACCCATTAATTGTTCCCTGAAAAGGGCCTTTTTTAACAACTCTGAAATTTATATTATTTTCCAGTTTTTGGTAACATAAACTTTTTTCTTTAACCTCTGTCAGTTTACCACTTAGCTTTGTACCATTTCAGGTTATTCACTGGGCTTGAACTGCTTAAATTTCAGTAACAACTTTAAAATGGGGTTGTTCTAAAACTTTTGATCGGTAGAGTACATCAACATTTTCCCAGTAACTAATGTGTTGATATTGTGATGTGTATGGGGAAGGGTAGGGACCTCTGGTGGTATATAACTGTGATGGAAATCTTCATGCTGTTGGCTCTGCCTTGGCAGGGCTGTGCTTTCAGGTGATGCATATGATGTCACATGTCAATCATTTGAGATCTGCGAGTTGTCCCATAAATCTGTGTTAATCCATCTCCCCCCCCCTCCTTTTTACGATTACAACCACTGCTGCTCTCCCAATTCCAACCCCACTCTTCATCCCCACCAACTCCCTTGGACATGCAGGATTGCCGGGAATTGTTTTGTACACATGCAAAGACATGCTGTTTAGGGCGATATAACACTTCACCCATGGGCATGATAAAACCATCCGTCAAATTTAGATCCATAGGTTTTGTGCTTTGAAATTGGCCAATCACAACTCAGTTAACCATGGCCATGTCCCATGGGTAGGGGATACCAAAGCCCCTTATTGAGCATGGCATCACACGTCCATGCATGTGACAATATTAAAAGGCTCAGTTTGTGTCATTATTTATTAAAATCCCTCCCACAGTTTCTTCGCGAGGACCTGCAATGCTCTGACCCGAGCGCACGACACAGTTCTTTTCATCGAGAGGATTCGGCAGTGAGCTTTGCGGAAATGTGGGATGCTTGGAGAGCATCTGAAGGTCGGAATCTTGTTTAGCCGGTGGGAGTTTCAATGAGAATACATTTCTGGTTAACGGTGAATTCAAGTTGCTCAGTGTGATACTTTAATTTGTTGAGTGACTTGTTTCATTGGATGTAATCTCCCGAGTTGGATGTCAGAATGTCGAATGACTTCCTCGCGGGGCACAAACTATTCCTCTTCATTTTTGGTTTCGGTTTAGAGGATCAACTTGGAATGTTTTCATGTTTAGGTTAATAAGTGTTGGAGCAATTGCAGGTGTACCTTATCATTGCGCCTTTACTCCAAGGATTGCGCTGAATCCCGAACATCATCATATTGCATCTCGTTTGTTGTGATATTTCTTACTACCTTATTCAATTACTCTGTAAGGATCATTCCTTGTGAAGTCTGTGTCTTCCAAAGTTTGTCACACCAGCATTCCTAACACTTCCAAAGTTTGTCTCACCAGTACTGTGCCCAGAGAAAGTTCTCACCAGCCTTGACTTTTCATCTGTGATGGGGCCAAATGTCATGAGTCACCGTGCTCTCAAATCCTGCTCTGCTTCTCTCGCTTCTCCTCTGTCTGCTCTTTTCAACCGTCATCCTATCCTTCATCTTGCATCGCCTTCCATCTGCAACATTACTCCAATCGATAAGATTAGTGCAAAAACACATCCCCCTAATTACATACAGGCTGGTGAGCTCACTTCCAATTAAAAGCAAAGTCGTGGAATCCATCTTCATAACTGATATTAAGTTTTCCCTTTCTCAAATGGCCTGATCCCTGACTATCAGCTTGGATGTGGTTATGCTGCTGCTTCTCTTTCAACAAAAGATGAAGGCCCTAGATTAAAAAAGTCAGGGCTGTGTCACTGGACATATCATATATCTCAGGCTTTCAACACCATCTGACACCCTGCTCTAGTTGCCAGTTGTTCTGACTGTAGAATATGAGGCAACCTTCATTCCTTTCTTCATTTCCTCCATTCGTGCTAGCATTGCATAGCTCAGAATCCTCTCATCTTTCCCAGTAGAGGCTGGAGAGCCCAGGCATCGTTTTGGGCTCGGTCCTATTCCTACACTAAGTACTTCTCTGATACTTTTTTTCCTCTTCATAGGTGACTCCTCATTAGGCCATACAATTCCCCCGTCTTACCGACACACCAGCAGCTTCCCTCTCTGCTGGTTTGGAAAGTGTAAGATGTTGGTACAATGCTTGGAAGATGCCTTTCAATCCATGTGTATTGCACCCAAACACTTCCATGCCAAATTTGGAGAGGATTGGTTCAGGAATGAAGGAATGGTGTGCGATTGTTATTGTTGGAAAGAAAAGAGTAAAAACAAAATGTCACTCCTCCCTGTGGGATAGGGGGACATAATAATCAGTTTAAAACAGGAAAGGAAACTGAAAATATCGGACAGGGAGAAGAAAAGTATAAATAGAAAAGAGAAACTGTTCAAGGTAAAAGGTACAGCATTGTTGAACACAGTCTTCCAGGATAAATGAAGTGTCGAGCTGGTTATAAATGTTAAAAAAAAGTTTAAAAAATATACTGCAAGTCAAGAAAAAAGGAAAATCCTCCTTGATGGAGTTCTTTGTGAAAACATAAAACATTGTTTTTTGTTTTAGAAAATGAACACGTGACCATTTAACGGAGAGCGCTTTATGCGTAAAATAACTTTGAAGTGACTGTGGTGGTGTACCTCCGGCTTTACCTGCCGGACCTTTTGTTTCCAGCATGTCTACACGTAAAGAAAAGGAGATGTGTGTATTGATTACATATACGTGCATATTGATTCTGGACATTGCTTTGTCATTCCTCCCGTGCTGTTGGATCGACAGTGTACAAATGGACCTCGGACGACGTTCTTCGATGGGTGGAAGAAACCGTGGAGTTACCGCAGTACTTGGAACTATTCAGGGATCATAACATCAGTGGGCCACATCTTCCCCAGTAAGTAATGTGATGGCATCCCATTCATAATCATGTAAACATTGCATAATGGTTTTGTCCTGTTAATCGAACCCTTAATTTTAGCTCATGTGCAATTAGAATTCCAGATAAGGTATTGTCATGGTACTCCGTCCGTCCGTCCGTCCATCCGTCCCTCTCCGATTTTGACTTATCCGGCCAAACCGCTCGGCCGATCCGGCTGAAAGTTGGCAGCAATGTTCCCCTCCTGACTGGGAATGGGGATTGCAAAGCTCATTCCAGTCATGTGACTTTAATAGATCAAAATGGCTGACTTCGTATATTCCTGCAAATATCTTCTTCTCCAGACCCACCAGTCAGAATGCTACCAAATTTGGGTTACAACATTAGTCGAGGGTAAAGCCTGGTGTTGGCTTAGTGGTTCGGGTGGCGGCTTGGGATCCTAGGGTCCTCAGTTCAAGCCCCGTTGGCCACTGAATTAATACACCAGGGGGTTGACTCAGCCTGTCATCCTTCCGAGGTCGGCGAAATGAGTACCAGTGTGTGCTGGTAGAGGGGCACTGCATCATCGACACAGTCGCGCTTCCAAGAAATGACAGCTACCCCGGCAGCTAAGCTGCCATACGCTAGAAGAAGAAGAAGATGAGTTGAGGGTAGGGATGTTAAATTGCGAAGGTCATGCTGATCACATGACCTGAAGTGTGTCAAAATGGCTGACTTGGTCAACTGTTTGGAAAATCGTGCAAATTCCTTCCAAAATCTTCTTCTTCAGACCCATCAGTCAGAATGCTACCAACTTTGGGTTACAATATTGGGCCAGGGCCCAGATTAGCTTGAGGGCCAGTGGTCCTATTTTTATTTAACCTATTTTGTATGGTCCCAAGTATACGATTTGGCAGTATGTTGTCCTGATGAGCCCATAGCAAGGGCAAAATCTGGATCGGTGGCTCTGCATTCATTTATTAGTGACCATAGAGGCATAACTCTTAGTCTGTAAAGACCTGAGTGCCATACAGATGCCATCATAGTTTGGAGGTGATGTGTCGGCATAATTTATGTGTGTTACGTTAGTGCCATGTCACACTGAGGATAGGTCTCGAATGGCTGGTCACTCCTCTCAAACGCCTGGTCCTGCAGGTCAACGTCCTGCGGCCAACTCAATGGTCTGGCGGGTTGCTAAGCAACCACGGACGTCAATTAAACTTGCCAACCCGAGCAGGGTTCTCCGTCTGACACCGTTTACCTGTTGTTGAGCTGACCCAATCAATCGAGGAACGTGCCCTCAACAAGTACCTGTCTATTTATTCAAGTATGGCCAAGCAAGAACCGTAGGTACACACTGGCTAATGAGAGCAAATTACGTGGGGTAGAACTACCCATCTAAACTAGAATGAGGACTGTGCTGGACCAATCGTAAGAGACGCTATGAGCAGGTTGGTAGAACATTTACCAAGGCTTACTTAAAGGCAGGGGGGAATGAGGAAAGTTATATGGTACATTTAATTACAAGAGGGTTTATTCACAAGGTTATTCATCCAGCAGGGACATACAGTATACGTCTGGTGCTGCAAAAGACATACAATGAAACATATTGTTGCGGGGTCGGGTGAGAAGACCACAAGGTGGGGGGAGCTACGTCAATTCCCACCAGACTCCCCGGAATTGTAGGCCGGCGCTCACGGATAATTCCGTGACGCGGCGGGTCGCTTAACCGACCGTGGACGCCAATAACTCAACCGCGTGACCTAGGGTCCTCCCGCATATGGACTCGGATTACCTAATTAACCACGCTGTTTAACCACCGGGGAACCACGCCCTCGGTACGCCTTGTCCGAACCAGATCACTCTGCCGGATCGGATCACCTTTCCGGATCGGATGCAGCCGAGCGACACTGCCAAGGACGTACCGGCTAGAAGGAATGGACCGTTGGGAATAAAGACCCGGCTAAACCTGGATCCGAACCATGCTGGACCAATGAGAGAAAAGACAAAGGCGAGCTGGGAACATTTCTACAACAATTATTTATTTACAGCAAGCGAGGAAAAGCATGTGGCACAACAAAGGTTTATTGGGTATGTAACGCAGGGAAAGAGGAGAGGGGTGTGGGGGGTGCGACAATTATATAAGCAACTTACCAAAGCAGACACAGTGCAGACTTGATGCGACATTATTCACAGTAACAACAATAAAGGATCTTCTACAGGCTTACTTATCAGACAGGTGCCAGCACACTCAGACACACACACAGAGAAAGAAACCCCAATGAAAAGGACTCTTGCAGCCAGGGAGGGGGTTGAGGTTATAGTTTTCGGTACCTGGGCGTTTCGGGGAAAGGGATGCTCCGTGGTGTGGTACCCGACAATGGTTGCGTAGTTCGGGCCGCAAACGCACGTGTGGAGATCGTGTTCCGAACAGGAGGAGCTTGTGTAGAGAAGGGAGGAGTCCAGAGGGCGAGGGTGGCGCAGTAGGCGGGACCAGGCAGGAGGCTTGGTCGAAAAGCAGGAAGCGAGGTCGTGTGGGCGGAAACGAGG
>CM068963.1:62658857-62676962 GCA_035128595.1 Eptatretus atami
TAGACCAAGTTTTGAGCGAGCGGAGGTGTTTTCAGAGAACTTTTGTGCTATTCATTTGAAAAAAGAGAGTCTTGGAATGGATAAACCTATTTATATAGGAACATCAATTCTTGACTTGTCAAAGTCGTTAATGTATGACTATTACTATATAATTTAAAATCAAAGTATAAGGATAATGTGTTATTGTTATATATGGATACAGATAGTTTTATCTTTTAAAATTAAGACAAGTGATGTATATGAGGATATGATTGATAATATTGATATATATGATACAAGTAATTATAAGTCAGGTGATGTGTTGTTTTAATCAAAGAATAAAAAGGTTATTGGTAAGTTTAAAGATTAATTGGGTGGGAAGGTCATGAGTGAATTTATAGGATTGAGATCAAAGTCATGCTTTTACGTATATTGATAATAATACATTGAAAGGTGTGATAAGAAGCTAAAGGAATAAAGAAAAATATAATCAAGGAAACAATAAACTTTAAACATTATTACAACTGTTTAACCTTAAAGAAGGAAGAGTACAGAAAATGAATACAATAAGAAGTTATATACATCAATTATATACAGAAGAGATAAATAAGAAAAGCAATTAGGAGCTTTTGATGATAAAAGATATATTTTAGAGAATGGAATCAATAGTCTCCCTTATGGCTACAAGTATAAGTGTTAAGATATTGGGTTGGGAACTTTAATAGGCTACCGCCGTCTTTTTACTGATTTATAAATGATAGAACCAAGCAATAACCAAACCAAAGAGTGGAGATGTAATCAGCCTTGGTATTTAAATGGGAAACATAAAGAATGTGAGAAACATCAAATATGTCTTATTGAAGAAATAACCAGGATAAAAGTAGATAAAACAAATAAGCGAATACATTTAATTACAAATAAGTTGGAGGATGTATAGAAAAAAATTAATATTCTTGAATGGACTGAAAACTTTGATGGTTATCAATTGAATAATGGAAAAACAATTTACTACAATCTCAAAATGATATGTGGCTCAGGAGGTGGTCAAACAAGAGCATTAAGATAAGTTTATCATTTCATTTCTGCACAACAAAGACATTTAAACCAAGAACCAAGTTCCAAGTTATTCTTTGTGAATATACTCGATGGAAATGAATGTTAAAAGAAAATTAAGTTATTCCCTGAAGTATAACATGGACAAATATTCGTTGGTTCGCTCTTTGAGTGGAATGAAAATATGAAAGGGAAGAAGTGCTTTAATCACTAAGTCTCAATCTTTCAGTCTCAATTTTACATTTGCTTGTATGGGAGGGAAGGGGATAGGTGGGGAGAAAATGAGTCTCCTGTTTTGAGCGTTTGGGGCTTGGGTCAGAAAGTTTTTCCCTTTCCCCCATTCATTTGAATGGGCGTCTCAGAAACCCCATTTATCATCTACTCCCGTGGTGCTTGTTGGTCGCTCCCTGGATCTAAATGTGTATAAATGGTGGAGTGTAATACGGGTTATTTCATTATTTGTAATGATGTGATTTATTGCCTCAGTTATTGCATGATTCAGCTCCTGAACATCCATAGGTAAAGAACAGATGACAAAAGGAAAGTTACTTTACCAGTTAAGAGTAAATCTGAGCATCCTCTGCACCATCCTGCGCGTTTATCGGTACGACAGGTAAAGGTATGAAATGCATCATTAAGTCATCTGGTTTAATATGTCATGGCCAATACATTAGTGAACACTCGGCTGTCAGGATATCTCAGAGGTATGGCACTCACCCATGAGCCACCTGGCCTGGGTTTGATTCCTGACCCGACTATATATATATATATATGGTGCTTCACAGGCAGATTGTTGAATCAATTAGTTCACTGTCTGTGAATGAGATATAAACACAGGGACCAGTGCTCCAGCATTTACTGGTCTTTTGTAAAGAGTGGGTGAGCTATCCCCGGAATCCCAAACAAATTACAAATTCCTACTTTAACCTACAGGGGGAACCACATCAGCAGCACAGCCGTGCCTCCAGAAATTTTCCAACATTTTGACATGATGTGCAGCGCTATATATGTAACGAAAGAGATTGTTTTCCCACTGATTGATGTATGTACCTGCACTACAGACCACTTATCCTAACTCTCAAGTTGACCCACAGGTGTTTACCACACCTGTACCATCATCCGTTGTAATTTTGAAGCCGTAGATTTCCTCTTTTCCTCCTGTGATCCAAAGGTAAAAGTCTTTAACTTTGTCCAGGTCTGAAAAGTAAGGTGCAATATCATTTTTGTTGCAGCCAGTCAGCTTGTTCAAGGAAGCATCCTTCACGTTCTTTCAAATCGCCAACATTACTTGGTGAAATGCACTAAAAGGTGTAAAAGGCATAGCCAGGTGAAAAATTGGAGGTTTGATTACCACTGGTGTGGGATCTTCATTGCTGTGGCAGGAACACACTCGAGACTGCGGTCGGAAATATATCGCATTAAGTTTTCATGATGATAATGCAAGATATTATTGTGTAAATTTTTTTATTTGAAATTCCTCAGTTTACGTTGGCATTGGTCAATATAAGGGGTCGAAGGAAGGATGGTACCATACAGAGTTACACCATTAAATCCAGGATTTATGTAAGCTGATGCATCTCCCGATTAATGTCTCCATTGTATGGGGGATTGGGATGACAGGATGGTCTAGACTCTAGAGGTATGCACACTCACCTCCAAGCTGTCTAGCCTGGGTTCAAATCCTGACCCAGCTATAAGCTGTCATCCTGGTGTTTCACAGGCAGGATGATTCATCAATGTGTGTGCTGTCCCCTTGGAGGGATGTTAAATGGGAATCCTGTCTGCCAGTGTTCATTGGTGGATGTTAAAGATCCCATGGTGTCCTTTGCGAAGAGTAGGCGAGCTATCACCGGCACCATGGCCAAATTCCAAATTCCTGCTCAAACCAGCAGAGGGCACTGCACCAGCGGCACAGCTGTGCCCTCAGCCAATGATGCTACCCTGCATCCTTGTGTTACACATGAAGGAAGAAGATAGGGGACTTGAGAAAACTTGATATTTGGATTTCTAAATTACAACTGATGATAGATGAGCGAGCTCCTCCATCATGCCAAATAAATAAATTTCCCCTTCTTTATTTACAATGCTTCTGTGAAGTTGTCCTGTGCTATCATAAACTTTTCCCTTTAAGGACATTCTGATTCAACATGTTCCCCCTCACTCCAAGGCTCACACAGGCCGAAGAAGAGCAGCGCAATGTTGAATCGGAGAAGCGGAGCTTAGAGTCACGTCTGCGCACCCGCTTTGAACGGATGAGAGCAGTCGGGGGTGGATCGGAGAACAAGGAACTGGGTGCTGATGCAGACGAGAAATATAAGGGTGGAGAGTGTGGGGCAGACCAGGTACGTTTTTGCAACATCATTGTATCTTCATGTCTGTGCAACCGTTTATGAGACACAATGCAATTCTGTCTTTTCCCTTGAATTTCTGTCACTGGGATGGTGATGATGATGGGAAGCTAGAATGGCACTTGGTAGAGCACATCCCTCCGCCAGGCTGAACAGTTTACGATTTGTATCCCACTGATAGGCCAGATCAACATCTGGACCTGAATCAAAATCGAATCGGCTTGTTCTTGTCAACTAACCAACTCATCCACCAAGTTTTGTCATAACTCGTCCACAACATTATGAGATATTGTGCTATATATCATTTTTTGGCCCATCTCTCAATGGTGAAGAGTCGCTTAAAAACAATTCTTGTACCTGCATCTGGATCTTCACCAAAATCGAATCAATTCATCCTTGTCACACACCCAACCTATTCACAAAGTTTTGTCCTGTTCACAGACAGACAGACAGACACACACACACAGGAGTGAAAACATAACCTCTGTCTACCTTTGGTGATGGAGGTATTGAGGGAAAAGTCATTTATATTCAAGATCTCGGCTCCTGGAAGAACGAGGTGGCTGACTGAGGATAACAAGACCACACACTGACAGTCGGTCAATGGAGGAACATTTGGACAAAACAAGTAAAGAAATGAGCAAACAGGAAATGAGAAGAGAGGAGGGGAGGAAACAGTAACCCGCAAGTAAGAGATTTGGGTGAGGAAGAGTTAATGGGGGTTTGAAAGATTGTGGGTAAGAATGAATGGGAGGCTGTGGATATGAGATGGTGGTGCATTACCTGCTTGAAGTCCTGGAGGAAGGAGTGGGATTGAACAATTTACTGGAAGGTTGTTCCACAAACAAGAGAAAAGAAGAACAAAATAGTTTAGGAGTGCAGTCAACCTGCATGTCAGAGGTTTAACCGGCAAGGAGTTATTGGAAGAATGAGTGTGCGTGTGTGTCCTGGAGTTGCTGGAAGGGTCAGAGGACTGAGATAGCAGAGGGAGGAGAGGCATTAAGAAAGAATATCTGAGGTCACCAACTGACCTGCATTGTGAGAGCAAGTGGGCCATGTGCTCCGGCCTTGTCGCAGGAGATTTGATTCCACAGAATCCAGGAGAGACAGATTTGATGCTGGGGTCCCGGCCCGTAGGCAAGAGCAGTACTGCATCAAACGAGAGACAAAGGCCTTGTGGGCTGAGAGTTTTACCGTAATGGCATCCCTTAATCATATGGAAAGCGAATTTCACCAGAGAACTGTCACATGATAACAGCTTACATTGTGAGTTATCATCATCCATCCATTAGGAGATAGCCACACCAGTATAATATGTAACCGTATAGGCAGTCATACTACACCCAGTAGTAGAGTGATTCAAGCAATGGTTCCCAGGATTGAAATACATTATAAATATGTAAAAACATGACCACTGGATCTGTGGCTTATCTGGGCCCTGGCATAATGTTGGAACCCAAATTTGGTAGAATTCTCACTGGTGGGTCTGGTGAGGAAGATTTTTGAAGGAATTTACGTGATTTTCCCAAAAGTTGATTAAGTCGGCCATTTTGACACACTTATGGTTACGTGATCAGCATGACCTCTGCAATTTAACATCAGGACCCTGTCCTAATGTTGAAACCAAAATTTGGTAGCATTCTCACTGGTGGGTCTGGAAAAGAAGATTTTTGAAGGAATTTATGCGATTTTCCCAAAAAATTGACGAAGTCGGCCATTTTGACACACTTCCAGTTACATGATCGAAATGACTTCAACAATTTAACATCCATACTCTGACCTAATGTCGTAACTCAAATTTGGTAGCATTCTGACTGGTGGATCAGGAGAAGATTTTGGAAGGAATTTGCAGGACTGCCATTTTGACACACTTCCGGTCATGTGATCGGCATGGCCACCGCAATTTAACATCAGGACCGTGTCCTAATGTTGTAACCCAAATATTGTAGCATTCTGACTGGTGGGTCTGGAAAAGAAGATCTTTTAAAGGAATTTACGCAATTTTTCCCAAAAATTGACTAAGTTGGCCATTTTGACACACTTCTGTTCACGCGATCGGCATGACCTTCGCAATTTAACATCTCTACCCTGGCCTAATGTTGTAACCCAAATTTGGTAGCATTCTGACTGGTGAGTCTGAAGAGGAAGATTTTTGAAGAAATTTACTAAGTCAGCCATTTTGACCTACTTTAATTCATGTGACCAGAACGAGCTTTGCAATTCCTGTTACTAGTCGGGAGAGGAACGTTGCTGCAAAATTTAAGCCGGATCAACCCAGCAGTTTGGCCGGAGAAGTCAAAAAAGGAGACGGATGGACGGACAGAGGGACAGATGGTGCGCGATGACAATACCTTATCTGGAATGTAAATTCCAGATAAGCTAAAAATCTAAGTTTGGCTCATGAAATATAATTTATGGGAAGAATTACAACAAGACTCCATCGACAATAGAAATGTTTAAGGTGGAAACCAAAACTCTCTAAAATCAATGTTAAGTATCTGAGGGTAAGTTCATCATGCGATAGATGATGGTTGAGTACAGGTATTGCCAATGGCTCTGCTTATGTACAGGTGTGGATGTTGAGAAGAATCGACTATACATTAACAAGAAGCATCTCATTGGATATATATCTGCTCATCATTGCTGAGAAGAGGTAATCAAACCGAAAGGATAGAATGGGAAGTGGGATGAGCAAAGCTCGAGAAATGTTTCTTCAAAATGTGGATAAGGATCATGATGATCTTTAAAGCAAGTTTAAATCCCTCAACAACAATCAATGATACTTTCGGAAAGATGACAATAATAGATCATGTACAGGAGGACATGGACAGTGAAGTCAGATTGAGGATTAGTGCACGTTTGTGGCTGCCTCTCAGGCAATGACGTCAGTGATCTACACAATAGTGATGGAACCCTGACTCCTGACAAGTACAAGAAGATGCCAATGCATCCGATCCATAATGGCATTCCCTCAAGAACACGAATCGTCAAACAGATTCATTTTCCAACAAGACGATCCTTCCCAACATGCAGCAGATGTGGTGAAATGATATCTTGATGTTACTAAAGAGGTGAAAGAAGCCTCCTTGCACCAATGACTGGGTCTGCACAAACACCAAACATGCACATTATGGAGGATGTAATAAGGCCTTGGATAAGAACTGAGAAGATCATAGCATGACCAAAAACCTTCCCTGAATTGTGGGAGCAATGTCGGAGTATTTGAAACAATATTCTACAATCTTACTACAAAACATGAGTACATTGTGCAAGTTATTCTCATTCTTTTCTTCTATCCTCGTTAACGCCCCCCTTCTGAATCCAACCCCAGTCCCTCCTCCTTCTAGGTTTCCAGTTTTTCCATCCTGAGAGTTCCCTCTGTATCCATCTTACCCACCCGATGTGTTTGTGCCAAGTCTTTCCTGCCCCCTATTTCTCCCACACACCCACCGTTGTTGTCCAAGTTTGCCTCCATCTTGTCCTTCAACTCCGCTGTTGGTATTTCTCTCTTTTTTCTCTCTCTCTCTCCCTCTCTCTCTCTCTCTCTCTCTCCTCTCTCTCTCTCTCTCTCTCTCTCTTCTCTCTCTCTCCCTCTCTACTGTTCCCTTGGTCCTGTTACTCCTTGATCTGATCAGTGTACTTGCCCTTCCATTAGCCTCGACTGTGTATACAAAAAAATCCATTGAACCTGCTCTCTACCTATTTAGTCTTTGTGACTCCTGTGTGTGGATAGCCTGGTTGTCTGCTTTTATTATCATTTCTAATACCAAAGATATAATTACATCCATTTTTTGAGTATCTCAGGTTCTAGGTAAAGGAAATGAAGTGAGGGTGGGGGAGGAATTGAGAGGAATAAACTTCAGAAAACGAACAAAGAGGGATGGGGGGTTGGAAGGAGAGACTGGGATATGTTGGGAGGTGGTAGATTCACTCTTTGCATAAGTAATACGGAGATGACGCCTTATTACCATCATTTTACACATTGTTTACCTAACCTCTTCTTCACTTTATTCTCAAACCATTCTCTATTTCTCTCTCTTCGCCATCGTGCATCCTCAGTTGCGAGCTTCACTTCATCGTGCAGAAAAGGAATTGGCAATGCTCCGAGAATCGTCCATCACCACACCTGCCTTGAGGCCGTGGCTGCAGCTGACTTACGAGCTCGAGGAAGAGCAGGGAGTACTACAGCGCAAACTAGCGGAGCAGCGACTCTTCTCTGCTCGTGAATTGGTGAGAGTTGAAATGAAAAGGTGAAAGTTGAAAAGCATCAAAATAGAAACACGATGTTGCTCAATGTAATCCCACAATATGCCTCTTGGGAAGATTAATGATGCAGCGTCACCTCCAGTAATAATAGTGGATGAACCTCCTCGTGCCATCAAGCACACAAGGTTGCCGAGGCTGTTTCATTGTTTAGTGGGCAAACCATGGACGGGTCGTCACTCCGATGTGGGATTCTCAGCGGGAAGCTGGTATTCATTCTGCCGACCTCGGAAGGATGACAGGCTGAGTTAATCCGCCTTGTGTTCTTTTGGCACAGCTGGGGCTTCAACTCAGGTCCTCAAGATCTGAAGTCAGTCACCTTAACCGTTAATGACGACCAAACAATGGCATTTCTTTTGTTTCCTTTACCTGAGGCCTCATGGTATATTCAGGAATGGTTAAATCATTTTCAACATCTGTAAAGCAGCTGGCTGCTGCTCTGTAGTTGTGTCTATCATCGTGCCGTTCTATTCTGTATCATCTCTGGTGTTTAAATGTGTAAGGATCTACACATTGGGCACAGTGTGAACATGGGAAAAGAGTTTAAAGTTCAGGTTTGACCATGTGTCGGTTAGCACAGGTTTGTGTTTGCACTTTTTCGATGAACAGAAGTTTCTGTTTGTCAAACACAGTTATTATTGGTCCTCTTCATCTCCTTTCAAGCTTGTGTCACATATGTCCAGGTGGGTGTGCTTCCGGGGTCGCACATTCTTTCCAGCAGTGGGTTATTTCTGGGAGAGGAGTCTTTATTGAGGCTTTGTTATTATTCTATAACTCACACTGATCGTACAACATTGCCGATAAAATAAAGGTCTTTTCCCTCCTGGGAGTTTCCTTCTGTATCCATCTTGTCCACCCCATGCATCCTTTCCCATTGTTTGGCCAAGTCTCCCTCTCTCTTGTCCTTCAACTCTGCAGTTGATGTGTCCTCCCCTCTCGACTGCTCCTTTTGTCATGTCACATCCTGATCCGTTCAGTGTACTAGTTCTTCCATGAGCCTTGACTCTGTATACAAAACATAGGGCCAATACCCCTGGGTGCTCACCTGGTAGAATAATGATACTGAGAAGGAAGCCAATGTGGGACAGAATCATCAAAATGTACCAATGATCGAATGCTATAGCAAATACCTATTTTGAGGGGTAACCCCTCTCCTGCCCGTAAATCCCCTTCGACCCTGATTTTTTAAGTAGCTTGAACAAACGTTGGTACGTAACGGGTGATCAAGGTTGTGGTCAAGTTTAATCGGAATTGCATGTGTTGTTTCTGAGAAGAAAGCAAATACCTATTTTGGGGGCAACCCCTGTAGACCCCCTTCGGGCCCGATTATTTTAATGCCATGAACAAACTTTGGTACATACAAGGTGATGAAGGTTGTGATAAAGTTTCATCGAATCGTATGTGTAGTTTCAGAGAAGAAGTTGCAAGTATTTGTGGATGAGCGGACGGACGGACTGACGGACGGACGACACGCCATCCCATAAGCTCCTGGAACTACATTCCAGGTGAACTCAAAAAGAAGGTTTTATCGAAAATGCCGCAGGTATGGTAGATTCTTGATCATTTGAATACCCTCCATTCAAAAACCACCAATTGGAATGGGGACCTGTTTTTATGTTTTTATACCAGGGTGTGGCAAAAAGATGAGACACATTTGAAATAGAAATATCTTTGAATTATAGAAGTTATTTATTCAACTGTGACATTTGTAAAGTACAAACATTGGAATTTATTTCAGAATACACTCGGTTTTGAAAACAATGTCAGTGTGTCCCCTCTGGTGGGTAAAAATGTTGTCATTTAAAATCCCCTCCCCCCCCCGCCCCCCCCCCCCTTGGTCTTAACACTTCAACTGTTCTGACACTCCTACCCCCAATAGCTTCACAAGAGCCTATCAGAATGGCCTGAATTTCACTTTTGTAATGTTTCTTTCGTTCATTGGTGTGGTGGCTGTCCTATGCACTCTCTCTTTTAAATATCCCCACAGGTAAAATACAATAAGCCTCTCTGTAGCACCAATGCCTCCGCCAGGCTGAACAGTTACATTTTATATCCCACTGATAGGTCAGATCTGGATCCGGACCTGAAACCAAAACTAATTGGCTTGTTTTTGTCACCTACCCAACTCATTAACTCCGCCATCTTCGAAGATGATGGAGGTTACTGTTTTCACCCCTTTCTGTTTGTTTGTTTGTTTGTTTGTTTGTTTTGTTTGTTTTTGTTGTGAACAGTATTACGGAAAACCTCTCGACGGATTTCGACGAAACTGGGGGGTAGGTATGTCCCAAGGATATGCCATTAAATTTTGGACTTGGTCCCCCCCCCAAAAAAAAAAATTGAGCAAAAAAAATATTTTTTTTTTTTTTTGCATTCTACATGTTTTAAAGTGATTTCCAACCCCCCCACCCCAAAAAAAATTGTACCCCCCCCCCCAAAAATAGAGAATTTTTTTTTTTGCATTTCTACATGTTTTAATGATTTCCAACCCCCCCCAAAAAAATTGTTACCCCCCCCAAAAAAAAATTTAGAGAAAAAAAAATTTTTTTTGCATTCTACATGTTTTAAGTGATTTCCACCCCTCCCCCCAAAAAAAATTGTTAGAGAAAAAAAAATTTTGCAACTTTTTTTTCAACAAAATTTCGATTTCTTTTTTTTGCATTTCTACATGTTTTAAGTGATTCAACCCCCCCCCCCCCCGAAAAAAAAATGTTGGAGAAAAACTATAACTGTCAGCACTGTTGAATCATATATTAATGAATAAGATATAAGGTTCACTTGAGTTACCCAGCAGTATTGGCGGCGGAGGTTTTGCACTCTCCCGAGTGCTCCCCCTCTAGTTCACCTTGTTTCTTCCCAATCCATCCACAACTTTTTGATATATCATGCTTTATATCTATTTTGGCTCCATCTCTCAATGGTGAAGAATCACTTTAAGAATTAAAAAATTCTCATTTCTGGATCTGGATCTTCACCAAAATGGAATCATTTCTTCCTCGTCACGCACTCGATCTGTCCGCCAAGTTTTGTCCAAATCCGTTCATAACTTTTTGAGATATCGTGTTCTGTGTTTTTAGCCCAATCACTCAATGGTAAAGAATCACTTTAAAAATTCTTACGTCTTGATCCATATCCGGATCTTCACCAAAATCGAATCATTTCATCCTTGTCACACTCCAAACCTGTCCACGAAATTTTGGCCGAATCTGTGTGCAACTTTTTGAGATATCCTGTTCACAGGCAAACATACAGACAGGGCTGTAAATATAACCCCCACTCACCTTTGGTGGTGGAGATATTCAGGAGGGCTGATATCAGATCTGGGAGGCCAATTTACATCTCCAAATCTGGAGATCAGTTTACCAGGAAAATGCTCTCACAGCAGTTCCATGCATCGCCTTGTGGTGTGTCATGTGGCCCTGTCTTGTTGAAACCAAAGGTCTTGCATGTTGAGTTCGTTAAGCTTTGAAATAAGAAATCAATTCAGAATTTGCTTATAGCATTCAGCATTAACAGTGACCATGTTTTCGTTTTCACCTTAAAAAAAACACAAGGACCCACAATCCTGTGAACTATGCGTGATTTTACACCAAACCGTCACATATACACTGTGTAAAGGGACTTTGTGAATATGGCATGGATTAACGGGTGCCAAAACCGAGTGTTGCTTATTAACATAACCACTTAAGTGGAAATGCGCTTCTTCTGACATAACGAGACGTGTAACAAATATGCGTCATCTTGAAGTTGTTGCTGGAACTAGTGTGCAAATTGCAATCGTTTTGCAGCATTTGTTGGTTGAAGGCATTGGGTAATTTAAATTATATAAGGGTGAAGATGCAGTTCACATTTCAGAATCCAATGGGTGGATCTTGTGCTGGTGCCGACTTCCTGCGACAAACGTCGAATAAAGGCAACTCCGGGGACTTGCCTGAATTGCTTGGTGAATCCGGTGTTCTGGTTGTTAGTGGCCTTCCTGTACATTTTTTTAATGCTGTAATTCGCGAGAGATACGTTCCTGAAAAATGCCGCGAATGTAGGGGCATTGTTTCAATGGAAAAAAGGGGAATAGGTTTCCGGCGGTTCATGGTTCATGAGGGAAAATCAAAAATCCTGTGAAAAACCACGAAAAACCGCAAATACACCCGCAAAAAAAGCGGAAAAAAACCCCGCGAATATGAAAAGCACAGGGCCGGGAATGTCGAAGCAGGTCGCATTTTATAAACCGCGAATGCGCGGGGTCTGCGAATATCGAATCCACGAATAGTAGGGTCCGACAATATATTGCTACGAATTCTGGCCCGCCTGGCGTGCGATCGGCCGCGTAACTCCAATGGCAGCCGCGTCGCCCACCGGACCCACAATTCAGTCGTGACCCTCCTTGGAACTACCGCCAGGAGCCAGTCACGGGTGGGGGTTTAACCTCACCAAACGAGTCGCGGCATTCTCCCGCGCAAAATAGGGTGAATCGCCGAATGTGATATACCAAATACCAGCGGCGGGTAACCTACCGAGGGGTTGCACCTAGCCGGCAGGTCGGCTAGGACACAAACCGCTTAAGGCGGTTCGTTCCGTGCTACAGGGAATCCGAGCGGTGTTATCCGCGACCTCGACGGTTCAGATTATTTATCTGGTGTTTAAAACCCACTACCAATCATCCACTTAAGATGCACTTTCAAAAGAGGGGAAGGAGCGTAACGAAGCGGGAAACATTTTAACAAGCAGCATTTATACAACATATAAACAAACAAGCAAGGGCAGTCATGCAATATGACAGCAAGAAATGAAAGACGTTGCGACCGACTATAGCTTAATATACAGGCACTTAAACAGGTTTACTTCACGGACTGGCGCCACAAACACCATAACAAAGCCAAAAGAAAGAAAACTCCATTCTGCGGCCGGTGAACCCTCTCTGGCACTGTTCTCCTCGTCCGACGTCGCGAGGTCCACCACAGACGCCTGGCGGTGGGGCTCCGCCGTCGCGTCTCGAGGCGTCGCCCTGGACCTCGCCACTCGCCCCGCCTTCAGACGCAGGTCGCTCAACGCCAAGAGAAGGGAGGGAGAGAGAACTCGAGCTCGACGACAAAGAAAGAGAAGAGATCCAGCAGCGACCCCGACAGAGGATGAGTTCGTATGACCAGAACAAAAGGACTTGACCTCGACCACCAAGAGAGGGCAAGCCGCGTCCTGTCCGCTTATATAGCTCGGGGCTCCGCCACCTTCGCTCCTCCGTTTTTCGGCTCCGCCTCCCTTCGAGAAGGTCCGGAAAAGGCGGCGTTCCCTCACCCGACCGCCTCACGCCGTGCATCACCAATCGGTGGCGAAGCTGCCTCCCCCTTTCCTTCATCACCAAGCGCGGGGAAAATTGGAGGCTGGGAAAAACCCCACAGGCCTCCAAGAGCCTTTTGTCTGCCAATTCCTTCTCGATCGGTTTTCCGACGCGGAAACCGTCTTACCGTGGTCCGCGGCGATGGCGTTGTAAGCGGGCGTAGTGCGATAGATGGTGGCTGATTGTTGTGGGGGGTGGTGTGAGCTGGTGGGCGTTGTGGCGTAGTTGGTGGCGTTGTTGTTTGGCGTGGAGGTTTGTTGGCAATGGTGGCCGTCAAAATACGATAGCATTAAAGCAAAAATGGCTTCTTCAAAGATCGCAGCCCGGTGAACCGAAGAATTCCCTTTAAACAATCGGTGGGGACCTATCTGAACACTCTCACCTTAACCGCATAGGCTAATCTAGGACCTTTATGGTGTATTGCGATTATTCCACAGCCGTAACAATAATTGCCTGTTCATGGAAGCTTGCCACTCATTTATTTTCTTTCTATGGTGCATCCCAAACTTGAAATGTTTTCTGATTCTGTTTTGCCAATTTTGCTGTAGTGTAGAATCTCTATGAAAGAAACATTACTCAACCATACAAATGCTACTTGTTCACATTGCCAATAAAAAATTGGCAGTGTCCAAATTCACCATCCTGAGGATTAATTGTTTTGTTTTTTTCAATCTCCAGTTCCATGCTGATACATCTTAAAAAAAACAAAAACAATAATTATCTTCCAAATTATCTTATAATTATATTCTCCTGAAATCCTGTCCCATCTTTTTTGCCACACCCTCGTGTCATTTATTGTAGAGGCCATAACCTTTGCTGTCTTGCATTGACGATTAAAAACCTTTGTTATTCACTTTTGTTGTTTTACCAGTCATAGAATTGTCTCACAGTTTCCGTAACTTGCAGTCACGACGGTGAAGTTTTACAGAATAAATTAATAAAAAAGAAATGATCCACATGCATAACTTGCATTTGCCGATGGACTCGCTCGACATTGCCATCCGAGTTTTGATAGGAAGATGATGACTGGGTAGACATCTTTCATGGCTTCACTCCATGAGGATGCCTGAACCAGCATTTTCTTACGAGTAGGTTACTGGTAACAATTGCTTGCCATCCTGGGTGGAGGAGCGGAGAAGGTTTTGGAAGGCTCAACGGCAAAGAGGAGAGGCGGTAAAAAGCAGAGCACCACCAATATCAGAGGCAACAGCCTTGTGCTTTTTGCCTCATTGTAGGAGATTTCAATGTTGTTGAGAAGGCTTTAGATCCCAGGAGTTCAGGAGAGACGGATGTGATGCTGCAGCCCCAGCCCATGGAGGAGAGCAGCACTAAGCAAATGTGCTATAGACAAAGCCTTATGAGACTATAAGTAGTTATTTATTAGCTCCCTGGACTTTAGCCAGGTGCATTTATGGCAATCGAGCAAGTGTCGCATAAGGTGAGTGAGTGAGTGAGTCATTTCAGTCAGGTCGATAACACCAGTCATTACATTTAACCAAAACTCCGATTTTGATGAAACTTGCACAAGCTTCATATCGATGCGCCTAAACAAGGTTTTTGCGCATCAAAATCTGTGCTCATTTGTGGGTCTACGGGTGGGAGGGCGGGGGGGGGGTTGAACCTCCCCCAAAATAGGTATTTGTTCTCTTCTGAAACTAACACAACCATTTCGATGGAACTTGACGCACAACATTCATTCACCCATGATGGACCAAATGTAATCAACCACAACAATAATTCTGTGCTCATTCATGGGGTTTACGGGGGGTCGGGGCGGGGGGTGGGGGGGTTGGACCTCCCCAAAATAGGGTATTGCTCTCTTCTCAAAACTACACACACGATTTATTTGATGAAACTTGACCACAACCTCGTCACCCCATGATGTATGAAAGGTGTTTCAGCGGCATTAAAAAACAATAAAAACAGGGTGCTAAGGGTCAGTGGGCATTTTATGACTGTTGCTCTTGATTTAGGTGAGTTCAGGACACGCGGTCCTATTTTTTATTCAAGGGGTGACTCAGAAAGAAAAGGAACGCCCATTGTGGTGGCATTTGGAGTCCAGCTTTGATATGTTGGGGGGGCCCAAGAAGGTTTTGGGTGATGTTGAGGCCTAAAGGTTGAAGAGATTGAACTCCTCCTCTTCTGTGGCTGACTGTGGAAGTGGATAGGTGGCTTCATTTAATGATATATTTTGAGTGATAAGGTGAGACTGAGATTCTTCCAGGATAGAAGGACTGCTTATTTATCAGACCAGAGTCGAATCATTTCCAATTGGAGAGACCAGCGTGCTGCTGCTGGCAGAAGGGTGGGGTTATACTGTAGCAAACCAATGTGGAGTCATCGTAAAAATGGAAAAGTAGCATTTCCAGAGGCATCGAGAGATCATTAATAAGCTTAGGAATGAGAACGCTCGGGGGCCCTAAAAATACTGTCTTGGGGACTCCAGCCTCGCACTGGCAAGGGGAGGAGAAGAGTCCATTCATAGCAAGGCAATGACTATGTGAGTCGAGGAGGGTCGAACAGTCAGGTATGGAAGTCCGTTGTCTCCGTTCCTCGTCTCTCGTTCTCTCCCCTCTGCCCCAACACCGTACCTCTGCCCTATATGTCAAGATGGGATCCAAGACTTTGTGAAAAACTGTATTTATTTTACATTATAATTACTGACTCTATGGAAACCCGTAGCACGTCATAATACTGCGTACCGCTTTTCCCCACCGCCACCTTACTGTTGGCCAACTCTAAACCTCCTCTGTCCATGCTAACATAATAAATATATTGTCCCATCATGGGTTGGTTTCCACCATTTCTCAGGTTACCGTCGCTGTTCCGCACACTCACACAGGTAATCTTGATGTGTTGGCAATACAACATTAGCAACATGCATTGTGACATGTAATGCTTGGCTTGGGTACAGGAAGAACGCAACACAATGGGGATGAAGGAGCACACCATCGTCACTACTCTGATGACTTGTTGTGTTTCTGTTTCAGGCAGATAGAATGAAGGGCGCAAACAACACTCGGTGGCTTGGTTGCTTTTTGTAGCTCAGGAAGCCTCGACTTGGTGGATAACCAGATACTGGAAACGAAGTGAGGTCATTCCTTTAGTTTTCCTTCCTTTTTCTTCATCTTTCCTTTCTCAACATTATTTGTCTTGTCCTTCTCTTTTTTATCTGTCAACCAACCTATCAAAACTATATTTCCAATTAATTGAATCCATTACATTGCTCTCTCTCTTCTCTCTCTCTCCGTCTCTCTCTCTCTCGTTCTCTCTCCTCTCTCTCTCTCTCTCTCTCTCTCTCTCCTCTCTCTTCCTATCTCCGCTATCGCTAAACCTCTCTATCTCACAATTATCCATCTCATCGCTCTCTCTCTCTCTCCCTCTCTCCACTTCTACATTCTCAATCTATTTATCTCTCTTCCCACACTCATCCACTTTCATCTCTTTCTCATCTTCACTTCTCTCCCCACTTCCTGCTCTTTACATCTATTATCTCTCTTTCTCCTCTCCACCTTCTTCTCACCCCACCTCTCATCTTCTCTCTCTCTCTTCTCTACTCTCTCTCCTCTTTTCCCATCTTCTCCTCTCTCTTCTCTCTCTCTCTCTCTCTCTCTCTCTCTCGTGCCACACTGAAATGAAATGTTTTGTATTTGTATTGAACAGCTTAATTTACGAGTCATTGAATTAATGTATGTAAAATTTTTTCCTCTTCCAGATCACACATCGTCCTCCCTATTTTTCATAAGTCGTGGCTAATGAAGTTATATCAAATACTATGGAGAACTCTTCACAAAGTGTCATATAACTGTGGCTGATTGTATTGAGTTCCTCCACATCAGATGCCCTCACACCAGATTGAGTTTGTGAAATGCTTTGATTCTTTGCAGGCAATGTTTTGGGGGCCGGACTCATTTGAGCTGCTCTTGAGGAACGCTGCGACGCGTTGGCAGGAGATATGAGCGCTCTGTGGCCTCTCCATCACAAAACAATCCTGGGAAGAGGTCTTGCGCTTGCAGGCAATGTTTATAACGACAGAATGTATACAGACGTCACTGATGGCACGAAATCATCAAAAAGTATTCATTCAATCAACGGAATCTATCTTATCTCTAATTACGATACCTTGTACCCCCTAATTATGGTTTCATTAGAACACAATATCAAAAGGGACATTATTATTTTGATGGACGAACTCATTAGGATGCCATATCTCTAAGATATTCTTACTAATAGAGAGTCAGCCCCTGCGTGCAAAGAGCACTCTTCTCGTTTAATTTACCTACCGAATCCAAATAATCCATTAATCATCTGTTCTCGATGCAAATAATCCATTATCTGTTCTCCAACGACGGCTTTTTATTTCTGAGTTAACCTCAAGTGCTTTGCAAAGGTAAGGTTATTAAACCATAACTGATTGGGTGAGAATTATAAGTGGAGTTCACAAAGTTGATGAAATATCTGAAGAACTCATGTCGGCATCTAAATCTTCGTCCTCGTGTGAAGAATTTTCCTTGAGATTCATGAATGCTGTGAAACTCCGTTAGTGATCTTGCGAGATGTAAGGCGGATTAGGTAGATATAGGCAGGAACAGCCGATTCATATTTTAGCTTTTCTATTATCAGTGAATGGCTTTCAAATCTAATACTGGTTGGAGACTTGGGAGCCAGTGATGTATTCAGAATGAGTGAATGATTGTATTGGCAATTTACTGATGAGTTGTAAAGAGTTGGAGAAGATACGGTGGCCTGTTAACAGTGATTTCATTCAGCAACAGACATAAACGATGTTTATCAAGAGGACGAGTTTGAAGATACAGGTGATGGATGAAGCAGAGATGCAGGTGATGATTCAAGTATCACTCTGGTGGGTTGAGTTGAAGGCTTTTTTATTTTATTTAAGAAAGAGGCAGATGAAAGCCAGCACTCGGCCTGTAGTCTAGGCAAGGGCATTGAGTTTGAGAGAGAAGATCATGATTCCATCTTTAAACTTTCCTTTAAACTAGAGGGGAGCATCGGGAGAGTGCAATCCGGCCGGCCATCCACAAAACTGCTGGTCACTACTCAAGTGAACCTTAAATATCTTATTCTTATATGTGTCGACAGTGCTGACATTATAGTTCTTTTCTCCAACAT
>CM068963.1:62683250-62704025 GCA_035128595.1 Eptatretus atami
CGGTCTCCGCCTCCTCGAGAAGGTTCCCGAAAAGGGGCTTCCCTCACCCCGACCGCCTCACGCCGTGCATCCACCAATCGGTGGCAAGCTGCCCTCCCCCTTTCCTTCACACCAAGGCGGGAAAATAGGTGGAAAAAAACCCCACAGGCCTCACAAGAGCTTTTGTTCTGCCAATCTCCTCGGACGGTTTTCCGACGCGGAAACCGTCTTACCGTGGTCGCGCGACGATGGCGTTCGTAAGCGGGCGTAGTGGCGAAGATGGTGGTGATTGTTGTGGGGGTGGTGTGAGCGTGGGCTTGTGGCGTAGTGTGGCGTGTGTTTGCTGGTGGTTTGTTGCAATGGTGGCTCAAATAACGATAGATAAAGAAAAATGGCTATCTCAAAGAGTCGCAGCCCGTGAACACGAAGAATTCCTTAAACAATGGTGGGGACCTATCTGAACACTCACTTACCGGCATAAGCTAATCTAAGGAACCTTTATGTGTATTGCGGAATTCCACAGCCGAACAATATATTGCCTGTTTCATGGAAGCTTGCCACTCATTATTTTCTTTATGGTGCATCCCAAACTGGAAATGTTTTCTGAATTCTGTTTTTGCCCAATTTTGGTGTAGTGTAGAATCTCTATGAAAGAAACATTACTCAACCACAAATGCTACTTGTTCACATTGCCAATAACAAAATTGCCAGTCCCAATTCACCATCCTGAGGATTAATTGTTTTGTTTTTTTCAATCTCCAGTTCATCTGATACAATCTTAAAAAAACAAAAAACAATAATTATCTTCCAATTATCTTATAATTATTCCATCCTGAAATCTGTCCCATCTTTTTGCCACACCCTGTGTCATTTATTGTAGAGGCCATACCTTCTGCTGTCTTGCATTGACGATTAAAACCTTTGTTTATTCACTTTTGTTGTTTACCAGTGCATAGAATTGTCTCACAGTTTCCAGTAACTTGCAGTCACGACGTGAAGTTTAACAGAATAAAATTAATAAAAGAAATAATCCACATGCAAACTTGCATTTGCCGATGGACTCGCTCGAATTGCCATCGATTTTGATGGAAGATATGAGGTGTAACATCTTCATGGGCCTTCACCATGAAGGATGCCTGAACCACACTTACGATAGGTTACCTGAAAAATGCTTGCATCAGCTGGAGAGCTGGAATCTCTTCTGTTACCGGCATAGCTAATCTAAGGAACCTTTATGGTGTATTGCGAATTTCCACAGCCGTAACAATATATTGCCTGTTTCATGGAAGCTTGCCACTCATTTATTTTCTTTATGGTGCATCCCAAACTTGGAAATGTTTTCTGAATTCTGTTTTTGCCCAATTTTGTGTAGTGTAGAATCTCTATGAAAGAAACATTACTCAACCACAAATGCTACTTGTTCACATTGCCAATAACAAAATTGCCAGTGTCCAATTCACCATCCCTGAGGATTAATTGTTTTGTTTTTTTCAATCTCCAGTTCATCTGATACAATCTTAAAAAAAACAAAAAACAATAATTATCTTCCAATTATCTTATAATTATTCCATCCTGAAATCTGTCCCATCTTTTTGCCACACCCTGTGTCATTTATTGTAGAGGCCATACCTTCTGCTGTCTTGCATTGACGATTAAAACCTTTGTTTATTCACTTTTGTTGTTTTACCGTGCATAGAATTGTCTCACAGTTTCCAGTAACTTGCAGTCACGACGGTGAAGTTTAACAGAATAAAATTAATAAAAGAAAATAATCCACATGCAAAACTTGCATTTGCCGATGGACTCGCTCGACATTGCCATCGAGTTTTGATGGAAGATGATGATGGGTAGACATCTTCATGGGCCTTCACCATGAAGGATGCCTGAACCACACTTACGAGTAGGTTACTGTAAAAATGCTTGCATCCTGGAGGAGCTGGAGAAGGTTGGAGAGCTCAACGAGCAAAGAGGAGAGGCGGTAAAAAGCAGACACCACCAATATGAGAGCAACAGGCCTTGTGTTTTTGCCTCATTGTAGGAGATTTCAATGTTGTTGAGAGCTTTAGATCCCACGGAGTTCAGGAGAGACGGATGTGATGCTGCAGCCCCAGCCCATGGAGGAGAGCAGCACTACAATGTGCTATAGACAAAGGCCTTATAGACTATAAGTAGTTATTATTAGCTCACCTGGACTTTAGCCAGGTGCATTTATGCAATCGAGCAGTGTCCATAGGTGAGTGAGTGAGTGAGTCATTTAGTCAGTCGATAAACACCAGTCATTATCACTTTAACCAAACACCCGATTTTGATGAAACTTTGCCACAAGCTTCATATCTGATGCCTAACGAAGGTTTATTGACCGCATCAAAATCTGTGCTCATTTAGGGGGTCTACGGTGGGAGGGGGGGCGGTTGACCTCCCCCAAAATAGGTATTTGTTCTCTTCTCTGAAACTACACACACCATTTCGATGAAACTTGACCACAACATTCATCACCCATGATGGACCAAAGTGTATCAACCACAACAAATCTGTGCTCATTCATGGGGTTTACGGGGGGTCGGGGCGGGGGGGGGGGGGTTGACCTCCCCAAAATAGGTATTTGCTCTCTTCTCCAAAACTACACACACGATTTTGATGAAACTTGACCACAACCTTCGTCACCCATGATGTATGAAAGGTTGTTCACGGCATTAAAAAAAAATCAGGGTCTAAGGGGTCAGTGGGCAGTTTTAGTGACTGTTGCTCTTGATTTAGGTGAGGTTCAGGACACGCGGTCCTATTTTTATTCAAGGGGTGACTCAGAAAGACAAAGGACGCACAATCTGTGGCTGGATTTGGAGTCCAGCTTTGATATGTGGGGGGGCCCAAGAAAGGTTTTGGGTGATGTTGAGGCCTAAAGGTTGAAGAGATTGAACCTCTTCTTGTGGCTGACTGTGGAAGTGGATAGGTGGGTTCATTTAATGATAATTTTTGAGTGATAATGTGAGACTGAGATTTCCCAGGATAGAAGGACATGCTTCATTTATCAGACCAGAGTCGAATCATTTCCAGATTGGAGAGACACAGCTGCTGTCTGCCTGGCAGAAGGGTGGGGTACTGTACAACACAATGTGGAGTCATCCGTAAAATGGAAAAGAGCATTTTCCAGAGCATCGAAGAGATCATTAATAAAGATTAGGAATGAGACCGGGCCTAAAATACTGTCTTGGGGAACTCCAGCCTCCACTGGGAGAGGGGAGGAGAGAGTTCCATTCATAGCAAGGCAATGACTATGTGAGTCGAGGAGGTCGAAAGTCAGGTAGGAAGTCCGTTGTCTCCGTCCTCGTCTCTCGTTCTCTCCCCTCTGCCCCACACACCGTACCTCTGCCCTATATGTAAGATGGGATCCAAGACTTGTGAAAAACTGTATTTATTTACATTATAATTACTGACTGACATGGAAACCCGTACACGTCATAATACGTACCCTTTCTTCCCCACCGCCACCTTCCTGTTGTGCCAACTCTAAACCTCCTCTGTCCATGCTAACATAATAAATATATTGTCCCCATCATGGGTTGTTTCCAATTTCTCAGGTTACCTCGCTGTTCCCACCTCACAGGTTATCTTGATGTGTTGCATACAACATTACAACATGCATTGTGACATGTATGCTTGGCTTGGTACAGGAAGAACCAACACAATGGGGATGAAGGTACACACCATCGTCACACTCTGATGACTTGTTGTGTTTCTGTTTTCAGGCAGATAGAATAAGGCGCAAACAACACTCGGTGCTTGGTTCGTTTTTTGTAGCTCACAGTGTAAGCCTCGACTTGGTGGATAACCAGATACTGGAAACCAAGTGAGTCATTCCTTTGTTTTCCTTCCTTTTTTCCTTCATCTTTCCTTTTCTCAACATTATTTTGTCTTGTCCTTCTCTTTTTTTATCTGTCACCAACCTTATCAAAACTATATTCCAATTAATTGAATCCATACATGTGCTCTCTCTCTCTCTCTCTCTCTCTCTCTCTCTCTCTCTCTCCTCTCTCTCTTCTCTCTCTTTCTTCTCTCGCTATCGCTATCTCTATCTCTATCTCTATCGCTTCTCTCTCTCTCTCTCTCTCCCTCTCTCACATTCTCAATCTATTTATCTCTCCCACCTTCTCTCCCACCTTCTCTTCTTCTCTCTCTCTCTCTCTCTCTCTCTCTCTCTCTCTCTCTCTCTCTCTCTCTCGTGCACACACTGAAATGAATGTTTTGTATTCTCGTATTGAACAGCTTAATTTACGAGTCCATTGAATACATGTATGTAAATTTTCCTCTTCCAGATCCCACATCGTCCCCCTTTTTCAAGTCGTGCTAATGAAGTTATCAAACTATGGAGACTCTTCACAAAGTGTCATATAACCTGTGCTGATGTATGCAGTTCCTCCAACATACCAGATTGAGTTTGTGAAATGCTTTGATTCTTTGCAGGCAATGTTTGGCCGAACTCATGAGCTGCTTGAGGGAACGTGCGACGCGTTGGCAGGAAATCGAGCGTCTCTGTGGCTTCTCCATCACACAAAATCCTGGGAAGACTGCGCTTCGCAGCATGTTATACGACAATGGTAACGACGGTCACTAATGGCACAGAAATCATCAAAAAGTATTCATAATGCACGGAATCTGTATCTCTAATCACGATACCTTGTACCCTTATTATGGTCATTATAAAGGGACATTATTACTTTTTGTGACGTCATATAGGATGACCTATATTGTTTCTTACTTCGAGAGTCACCTGCGTGCAAAGAGCACTCGTTTAATTTACCTACCAATCAAATAATCCATTAATCTGTTCTCCAACGCTTTTTATTTCTGAGTTAAACCTCAAAGTGCTTTGCAAAGGTAAGGTTATTAAACCATAACTGATTGGGTGAGAATTATAAGTGCAGTTTCACAAAGTTGATGAAAATATCTGAAGAACGTTCATTCGCATTAAATCTTCGTCCTCGTGTGAAGAATTTCCTTGAGATTCATGATGCTGAACCGTTAGTGATCTTGCAGAGATGTAAGGCGGATTAGGTCAGAAATATAGGCAGGAACCTACCGATTCATATTTAGCTTTCTATTATCAGCGATGCTTTCAAATCTACATACTGGTGGACTTGGGAGCCAGTGAGTGTATTCAGAATGAGTGACATGATTGTATTGCAATTTACTGAATGAGTTGTAAGAGTTTGGGAGAAGATACAGGTGGACCTGTTAACAGTGATTTCAGCAATCCAGACACGATGTTATCAGAGTGACGAGTTTGAAGATACAGGTGAAATGGATGAAGCAGAGATCAGGTGATGATCCCCAAGTATCACTCTGTGGAGTTGAAGCTTTTTAAGAACAGATGAAGAGCCAAGCACCGGCCTGTCAGTCATGGCAGCATTGAGTTTGAGAAGATCCATGATTCCATCTTTAAAACTAGAGGGGGAGCACTCGGAGAGTGCAAAACCTCCGCCGCCAATACTGCTGGGTCACTCAAGTGAACCTTATATCTTATTCATTAAATATGATGTCAACAGTGCTGACAGTTATAGTTCTTTTCTCCAACATTTTTTTTTGGGGGGGGGGGGGGGTTGGAAATCACTTAAAACATGTAGAAATGCAAAAAAAAAGAAATCAAATTTTGTTGAAAAAAAAGTTGCAAAAAAATTTTTTTTCTCTAACAATTTTTTTTTGGGGGGGGGGGGGGGTTGGAAATCACTTAAAACATGTAGAAATGCAAAAAAAAAAAGGTTTTTTCTCAATTTTTTTTGGCGGGGGGGTTGGAAATCACTTAAAACATGTAGAAATGGAAAAAAAAAAATTTTTTTCTCTAACAATTTTTTGGGGGGGGGACAAAGTCCAAAATCTAATGGCATGATCCTTGGACCATACCTAACCCCCCCACCAAGTTTCGTCGAAATCCGTCGAGGAGTTTTTCCGTAATACTGTTCACAAACAAACAAACAAACAGAAAGGGGTGAAAACAGTAACCTCCGATCTTCGATGGCGGAGGTTAATTAGTGACAGGCATTTTTAGTTGGTGGAATGAAATCTCAGAAAAAGGTTCACTGGACAGGGCCATCTGGGTACCATCAGTATAAACAATGAAAGCCAATGTTAAAAATGCCATAAAATTGTACCAAGTGGATGTAGATAAAACGAAAACGAGAGTGGACTATGCACAGATCCTTGGGGAACACCGGCAGATAGATGAAACGGGTCTGATGAAGAGCCAGCAATGGTTACGGTGTCTCTCTACCGTCTTATTAGTTTCCTCATTACCCCACGCACGAGAAGCGAAAAGCGAGGTTAAGCAATTGGTTCATGTCTGTCCGTCTGTCTCTCTGACCAGGTTATGATAGAGGAACAACATAATTAAACCGAACGTTGTATTTTGAACACGAATCGGAACATGAATAGAAAGACAAGTGTTTCGTTTTACCAAACCTTGGCTTTGAATTTGTCCTGATTGTGCATGCGCAGAGAGGAGTGAGATAATATTTTTACTCTGTCCACCTGTCTGGCAGTCAACCAAAATTGAAAATCGTTCCAAACAGGAAGCTTACTATTGTTAACGACTTTATAAAGGACACATACAACAGGTATGAATAACTAATGTAATGTGTTAGATGGGGTGATGTAATAGACACTGGGTAAAACCCAGAATTTATTTATTTCTACGCCTTTAAACCTATTTAAATCTTTATTCAAATTGTATTATATACTTAAACACTGGAGAACACAAATCGCCTTCATAATACTTCAAAGAACCATGCTATATATCGATATATAGCATAAGAGGGCATGGCATGTGAGAGGTGCAGTATCAGGATGAAGAAGAGGCCGCCGATATGGCTATGAACGACGCGGATTGACGCTGCGTTATATGGTGATCAATAAAGGCTCCATCTCCTAAACTGTGACTCAATGTTGTCTTATTACAGTGTGACTTAAAGACTGCTTCAATAACACTAAATTTCCAGATTTTTTTGTTTCATGATCTTTAAAATGATTATTTTATTAAAATTGAAGTGTATATACCTGAACACTGCATGGGGTGTCGTGTTCTATGAACTCTCTAGTTACCTCCGCTATCTGTGATGGGCAGAGGTTATATTTTTACCCACGTCTGTTGGTTACTTGTGAAATCGAAGATTAGCGAGTACTGTGTATTAATTAGTTGGCCTGTTTGTTACTTACGAAATTAAAGATTTCGTAAGTATATTGATGACTTCCGTCCTCTGTTGTGTGTTTGTTACTTACGAAATATAAAGATTTCATAAGTATATTGATGACTTCGTCATCTGTTTGTGTGTTTGTTTGTTTGTGTTTGTTTGTTTGTAGGCACGATAACTCGAGAACGGAAGAAGCTACCAATGTCAAATTACACCACGTGATTCAGGAGGGTGATGGCTAGCGCTGATTAGATTTTGGTCAAAATCGGTCAAAGGTCAAGGTCACAGTGAGGTCAAACATTCGATTTTTGATGGTTTGGTACAGAATCATCATAGAAACTTCTGGTTTGCGTCGCTACCTTCTCCAGACACAGCTTTTATTAGACAAGGTCAGAGGTCAAGTTGACGATTTCGTAAGTACCAGTCTATGACTGCTTGTTTGTTTGTTTGTTTGTTTGTTTGTTTGTCTGTCTGTGTATATCAATTGCCTACAGGTCACAATTTCAAACCGATCTTCATAAAACTTCACAAAACGGTACAGTTGGTCATAAACAAGAAGCCGATTTATTTTGAAATCAAAAGGTCAACAAAAGCCAAAGGTCAACAACTTTGTCAAATTTCTAAAATCATCAATTTATGTCCGATTGACTTGAAATTTGAATAGCATTTGCATCTCAGGACACTGAAGTCAACCACCAATTATTTTTAAGGTCAAATTTGTTTGAGGAATTTCGCAAGTATGGTGCTCTGCATGACGTCTTTCTTGTTTGTTTGTGTGCAGGATATCTCAAAAAAGTTGTGGATGGATTCGGATGAAACTTGGTGGGCAGGTTGGGTATTTGACAAGGACGAATTGATTAGATTTTAGTGAAGATCCGGATCTGGATCCGAGAGTTTTCTGAAAGTGATTCTTCACCATTGAGAAATAGCACGATATCTTAAGAAGATGTGGACGGATTCGGACGAAACTTGGTGGACAGGTCGGATTTGTGACGAGGAAGAATCGATTCGATTTTGAAGATCCGAATCTGGATATGAGAATTAAAAAAATATATATATATGTTAAGTGATTCAGATGAAACTTGGTGGATGAGTTGGGTGAGTGACAAGAATAAGGCAATTCGATTATGGTTCAGGTATGGATCCAGATCCGGCCTATCAGTGTGATACAAAGCGTAAACTGTCCAGCCTGGCGGAGGTATGCGCTCTACCGAGTGTCGTTCTAGTTTTCTACTGCGTTTTTTTGTGTGTTCTGTTCGAACTCTTCCACGAGTTTCGACTTTGTACACAAAGTAGATGCACAATAAGATTGAAACCAGATGAGAGCATCCCCAGACGTACCGTAACACGATTGAAGACGAGCAATTGATATAGTGAGGTCAACGGTGTCAAAATCAGCCGATAAATTCAGCAGTGTTGAGATTGTGGCCTGTCCTGGTTCTCTCTATACAGAATGCAATTATTTGTGACCTCCACGAGGGTCATCTCGATATTACATAAGCGAATGAATCCAGACCGGAAGGTCTCTAAAGGTTCGGATATTTAATAAATGGATTCAGTGAAAGCATGATCAAAATCATCCACACATCATAGGGTTGTTTATTGTATGATGTATCATGCCACATATTACATCATGAGGATAATAAAACAAGGAAATAATAAAATGATCAATTAAACATGTTCAAGGGTGGACACTTTCCTCTTTAAAGGATGTGTTGGCGCAATGGATAATAAATAACCTCTTTACAGTCTGTTCCTTTTAATCAAAGGAGAGTAAATGTGGGAAAGATATTCCAAATGCATATTTATCCTTTGCTTTGTTTTTCCAAACAATATTCCTTCATTAAGTAGTTGATAGGAATGGTGTTGTCATTAAGAGGAATCAAGGAACCCTCACAAACTGTCCACATGTCAGTTGCAATATCCACAAGTGGACTTGATAAGAGGGAACGAGGTTCACCCAAAGGTAGCCCAAGGTATCCATCTTCACTCAGTATTTGGATCGAGGTCCAACTTGTGAAGTGGAGGAGCATTTTCAGATGTTTAATCATTAAATTACCCCCATGTCCTTTCATCGTACCTCACTCGACACAGTATGACCACGTGTGCCAGTTCAAGCCTCTCATGCAAGTTTTACAAATGGCTGACACACGTGTGCTACCACAGGGCTGCGAAAGCGTTGCTGACAACGCTCCCGCTACAGAGTCAGTCAGCCATAGACACATCCTGTGAATTCATCCCCGGCAGTCTTGCATCGCCAGTTAGGGAATCCGAGCCCGTTACAGTATCCATCTCAGTCCAACTTGTGAAGTGGTGCAACATTTTCAGATGTGCTCAGGGGGCTCATTTTAGAGCACACCGAACCTCAGAACAATTTCAACTTGTAGTTCCATCTTGTTTGAAATACGTTGCATTTGAATCGGCATTCGCTTCACTTATCGTCACAACCTTGAGTCAAACATTAGGCCTGATGAGCTGGAATAGCTCGTTCATGAAATACCTGGGTCAGAAACGTTCCCTGCTGACCTCACAAGAAGGCGCGAACAATTGGAGCCATTGTAGTAGTAGTAGTAGTAGTAATAAATGCAGGTCTAACTACCTATGTGCGAGTTCTAAAATGCTTTCTGGTCCACTGAACCATTACAAGCAAAAGTTTGTAACCAACTCTCTATATATATGGTCTTCTGCAATGCATCTTAGTCTTCGTTTGCTTGTTCCCCTCCACCGATTTATTTGTCCGGTAACCCTTTGCTATTTAAGCTCTTCCATGAGCCTCAACTTCCCAAAAGAAAGATTCAAAGTTTGGTTTTTCACCAAAAGAGTGATATAAAGGGAATGAAAACATTGTATCGACAGTGATTTAAAGGGAATTCGGAAATGAGATTATTGTGATGAACAAAGCATTCATTTGGGATATCATCAAGCTCGGCAGTGTTCATAAAGAAGAAACCAAATACGTGACTTTCAAAATGATGTCTGAATGTTAAACGAGGCATTCTGCACACGCCCTGTGTGTGGTTACATTGACTTGGTTTGGCTCACAGGGCACTTTTAACCTGCCATTGCTAGCGAGAAATCTGAGATTCAAATTGTCTGTTTGACCATGTTTTTCAGTATTTCGACTAAAGAGTGGCAATTTCAGAATAGTTAACCATAATTGTTCTGTTCCTGAATGCAAATCGGACTCATGAGAACGTAAGAAACACAGGAAATGTCCACGAATGAGATGAGTCCGGTTCGTACCATTTTCTGTTAGTACAAATGAGTAGCACCGGTTGATACAGCACACATACACGCATATGGACCAATGCTTCACCTTTTACCAATACATGCAAAAATCTAATATAATTTCTCTTGTGGCCATGGAACCAAACAAAAATATATATATATTTACTAGCGAGGTATGCAATGTGAGTAATAATGAACCGTGCTTCCCCAGTGTCTCAGGTCGCTCACCTGCATTTGATTCTTCATTAGGTCATCTCTACCGAGATGACCTATAAAGCCGGACCAAATGTCCGTCCGTACGTCCGTACGTCCGTACGTCCGTCCGTATGTCCGTCCGTACGTCCGTCAACATTTTCTTTCCGATCTTGATGAAACTTAGTGTGTGGGTAGAGGTCGATGAGTGTTGCACAAGGATATAACTTTTGTCCGGGTTCAAGGTCAGGGACGAGGTCACGAGGTCACGTAAGTTATAAAAATCGCCATTTTCAAACCTATCTAGTCTGCCATTCTACAAGATATTCGGCAACTGTTTATTGATTATGATAGTAAAAAATATTATCTTGTATCTAACCGGACAGATTTTTGAATTTCCTTCCCGTTTGATCGTCACGTGATCTGGAAGATGGCCAAAAACGCCGATGCGATTCGCAAAGAAGGAAGGAAGGAGAAATGAATATAAAATATAAAACACATTTTTAGCCTTTTATATTTATACATTTTCCGCCGAAGGTGCGAAAGTTTCAAAACCCGAAATGTAAACGTCGGCATTTATTTTCAAAATATAATTTCGTGCGCGCGCGCCAAAATGCCAAGTCATCTTTAACCAAACTGCGCAGTAGTCCGGTCATGGCGTCTGAGCAGTGGCCAGCGTGGTTCAGATTGACTGTGGTTTCTGGGGCGAAGGTGATTGTTAAGAAGTATGTCGGCGGTATAAATTCGAGTGACTGTATTGGTGATTTAATCACGCAACATCTTGACAACGAATATTCTGGCCGAACGATGCATCAATTCAGTGCATCAGCAGGGATGATTCGCAGGCTCCTCTCGATCGTGCCGATATCTAACATAATCACCGCGGACATAGGGCTGCAGGCTGTGGGGCGAGGCCACGGATCCCGGATGAGGGGATAAGTGATAAATTATGCTACATGCTTCGGGCTTTCTGATTAATATATCAATGAGTACATTCCATAATTAATGAATTAATAATTAATGAATCTGGCATATAAAATGTTTTTTCATACTGACATGTTACTTTGTGCAGTGTCACGAAACGTCTGTGGAATTAATAATTAATGAATTTGCTCGCTCTAACGATTTTTCAAACCTCAATATCTCTATAAATACTTGACCAATTTTCATTCTAAAAATTGCATTAAAATCAGTGAAGAATAATCTACAGGATTATCATAATCTCCGAGAGCTAAGCCTACTTTTTCGTTTTTTTTCTACAACCGGAAGTGAAATGTCCCCAGAGAGTGGACGGACCGGAAAACCACGTATTGCACTTACTGGTGATTCTGATGTGTTAATCCGGGTACTAAATGAACAATACATATTTATTAATTATGTCATTAGTAGTATTATCCTAGTGTATCTCTGTGAACTATTTCAATCTAAACGGTTAGTTTGGACTGTTTCGCGGTTACTGAACTGAACATTGAGAACTTGTGGTATTATAGAGATGACCGTCACCCCCACACGGCGTAATTTTTTATTTATTTTCATTTATTTATATTTTAATTTACGGACGCTTTCCAATGGTTTGTGGGTTTTCCCCGGTGTGTCGGCTTCGATGCCGGCCTGATATGCAAATTCTCGGCACACAAAATTTCCACTTTCTACATCACCCGGAAGGCACCGATCTTCAATGTCAGTGAGTGAGTCAGTCAGTGGTTGGAAAGAGCTTTATATATTAGACAACGGCACTCACAGCTCCTCCACCCCCCAGCCAAACATGATTAATAGTAAATGTCATAATTTTAAACTTTCCCTGTGATATGACCTTCACATTGGTGTTAAGAAGGAGACCAGATACCGTGTCTCCCTCTGGGAAGTGTGCCTGAATGTTAGGGTGGTGTGGCCATCATGTATAATGTCCATTTGTTTGATGGTGTCATTGGAGGGCAAAGTCAGTGAAAAATATTTTAAAATTCTCTTCTATAAAGCCTTTATTTCACATCCATAAAAGATAACGCGTGAGATGCGAACGTAGTGATGCATCAGCATTGATGTCATAGCACTTCAAATGATGATGTAATATGTTTAATTACCAGGCCGATTTATGACACAGCAAGTGGAAAAAAACTGATGAGTTGAACCATGTGGATACAACTTGACCTGCTTGTGAAGACTGAACAGTCATCAAACGCAAAACTGGACAACTCGGCCTGGAAATCTTAATAATTATATCTTTCATTGTCTATTGAGTACCTGGACCTCACCATCAGACGTAGTCAGTTCTGGACAAACCGCGTTTCAAAGTTGGAGTTTAAAACCAAACTATCTCATCACACTCACCCGTCGGCAAGTCATCTCACGTATCCCATTTCTTTGCTCGTCCTTTTGTATTCCCACTGCTCTACCATTCCCTGTTTTTTTTCTTTACAGATCACGTTTGTATCTGTCGAGTATCAGCTGTCCACTTGGTCCCTTCTGTGTATGTCTAAACCCCCCTTATCATGTTATTTCACTCCTCCATGAGCCTAAACTGTGTATTTAAGTCCTTTGTTGGAATCCCTTGGCTAAGTCTTACTTGTGACTTGTAAGTGACTGGTTCCTCCATTTGGGGGAAAAAAATATGTCAATCGCCCGATTCTGTGAATCCTCAACTCCAGACCTCCGTCACTAGTACCAGGCAACCAGGCCATTTGCTTGTGAGTAACTTTCACCAAAAAAACAAGAGTTTGAACAGGTGTAATACCCAACAAGATATAAAAACCATTAGTTTCACAATAGCAAACATGTTATACTGTATTGCGTTTAATATCAACGCATGATACCCAAGCACAGGCCGATGGACTTTTTATGTTCTATTGTTGTATTCCTTCATTTTCCTTACCAGACGAATCGAACCTGCATTTCTTCTCACCGAGCTCGTTTTTGGCTGAGCCACAACTCGAGGCGGTGGAACATGAGGAACGCGGATTTTCACTTTCCTTTCCCACTTCAACCCAGCAATACACCACAACCACCGGTGATCTTCACGCTACTCGAGACTCTGGAAGATGTCTTGCTGGGGATGCAGGCTGGTAAACAAAATCAATATAACTCCGCTACAACAACTTGATGTGTGCAAATACACACCTGATGTCTATGTATTTGTACACAGGTTGTTGTCTTTGTCCTCAACACTAGGTTGTCTTTGTTACAACAACCTGATGTATGCAAATACAAACCTGGTGTCTATGTGTTTAGTCACAGAGATTGAGATTTTTATTTTCTTTATGTGCACAGACACTTGTGGAAGAGCTACAAGCATGTGTGAAGGTCAAAAACAAAGCTATAATCTGAGAATAATGCCGCTGTTCCTCCTATTGCACCCCCACACTCTGCTTCTTGCGAAGGGAATACCAGAGCTCAGATTCCTGTGACTCCATAGGAACCATGGTTACAGATACTTCTGCATGTGATGGTGGAGGAGGCTCAGAGATGTCAGAGAGCCCAAAGAAGCATGACCGAGGCCTGCGCTTTACAAACAAGAGTGATGGGAAAAGCACAGAGAGACTGGTGAGTTGCTCGATTGATAAATTATGATATTCCAAGCATTGAACATCAGATGTCGCTCGAGCCTGTGTTTCAATCTCAGCCCTACTATAAACTGCCATACTGTGGGTGCGGCACCAATGTGCGTGCCGTCCCTCAAATGCACATTAAACTGGGCGTCTCATCTGCTAACATTAGTTGGTGGGAGTTAAAGATCCCACAGTGTCCTTCGCGAAAAGTCGGTGAGTTATCAGCGGCACCCTGAACAAATGACCAATTCCTGCACCGTCACTCAAGTATCCTGCAGCAGAGTGGCAACCTGTCCAGGATTGTAACCCTTCGTCAATAAAACTGCCTGGCAGCCTGATACGCCAAAGAGCGTGATGAAGATAAACACTACCCCACCTAAAAGTGTGGCACTCCTGAAAAAAGTACACTTATTCCATGGTAGTACAGTCGGGCTCCGTTATAAAGAATAGCTTCGGTGAATAATCCGGTTTTAAAGAAAACACATTTCAACTCTATACAATGAACAATACACTGAAAGCAAGGAGGCACAGAACATAAGTGGGAGGCACGGGGGTCGTAGGAAGGAAAGCCAGTCGAATAAATTTCCGTTACTAGTCCACAGAACGTGTCTGTTCGTTATCAAGAGATTCCCATGTCATACAATCTGTTCTTATTGGTTCACGAAAAAATATTTTCACGAAAAAAATAAGTACCACTATATTCATTATTGTTGTGTGTCTGTCTGTCTGTCTGTCTGTCTGTCTGTCCCGAGCATAGCTCCGTGGGTTTTGATCCGATCCTGATAAAATTTTGGTGGGAGGTTTATATCATGATCTAGTTGTGTTTTCCTGAAAATGGGCGTGGTGCGCCCATTATGGGCGGAGCTACGCCCAAAAAACATGTGTTTTTAGGGGGAGCCGATTTCAATTTGCATCTTCTCCTAGGGGGTTTGTCGAATCTGACAGGGGTTTCGGTATTTGGTTAGCCCAATGGCACCTGCATAGCCCCACGGAGCTCGATTTTTCATTTTCGTCCCAAGGTCAAGGTCACAAGGTCACGAACTTAAAAAATTGCGAATTTTGACATAAAAAATTATCTTCTCCGAGGGGTTTGTCGAATCTGGCAGGGTTTCGGTATTTGGTTAGCCCAATGGCACCTGCATAGCCCCACGGAGCTCGATTTTTCATTTTCGTCCCAAGGTCAAGGTCACAAGGTCACGAACTTAGAAAAATTGAGAATTGTGTTTTTAGGGGTAGCCGATTTCAATTGCATCTTCTCCTAGGGGGTTTGTCGAATCTGGCAGGGGTTTCGGTATTTGGTTAGCCCAATGGCACCTGCATAGCCCCACGGAGCTCGATTTTTCATTTTCGTCACAAGGTCACGAACTTAGAAAATTGCGATTTTGACATAAAAATCCATCTTCTCCGAGGGGTTTGTCGAACCTGGCAGGGGTTTCGGTATTTGGTAGCTCAATGGCACCTGCATAGCCCCACGGAGCTCGATTTTTCATTTTCGTCCAAGGTCAAGGTCACAAGGTCACGAAAGTAGGGTGGATATGCTGATTCTGGCTCACTTTCCCCATGTTAATGAATGGGGATTCTCAGCGATTCATATTTTTTTCCCTAAAAAATAAACCTCTTTTTATCCCAACCTGTTGAATTCTCTGCTGTTGAAATATCTAAACATATAAGTGAATGGAGATTTTAATAGCTTCCCTTTTAGCCTCGGAGCACTTTTTTTCAAATAACCAATGCATATTGTTTAGCTCACTCATTGAACCTATAAAGATTTGTTCATTCTCAAATTCCTTCAATAGTTAAATTTTCTTTGCACAATAATCCCCATCTAAAATATTTAAAAATAAAACATTTGAATCTTTATATTTTTCAAGATACCCCTTTGTGTCATTATGAAATGATATACTTCTCTCATTGATCTCATCTGACCACCTCCTGAGTTGCATATCATTTTGAGATTGTAGTAAATTATTTTTCCATTGTTCAATTGATAACCATCAAGTTTTCAGTCCATTCAAGGATATTTATTTTTTTCTTTACATCGTCTAACTTACTAGTTTTTAAATTGATTCGCTTATTTGTTTTATTTACCTTTGTTTTAGTTATTTTTTCAATAAGACTTATTTGATATTTTTCACATTCATTATGTTTTCCATTTATATACCAAGACTGAGATTTTCTCCACTCTTTAGTTTGATTAATACTTGGTTCGACCATTTATATATTGTGAAAAAGGCGGCGGTAGCCCTTAAAAACCCTAAACCATATTCTATTTAGTTAAAACTTGTATCCATATGGAACACAATCTATTCTATATCCTCTATGATTAAATATTCACTCTATCATACAATATCCATATGGAACACAATCTATTCCATTATCTAAAATAAATCTCTTATCATCAAAGGCTCCTAATGCCTTTTTATTTACTTCTTCACTAAATATCTTATGTTATTAACTTCTTATTGTATTTATTTCCCTATTGGATTCGCTATATATGCTAGATATCCCTTATTGTCGGGTTTTCCGTCTGTCTGTGTGTGTGTGTGTGTGTGTGTGTGTGTGTGTGTGTGTGTGTGTGTGTGTGTGTGTGTGTGTGTGTGTGTGTGTGTGTGTGTGTGTGTTATGTGTGTCTGCAACGCGAGGCTCCACAGCACGAACCAGCAAACCGATTTTGATGAAACTTTGCCAACAGGTGGAATATATACTGAATGTGCACGTTTGAATTTCGTTGCCTAGCAACCACCCGTTGCTGTGCAGCGGCCGAAAAACCGCGTACAGTATTTTCAGTACTTGTCCTTCAGTTTTGAATGTAGAGAAACGAGACTTCGGAATTAAACACTTCGAGATGTTTAGAAAATTTTACTCAAGCCGATTTTTGATTGAGGTTTTATTTTTCAAATGGTAGTCCTTCAAAAATCGGGTGTCTATTTACCGTCATTTAAGGTGTGTATACATGTTTGTAAGGAACTACACCGTCGTTCCACCTTCGATCTCTCCTCGATCCAAACGTTATTGACCAAAGTGAAAAGGATCCAAAATAAATGGAATCACCGGCATTTCTTCTTTCTGGATTTTAATAATATGTTTATTTATTTACCAAACGATTCCACGACCCACACACCACCTTCAATTATTTATTTATTTACCGAAAACAATTCCACGATCCACACACCACCTTCAATTATTTATTTATTTACTGAAAACGATTCCACGACCCACACACCACCTCCAATTATTTATTTATTTACCGAAAACGATTCCCCACCCACACACCACCTCCAATTATTTATTTATTTACCGAAAACAATTCCACGATCCACACACCACCTTCAATTATTTATTTATTTACTGAAAACGATTCCACGACCCACACACCACCTCCAATTATTTATTTATTTACCGAAACGATTCCCCACCCACACACCACCTCCAATTATTTATTTACCGAAAACGATTCCACGACCCACACTCCGCCTCCAATTATTATATTATTTGCCGTAAACGATTCCACGATCCACACACCACCTTCAATTATTTATTTATTTACCGAAAACGATTCCACGACCCACTACCACCTCCAATTATTTATTTATTTACCGAAAACAATTCCACGACCCACACACCACCTCCAATTATTTATTTATTTACCAAAAACGATTCCACGACCCACACACCACCTCCAATTATTTATTTATTTCCCGAAAACGATTCCACGACCAACACACCACCTCCAATATTTATTATTTAAAGTGGGAGTGGCGTAGGAAAGTGGGCGTGGCTTATGAAAAATTTTGTGTGGCTCAGGAGGTGTGGTCAAACAAGAGCATTGAGAGAAGTTTATCGGGTTTTCCCGTGTGTGTTGTGTGTGTGTGTGTGTGTGTGTGTGTGTGTGTGTGTGTTGTGTGTGTCTGCAACGCGAGGCTCCACAGCACAAACCAGCAACCGATTATTTTTTCAAATAGTAGTCCTTCAAAAATAGGGTGTCTATTTACCGTCATTTTTTATGAGGAGTGCCAGTTGGCAAAATACGCAATAGGAAAAATCTTGCCAGGTGGAGAACAATTGTATGTGAACCAATACGTCTTGGCAATGAATCTTCGTCGGTGGATCGGTCAGAATGAAAGCATCGTATCCAGCGCTTCGATCCTAGCGAATCCCTCGTCTCCTACCGGCTTGTATAATTCTTTCTTATTCATTAAACAATTATAATAATTTCTATAAGCTATTGATTTCTTTATTACATATTTCTTTATTCCCTTTAACCTTTTATCAATCTGATCACCATACTTATAAGCATATGCCTTTGCTCTCAATCCAATACTCACTCATTACTTTTCCACCCAACTCATCCTTAAACTTTCCAATAACCTTTTCATTCTTTTTGAAAATAACTCACTCTTCTTACTAAAATTATTGTATCATATACTCCAATATTTTTCTTCATATCTTTATAAACATCATCAGTTTTTATATCTAGCATAAAACTACAGTGTCCATAACAACAATGAAACATTTTCACCATACTCTTTCTTTAAGTCATTATACCAATAATCATACATCAATATCTGTATAAATCAAGAACTGCTGTTCCAATATAAATTGGTTTTTCCATTACAATACTTTCCTTTTCCATATGAATAGCAGAAAAGTTCTCTGAAAAAAACCTCTTCTCTCTCAAAACTTGGTTTATTTATCAATCTAGAACCTTCTTTCCAAGATGTTGCAAATCTAATGTTTTGCCGTTTCTAACATTCTCCATTGTCTTTCCAAAGACAGCATTATTCATCAATTTATAGAATTCCCCTTCAAATTTTACTTTTGTATTTGTTCTCATATCTGTATTGAATTTAATATACTTTTTCATCCAAGGACTTTGTTTAAATTTTAAAACTCTATGAATTTTAGCTACTCTCAATCCTTCTCCCAAAAACTGTTTCAAGCTTCTCTGATGCAAAACATATCCCTCTGTATCATAGAATGTTGTTAATAAACTTTTCTGTTGATTTACCTTTAATGTTAAAACTTTTATGATAATCACTTAACCATTCTTTCTTTGGGGTTTCTTTCTCACATGCAAAAGGAAGGTCTTTTATGCTTATTATGAAGATCACTCGGGTACCTCAAATCAACTTCAAAATAATAACTTCTTCTCCTCATTCAATTCCTCTTGAGAAGAAATAACAATATTCATCAAAACCTTTTCAATCCTTTTCTTCCACCCACTCTAATTTACCATAAGGCAGAGATTGAGACATTGCCCATCCATACAAATTATTAGCATCAAAATACATCAAATAATTACTATCTTTCACTATCATAATTTGTAAGATATTATTATTTGCTTTAGATATATTTTTGAACATACTTGTGATATTCACCTCTCTTAGACTTCTCAATCATCAAAAGCATATCCACATCACTGATTAAATCTATATCTTGTTTTGTCATTTTCAACATTGCACTCCAAGCTAAACCAGGAGCTGTGAAATAGTGGGCAGGATCTAATCCATAACAATTTTTATTATGACAGAGTGATCTAAAAGTTTCAAACACATCAGCTAACAAATAAAACATCTGTTTTTAGAAAACAATCATGTATATCTCCAAGGTTCTTCTTCTTCTTCTTTCGGCTGCTCCGTTAGGGTCGCCACAGCGGATCAACCATCTGCATTTCGCTTATCCTCCACATTTCCATTGACACTTCTAACAATAAAACATCTGTTTTTAGATACAAATCAAGATATTCTCCTAGGTTCATTATCTTAAATATTTTCCAAATTTCTTGTGTGTGTTTATATTTCCTTATCACTTATCTCTTCTTCATAAAGGTTATTTAGAAACTTTCTTTGAAGGAAGTTGTGTTTCTTTAAATCTCATAAATGAATCCATATAATCATAAGATAAATTCCCTTACTTGTAAGAATTTTCTCTTTACTTGAATTTCATTCCTTGTTTGAATTTCCTCTCGAGTTAGAATTCCTCTTTTAATCAGAATTTCATCTTTAATCAGAATTTCCTCTTTAGTTAGAATTTCATTCATTGTTCGAATTTTTCTTTATAATTAGAATTTCATCTTCAGTTAGAATTTCTCCATTAATTTCCTCATTAATTACAATTTCCTCTTTACTTTGAATTCTCTCTTTAATCTGAATTTCCTCTTTTAGTTAGAATTTCCTCTTTTGGAAAGAATGAATTAAGATTTGGAAAAGAGCCTGTGGAGCTTAGATTTGATGTGATAGAGCCTGTGGAGTAGGCTAGTGGTGTTCCATAAACTTGTAAGAATCTAGAAACCTAATACGAGTTAAAGGTTTTGTGAATATCATTTTTGTAAATGAAATATACTTTGACTTGTGTTTGTTTATGGCAGAAATATTCCCGGTGTTTTTGAAGTTCATTTATAAATATATGTGTATCATAGTTGGCGCTGTTGTGAAGAAAAGACTGGAATAAAAGAAGGAAATTTATAATTAAGATTACAACAGGAATGAGCGGGACCTCTATATTTACCAGTAAGATGACAATGATCCCTAAATTTAAACTCCCTTAATTTTCTCATCACAAATATGACATTTTTGTTGTTTTCTAAATTCTAATTTTTCTCTCGGTTAATTTCAATCGAGTTCATTGCTTCTTTCATTTTAATATACAAACTA
>CM068963.1:62737258-62763158 GCA_035128595.1 Eptatretus atami
TCCTAAACTTCCCCACCTTGATTGCAAAGTTGAAAGATGGCAAAAAAAGTTCCAGCATGAATGACCTAATTATCAAACTTGAGCTTAAAAAAAAATTTCCCCCCCCCTCCCCCTTTTGACCACTGTGACCCCAAGTGCCCACCCCCATGGGAATGAAACCGGGGGAAAAATCCAAAAATGTTACAGATTTCTGCATCCCCCCCCCCCATATTCTTGTTTATGACAAAGTTTCATTTTGAAATGTTTATGAATGTGTCTGTAATTGCATTATTCGGTATTTGACCTTTTGGCCTGTCCCCAAGGGGTATGGCCAAATATGACACTGCTCTCACACCTTCTTGCAATGGGGTGATCATAACTACCAAGTTTGGTGAATTTCTACCCAACCGTTGAGGAGGAGATAGCGTGAGAGATGGAGACAGACAGACAGGAGCCGATTACAATATCCCCACGTTATGTTTTTCGAAAAGCGTGGGGATAATAATTTGCTCGAAAACTGATGAAAAGGCCCAATGTTTTAACATGTGGTACGATGACACCACCACGTGAAGCCACGTAACCCGAGTCCAAGTTCGGTGCCATGTACAGGCCATGAGTGCGTGTGGAGGAAGTGTTCCTTCCTTAAGTACGTTGTAACATGTACGGGTCTTTGGTGGAGCACGTATACTCATCGTACTCAGCCCCAGAATCGCCGAATGATCTTTTAATGAGCCCCATTTGAGAGTGTGGGTGTGAACGGTCATGTGACCCTAATTCACGTCCAAATCGACACGTTTTCTGCTGTAATGGGTTTTCCCACGAAAGATGACAAAGATGGCAGCCTCATGCACTTTAATATGAATAATCAAGATGGCAATAATAGTTATAATGAAACGCAGGATGATTCGATAAACACAAGGACACGTGTGATGATGCAGCCCAACAAAAGAACACGTACCTATGCTGCAGAAACAGGAAACTATGGCCACGGACCTGAACGAACAAAGGATGAGTGGGATGTTTTGGGATGGCAAAAGGAATAAATAAACCCGGCATGCAGGACACAACAGATAAAGAGTGAGGGAAGGAGAGAAATAACACGTCCGGTGCATCATGGCCAACGGCACAGGCGGGACGTTTGGTGCACGAACAAAGATGTTCTGGTGACTCGCGTACAACCCTGGGTACGTGCTCCGGCAATGACCCTGGCTCAATCTGCCTTCATCCTGGCATTCTCAGCAGTTCCGCTCAGACTTTGGGCATCTTCTTTTGCCTCGCCGAGCTCCAATCCTCTCCCCCGACTGCCCCTCCTGCGTGGGTCGGTCCACGCCCCTTAGTGCCGTTGAACCGACCATTCCAGATTGTGGGCTCATTGACGAGGGGAATAAATATAAAGACAAGCCGGTAGGCGACATGGGTGGTCATTACATAATTACATACTAGTCATACAGTTTTTGACGGATCGGGCTGAAATTTTTTGACAAAGAGGTTTGATGAAGTGAGCCTAAAATGCGGAAGCGATTTTTATTTTCGAGAAAAATATAATTTTTGGGGATTTTTCAAAATTCAAAAGTCCCGTTGCTAGGCACTGGTGGGCACCATAGCAACGGTGCTCAAAAGCATATAGAACTAATCCTGGTAATGAACCTACCAGTCAAGTTTCAAATCAAAATCGTTGACTCCTCTGGCCTCCAGAGCTGTCCATACATACAAACATACAGACAGACGGAAAAACTGAGAATAAGGGTAGTCTAGCGACCCACCAACAATGCAGAGGGTGAAAAAAGGAAAATGCAAGTGTCGGACGCGTGCTGGCCTGCTAAATCACCGGATACCCCCACCAGATAGAGAGAGACCGTACAATGCGTGATTAATGTAGAAGCAGACACATGAATACTTTATGAGCAGGCCATTATTACAACTGAGATATAAAAAAATACGAGACACGTGCACCAAAGGCCATATATATCAATATATATATATATATATATATATATATATATATATATATATATATATCTGTTATAAAGGTGAATAGAGCTGATCATTTATTACCTCAATGTGATCAGCTTTCCAAGCCAAGCTTTCAGCCTTCGAGGACAGCGAAGTGTGTTTAAGGATAGTCCTTACAAAGTCACCTCCATTGAGATAGGGAAGGCCCCGTGCCGTGTGGTTAAACTCCAGAGAAGCGACTTCGTACTGAAGGTCTTGAGCAAAACTGGAGAGGGAAATGCAAGTACATTGAACTCTCTTTGCCATCTTGCACCAGCACCACGTGATTATGGATGGGGTCAACACGGACGAGCTATTTTCGGGTGGGTGACCAGTTTAATGAAGAATCTAACCATTCATATTAAACACTCACCAATGGAAGGCAGAGTAAGTCAGATACTGCTGCCCTTTGCCCCCAAAGAGATGCACCATAAGTGTAGTATCCAGATTCTACAATGCGGAAGTAAAACAAGACACAAAGAAAGCATACATGTAATCCAGAACCATCTTTACACAATGCTGACATAATCAAGTGAACCCGTAGGTGTTTCATTGTTGGCTCATTGAGTTGATCATTTCATCCAATGCGTCTCCAATCATCTCGGATGAATAGGCCCGTAGTACTCCAACAACTACGGTATCGTAATCAGTGAGTTTGTGGGTTAGTCGGAATCTCGTTGTGATTACTTTTTCCAGTTTTTCCTTCCTGAGAATTTGCTTTTGTATCCACCTTGTCCACCCCGTGCATCTTCCCCCGACCCCTCATTTTTTCCCCCATATTTTGTCCTTTGGCCCTGCTGTTGGTGTGTCCTCCCCCCCCCCTTTTTGTTCTACTGTTCCTTTTGCTCAGTTATGTCCTGAACTGTTCTATCTGTATGTACAGTGAAACCTCGCAAATCCTGACTAATCGGGGAAGGGGGTGTCCGGATTATCCGAATGTTCAGATTATCTGAATTTTTTTTTTTTTAAAGTATCACAGAAACACATTTATTTCTGAATCACTCTCGAAAATTTGCAAACGTGGCTCAAGAGTTATTATACCGACATCAGAAAGATGCCAACACTGGAACCAGAAGGCAGACGATAAGAAATAGTGGGAAGTGCAAGTCACATGGTGCTGTCCGAGTTCCCTCAGCATCCTTCAAATGTTCATGGCCAGCCTGCAGATCCACATTAGAGGATCCATCAATAATTCAATCAAGGCATCGCACTGTCCCTGGCCTCAGAAAGATTTTTTTTTTCCCCTTCTTTTCTTGTGGTTCCTCATCCTCATCTTTGTCAGATTCTTCCTCTCCAGATGAAACAAAAACATTGAGAGCAATTTCTTCCACTTTTCTGGGGTTTTTTTGTAAACATAGTTAAGACTTGTGGAAGAGCCAGAACGCAGAACGGATCAATAAATAACCTAACAAAAGGAACAACTAGAGGAGAAGGGGGAAATCTGCCTGGGCTGAGGGAGAAAACAGATGGAGATAGGCACCGAGGGACGTGGGTAGTGAGGAGGGTAGGGGAGAATGCAAGGGGTGGACAAGATGGATGCAGAAGCAAATTTTGGAGGGGTGGGGGTGGTTTAATGGGTGTCGAAAGGATCATGGTTTTTGAATGGGGGATGATTCGAGATAGGGGTGAACACTGAACAGCTATCTTGAAGACCCGAGGGAAGAATGAGATTGAAGAGAACGTGTAAGTTGGTTCCACAGGCAGGAAAGAAGAGCAACAAATGAGTGGAGGTGAGCAGTGGTTCTGGATTTTGGTAGTTTCACTTGGAGAGGATTACTGGTGGACCACGTGCGTTCTGCAGATACCTGGCGAGTACAAAGCACAGAGAGGGCAGAGGGCGAAGTCCTCTGTCAGCGATGGCGAAGTCCTCGGACCATAGACTCAGCTTCATCACGAGAGATTCCAACAATCTTGAAGGCCTGGGTTTCCACGTGTGTGAGGCAGCGACACCAGCCCAGTGGGGAGAGCAGTATTCCATCACGCTGTGGATGAAAGCCTTGTAGGTGGATCGGAGTTCAGGTGTGCCAAGGAAGAACTTTGCTTGACGAGGAGCCCAGTTGGCGACTGACTTTGGAGGCCAACTTTAAAATGTGGGTTGCCCAAGAGAGATCACGGATGAGAGTGAGATGACTGAACATTTTTGAGAGGGTTGTTGAAAAATAGATGTGAGGGTGTGCGGAGAGAGAGAGAGAGAGAGAGAGAGAGAGAGAGAGAGAAGAGAGAGAGAGAGAGAGAGAGAGAGAGAGAAAGAGAGAGAGAGAGAAGAGAGAGATTAAAAGACAAATACAAGTGTTTGACCATTTTGTGATTTTGTCAAGGGCTGAAGAGAGGGGAGAGGCTGGTGCCTGTCTGTCAGAAAGATGAGAGATGTCAAGGCAGAGGCTGAAGTCATCAGCAAAGATATAAAAAGGATTTTCCAGGAAGTCAGAGATCATTGATGTAGATTAGGAATAGGATGGGGCCGAGAACACTGCCTTGGGGTACTCCAGCTTTGACAGGGAGGAGGAGAAAAAATGATTCCATGAAGAGCCACACGTTGGCTACGAGAGTGGAGGAAGTCAGTAATCCAAGAGTAGAGTTGATCTTGGATTCCATAGGCAGACAGGTTGGAGAGCAAGGCAGGGTGCCAGACTGTATAGAAAGCACGAGATATGTCCAGAGAGAAGGCCCTGATCTCATGTCTGACATTGAGGCCCTTCATCCATTGTTGGGAGAGTAAAAGCAGCATGTCCAAGGTAGAGTGACTTGGTCTGAAGCCGAGCTGATGATCTGAGATGAGGTTATTGGAGAAAAGAAATGTTTTTACGTTGACTTGCTGATGATTGGAAGTAAGCTAATTGGTCTGTAGTAAAAGGGATCCTTTGTTGCGCATTTTTTTGTAATCTAGTAATATTGGCTGACTTCCAAGCACATGGAAGATGACCGAGGGCAAATTATAGGGTGAAAAGGGCAGAGAGAGAGAGATAGTAGGTAGTGCAAGAGCAGCAGAGCAGGTTTTTAGGACTCGTGAGCTGATGCCATCTGGTCCAGTTGCCGAATCAGAGTTGAGAGTTTTTCTCCACCCTCTCAGGTGCAAAAGAGACAGAGCCCAGGAGCAGTTGGGTACAACTACGTAGGGTAGGGAGAGAGAGAGAGAGGGGGGGAGGGGGGTTGAGCACACAAGATTTTGAAGAAAACATGAAATTGAGGCATTCGGCCTTCTCACGAGCGGAGTCGGCTGTGTTGCTACTTGATGTGAAGGAAGGGGTGGAGGGGGAGCATACACCAGAGACAGACTTGAAAAGGCACCACCAGCAGATCTGAGAGGGAGACAAGTTTGAAAAGCTCATTCTTGAGGTTGGACAGACATTGTTTTCTGGCTCTCCTGAGAGTACACACACACTTGTTGCGGGCTTTGTGGAATGATCTGAGGTTGCCTTCAGTCTGATTTGCCTTCGAGAAGGAGAAAGCGAGTTGTTTTAAGGCAACTGCCTCACCACAGGATTCAGTGTACCAAGGTTGGGAGGATGGATTCGATAACTGAAGATGAGATGGGATGAATCTATGCATAAGGAAGAGTCAGGAAGGACCCCGTAAAGTTCTGGTAGCCAGGGTTTCCTTCGTCAACCACTCTCCAACATTATCTACTGAGGTGGAAGCTTCCCCAGGCAACTTCATCACAGTTTAAGAGTCCTCAAGTTCAAAACCTTCAACATCAAGAAGAACGTCATTGTCCAACAAGAGTTTCTTCCAGCAGTTTAAGTTCTTACAATGTACTTGCCCAGTTGGAAATGACCGAATTGATGTTGCTTGCCATAATATGTGCTCAGGTTTTGCGTCCTTTTATGTACTATTCTTCATCTTCACTCTCCAACAACAACACCATGACTTTGTCAACACAGGCCATCATGATGCCCCGATCCATCGGTTGAATTAGCGAGGTTGTATTGGGTGGCAAATCGAGGCACCTAATTTTGCCATACCGACTGCATAACGTTTCAATGTGAGGGAGCATTATCCAGGATCGAAATTGCCTCGACGTTCTCAGGGGCAAGCTTCAGGACTTCAATTTGATGTCTCCTCACGTTGGGATCAAAATGATGGTGAAAGCAGTCTCTCGTGATGGCTTGCATTATCAACCACGCGTTAACAGAGTTGTAGTACAGCACAGGAAGCCTGTCCATGCAGTCCTTCAATATTTGTGGGCGTTTTGACCTGCCCACAATTACCGACTTCAGTCGATGGCTGCCGTCAGCATTTGCACAGAGAAGAGCAGAAAGTCCCTTCTGACTGGTGTTGCCTCCTCACTCCTCATAGCCTGAGTATTTTCTGGCAAAGACCTCCAGTATAGCCCAGTTTGGTCAGCATGGTACACCTGGGCTAAACTCACTCCGAAGTTCAATCATAATACTGTTCAGTTTCTGTCTGGATAGCTTTACATTTTCAACGTCACCACTTGGAGCCTCACCACAGATTTTCTTGTTGAAAATGTGCCTTTTCCGAAAATGCCACAAGCACCCATTGCTTGCAACAAAACTAGGGATGCCTAAATGTGCAGCGAGACTTCCGGCGGCAGCACCACTTGAACACTGCTGTACGTACAAATTAGAAACTGCTTCTTCCACTTGCATTCCACCGTTTCAACGTCATTCTTGTTGACGCAGCACTCCGAGCACCGACATCAAACTTCAAAGCAAACTTCTTCATTACTTCCACCACCGAAGGTGGATGGACATCATGCTTTCATGCCTGTCTGTCTGTGAGCAGGATATCTCAAAAAGTTATGAAGGATTCGGACGAAATTTGGTGGACAAGAGGTTTAGTATGTGACAAGATCAAATTGATTAGATTTGTGATACAGGTCCGGATGCAGATCCAGCCTTTCAGTGGGATACAAAATGTAAACTTGTTCTACTTGACAGAGGTATGCACTACCGAGTCTCGTTCTAGTTTTGTCTTGGTTTTTCTTAATATCAGACACTGTTGTTTAGATATTCCAAACTCCTCCACGGTCCTTGTTCCAGCCACGCCATTTTCAAGTCTCTCTATTATTTTAACTTGTCTGCAATAGTTTTCGACACGTTTCCATTTTTACTCTTCACTCCTTCCTTTATTTATTTGGCCCAACCGTAAAACACTTAAAATGGTGCTGAAAGTTAGAAAAAGGAAAAGGTTCCTCCGAGCTCCACATCGCTCGGTAGATAAACACCAACTGACAACGCGGTCACGCCAGGCAAACAGCTACCAGACAGACTAGTCCGAGTTATCCAAAGTCCGTACAAGCGAGGTTTCACTGTACCAGCTCTTCCGCAAGCCATGACATTGTTTTAAAAAATAAATAAATAAAATAACAGGATAACGTGATACAAGGTAAATACACTGAACCCCAGAATATATTCAAATATGTGAGCAAGTTTAACCCTTTAACATTTACTTGTATTCCAACAAGGCAAATATTTCAGATCACAGATGGTTAAAACCGTCTAATCGATGACACGATCGGACATCACCACAAATTACACTAACCAGATAATTACAAAATCAGAACCAAACGAATGGTTTTATTTTTGGAGTGAATCAAACTGCATAATAAACAAGAGTTGGTTTCACTATACAAGTCGATGTAATCTGTTGTCATGACAACACTCCCATATCATGCTCGTTTAAACGCAGGTTCAGTCTACATCAGAGAACAGAATGAGCGAAGGACGTACCTCGTTGTATTGGAAGTTACTTTTTCTGTTGTCACGACTTTTTCGGAATATCTGCTGAAGCTGGATGGGTGAACAAGGTAACAAAGGGACTTGTTTGAGAAAAAGGAAAGAAAGATCAAACATGCAGATACAGTACACAGGCAAGTGATCACTAAATCAAGGCCTAGATTTAGGGATCTGGAAACGGCTCATCACAAGATAACTACCAAGTCACCATTGGATTGTCAACAAATACCCAGCTGGCTCGAAACGACCTTCAGCGAGGGAGTAAACCAAGCGCACCACTTAGGTTGAGGTACATGGGACACCAAGGGACACCAAGGAAATTCATAAAATTTCCAGTGAGGGTGATAACATTAATAGACATCATGGGTTTTCTTTACCTGCGACATGTCACAGGTTTACAAGAGCTCTGTGTTGCTGCTGTTGTTGGGGTTCTTGTTTGAGGTCGATTTTTGAAATGTGCACCCATTGGTCGGACAGCTGCCGGACCACACCCACATCGGTCGCTCGACTCCACCCACCATGGCACCCAGACAAAATGATATGGCCGCCATCACATTAGGCCAGTAGGCCCCTGCCGATTTGATTCTGCACTGTTCGGGTTTGTTGCGTCAGATTTCCATTGGCTTTGTTTGGGTCGAGTGTTAATCATCATGAGGGATTCTGAAAAATTTAAATCAGATGTCGACTAATAGTAAGGTTTAATGAAGTCCGTCAGAATGCATGGTATGCAATCCAGCATTACATTTCGTAAATTACTAAGGAAATAGCGTTACGGAGTTTTTGAACAGTCCCATATTGGGGTTAATCAATTTGTGACCGTGTGGTGAATCAACTCGTTCTGGGCTAAGCGCATGTATGTGGTTACCACCCCTATTTTAAGGCATACCCTGACTTGAGTGGCATTTTTGAAAGTCACAAAGACTACTACTGGTCATGAAATTTGGTTCATTGAACAGATAGTGTTCCATAGGACCTTAAAATATATAGGTTCATGTGTCTATGATGTATATTACTGAATCTACAGATTTTTATTGAATATACATGCCCAGTATTGGCCTTTTTTCTTGTTTCACCTTAAAATATGACATATATTAGACCATGCAAAAATACAACATATAAAACATTCTATATGAAATTTCTCATCTCATCAAAAGGTTGTCACCCACCGTCTGAGAAAATCAGCATTTGTGTCGGTCAGTGGTGGATTCGCATGATATACTGTATGCACATTCTGGCATATTTTTTTTTTTTCTTGTTTTATTGCCCTTTTAGAGCCTGGGACTATATGAAATCCCTAACAAAATGACTAGTTTATCAATAACTCATATTTACGTGTCTTAAATTATTCAACTTATTACCAATAATCAATGTAAAAAAAATTGAGATGATCCGGGTGGATACTTAATTACAGCGGCTTGACCGAACTTTCCAACCAAATGTCCGACTGCACGTCACGTTTTTAAAAAAAATGCTTTTATTCTTCTGTGCATCAGATTATTTTCACTAAAATTTATTTACAAATGGGGCACAGTGATATAGTATAATAGTATTTAAAAATATTGAAAACATGCGTGGCTTTGGTTTAGAGTAATTTTGCATTTTTGTCCGACTGCACGTCAACTTTTTTGAATTTGATTAAAAAATCAATTTTCTTTAAAAAAAATTTAAATATTTTTCCAGGTATTTAAAAAATATTTTATTAATGTAGAAGGCAGTTAAAACAGTTTTGGAGAATTTAGAGAGCTTTTTGTTACTCCCAGAATTGATTGAATTTAAAATTTACGTCCAAGAATTTGTTCGATAAATCTCTCTTTTAGTGCTTTTCAGCATCTGACAGTCACTGAATAGAGCAGTAATAAAAAAATAGGTATGTATTATTTCTTAATAATCCCAGAAATTGGTATTTTGATTATTAAATTAGTTGCTAGAATAAGTTACATACTATGATCTTCATTTATTTTCCAAAAAGAAAAAAAAAGAAAAATTAGGTAATTTCATTGAAAACTCGCAAAACCATCAGAATAGGTACCCCTTCTTCAAAGTATCATATTTCGGTATGTATATGTTAATTAAGCTATACGGTTTTTTGTTCTGAACTCAGTTAGACTTACACTTTCAGGAAAATGTAGTGAGAAGGCAATGGAACAAACTTCATTTTTTGACATTTTTGAAACAGAGTGGTAACCACTTACATGCGCTTAGCCTCTGATGTAACCGTGGCGGAGGCTGACGTGGATGAGAGGTGTCGATTTAATCTTTTAATAGCACATTAAATGTGTGTTTCCCAATCGGCCCGTTACCGGATTTTGTTGCAGTTGATGACCACAGTGCGGTCATTCTTGTTTTTGTACTATCTGACTTTCACAACTTACAAGCTATACATAAGAGCGATATAAAGCTGAAAAGTCACATTACAATTAAAATATATAGCTCATACATTTTTCACACACGATAGAGTAAGATATATATTTTTTTGTTATGTCGGATTGAAATACAGCAACATGAGGACAATGATGTAGTCGATTTTCATTGGTCGATTTGTTGTGCTTTGTCACGTGCAGTTTTGTCAGGTGATAACAACGGATGAGTGAAATCCCATCCGATCCACTTTATACAGCCTAACAGCATGATCCGGATCCAGTGAAAGTCCATTGCCAGGGACAGGGAAATCCCTGTCAAATCGCACCATCGGGACACCTATCTACCTGTTATGGTTCATTCTTACTGCTCTAAAGACAACATGGGATGGGCACATGGAAGGTCAGCGCTTCCCAAAATCCGCCCTACTGTAAAAACGATCGTAAAACTGCACCTGTGGAGTAAAACTTCAAGCAAGTCAATAACGGATATTGTCAAATTACAAATAAAGGTTAAAATATATTACAATAAACTCTTCATTGCTCTCGCTATCTTCAGCAACAGATCCTTCACCTTTACCTTGATAAACTCGGCCTTGTCAACCTGCTCATTGCCATCTGTGTCGAACATCTTGAAGGCAATTTTAAAGCCATGCTGTGGCTCTGCAAATACAATTTTCAAGCATACTTGAATGAAAACACCATCATGTAATCAATTTACAGCAGGTAAAAATCCTACATCAGCACAACTCAACTCAGGTGAAGCAAATTTCATTGGACAAGGGGAAAAAAAAAATCCAGGTGGACGCCCAGCCGAGCTTCATGGGAAGATGTGGAATTGGAGATAAAGTGCGATGAGAGAATGTGAATAATACACTGTAATAGATTGTGTGTAGAGTGTGGGTGGTGAGTGGGTGGTGAGAGACCTCAAAGTAAGACTAAATGGAGAGAACACGATTGTTGACGGACAAACATGTATTATGTCACATACTCGTAAGGATGCAAAGCAGGAACAGGTAGTCAGCGTAAGACAACAGACCTGTAGGGTAGGAAAGACACGCAATCCATTTAAATAAAGATATCAACAAAGTTATTGAAGAAACAATTTGTCAGAAATGACATTAAAAGTTCACTTTTCTGTGTCACACTCACCACGGTTTCCAAGTGACTGGAAGAGATTAGATGAGGCAGACTTTAGAGGTGGTGTGGAAGCCAACAAAGTTTTCACTTCCTATAAAAAAAACACAAGTAAAATAGACAAAATGTCATAGCCCCCATTGTTTTAGTAATTTTGTGTACAGAGTTGAAGGGCGAGTCCATATTTATGTACAACTAAAATGGCTGCCAGTTTACCAGTCAGCTCGGCCATCTTTGAGCAGATTGCAAAATAAAGTAAGGAGGCACGTGGATGCCATCATGTACTCTGCTTGCGCCAATTTTGAGCAAAATTGAACCATGCTTGACTGAGAAATGGTTGGGGACACATTTAAGTAACAAAAAGGCTGCCAGTCAGCCATCTTGGATCTGATTTTGAAAAAAAAAATACATCTCTATTATAATACCAAGCTTGCACACTAAAAACTCGGCTCGCAGTCACACGATCCCTATGAAATTGCTGTGGCACTTAGCGGACATGCCGACAATGTTTGGGAAGTCTTGGCGTTCATTAGTACCACTTGCATTTTGCACAATGCGTATTTTTGTCATTCCCCGTGTACGGTCTGTCGTCTGCTACCAGCTATGTTGTACTGCTATCCCGTGCATGTGCACGGGCATCGCTAGTACATATATAATCCATCATTCATTATCTGTTTGCCAAGTTTAAACAACATCAGTAAATGCATGTCCGAGAAATGGTTGAGGACGTGTTCAACATCGGGGTTTTTTTTTTACAATTAAAATGGCCACCAATTGGCCATCTTGGATCTGATCTCGAAACAAAATGATGTGCATATGTAAGCCATCATTCATTATCTGTGTGCCGAGTTTGAACAAGACCGGTAAATGCATGTCTGAGAAATGGTTGTGGACGCGTTCGATATGGGGGGTTTTTTTTGCAACTGAAATGGCCGCTAGTCCACCATTCGGCCATCTTGGATAAGATCGCAAAATAAAGTTAGTGCATGTGTATGCCATTGCATACTGTGCTTGTGCCAAGTTTGAACAAAATCGGACCATACCTGTCGGAGAAATGGTTGGGGACACGTTTAAGTAACAAAATGGTTGTCAGTTGGCCATCTTGGATCTGATCTTGGAAAAAAAAATTACATACTTATGTAAGGAATCATTCTTTATCTGTGTGTCCAGTTTGAGCAACGTTGGTAAATGCATGTCCGAGAAATGGTGGACGTGTTCAACATTGGGTTTTGTTACAACTAAAATGGCCATCAGTCGGCCATCTTGGATCTGATCTTGAAAAAAATGACGTGCATATGCAAGCCCTCATTCATTATCTGTCTGCCAAGTTTGAATAAGATCGCTAAATGCATGTCTGAGAAATGGTTGAGGACGTGTTCAACACGGGGTTGTTGTTTTTTTTTATAACTAAAATGCATGCGTCGGCCATCTTGGATCTGATGTCGAAAAAAAAAATGACGTGCATATGTACAGCATTATGTGTTGTCTTTGTGCCAAGTCCAAATAAAAATCGGTCCATACATGTCCGAGATATGGTTGCGGACGCACACGTGCACACACGCACGGACACGAAAATCGAGACCAAATCCAACGGGGGCTAAAAAAATCCGTAAGTGGAAATCAATCTGTCAGCATGGATCACCAAGTCCATGTAACAAACACAATTTTGTCTCTCATTGTCTTTGTCATGCATGTCACTCAATCAATAACCGAAAGTATTGTTCGTGGAATGAAAACAATAAAATAGTCACTTTTAATGACGTAACATTTCCATCATAGCACGTCAGACTCTGCTACAGGTATCAAATGCTTAACCAAGGATCCATTTTATCCCATTCGTCCATTGTCGGTGAAAACTTAATTAGACCCCTTTGTAAACCTCAGCATCGTGTTGGAACATCGTCGTGAGCCTGCAGGACTGACGGTCATGTTCCACAGCTTTGGCACCTGTGAAAATGAAAGATGTTTCTGCAGTGAAACCCAACACCATGGCCTCTGCATTTTGGACTCTCTAAAGCCAATGGCGTTGAAGGTTCTATATTGACCAATTGTGTTGTGAAGGAACCATTTGTCAACCGTCCTGTTGCAACAGATTGCTTGGGCAAGCCGAAGACTTTCTGCTGACCTAAAACAATAATAACAATTTTAAAAAACCACCAAACAACAAGGTGTGAACAAATATAACACCTCAATGGTTTCAACATAGGAGGCACGTGGACCCACCATGCTGGTTCTCACATGACCTCGCTCCGATTCAGACGTGAGGGAAAACAAACACAAGATGCCCTTAACCTAACTCGCCGCCAAATCAGCCAAAGTCCATCCCCTCTCGAGCAATACAGAGGACAACTTAGCCCTGAACGTGCACTTAAGACGCTTAAAAAGGTAATATCTTAACGCGAACACGTACGGTGTTTAGGGACCTAATCCGTCGACCGTCCCCAACTGTAAACAGAACAACACATACCTAGTGGTGCATAATTGAGATTTTGCATCTGGAGCAATTCCTTGTGTTTCAAACAACCCACGTGGTCTTCAAGAACGACCAAGCCACGTTTGCCATAGTCCATTTCTTTAGCACACACTTTGCCGAAACAAAATCAGCCTCTGGTATCGTTTCTAAAATGAGACAAACGTGCTGTTTTGTCAATTTCCTCGTCAAACCTATCCCATCGCTGCTGGCTTTTAATCCCCGTATCAATATTCATGATATCCGCTTTCCGATCAACAACACGCTTTCATGCCGCAAAGCTTTGCATCCACCTCATACCAGCGATCCTGAGCATTGTGTTCGATGCAATTCCGTCATTGATGTTAAAATCAGGACAATGCAAGACAACTCTTGAGAGGATGGAAATATTGCTGAAGCTATTAAAAATAATAATAATAATAATAATAATTATTATTATTATGTTGGCAAATCTATAAATAAATAAAAAACGTGAGGAATTGATGTTTTTGTGACTGACGTAATTTCCAAAAACACAATTTTCCATGTTTTTGTGGAGATGTAACATCCATCAAGGGATAGGTAACGGGATGTGGGACGGGATAGGGAATGGGACGCGAGACATGGCAAAGGGCCCTAAAGATGAAAGGTTGGATGTGATAGCAAAAGTACAATGTGGAATGTATGGTAACCCTTGTACAATGGGAGGAAAACCTACCTTTGTAGAGAGAGTCTTTCGCTCTTTAAAACCTTGAAACAAAGTAAAGAAACAAAAAATGCCATTAATTACATTAATTACCATGCCAAACAAGACAGTCACAGATCTCCGTGACAACTGACCCCACTCCCCTCCATAAGTCTTTACTTGCACGAGTAACCATCAACCTTTGTTAAAGGGAACAAGTAGTCATCAACTAATAAAATTACATGAAACACAAACGTGTCAGCCAGGATGGGGCGGAGCGTGGACGAGACCGGACAGGGTGGGGCGTGGACGCGCAGGGACAGAGCGTGGACGTGCCGGGACGAGACGGAGCGTGGACGCGGCGGGACGGGGCGGGCCGTGGTAGGGTCAGGTTGTGGACGCTTGAGCTGTTCTTGTGCACAAATCTATTCCTCACAAACAATGACTGAACAAAGTGTTTAAGTTGTATTTTTAGTTGTTGCGTGGATAATGTCGTGTAAAAAAAATCGAAATTCCTGCAGGTTTTCCAAAAATGAAATCATTAATATTCATTCACCAAAATAAAAGGTCAAAACATCAAAATGAGTGCAAGCAAACGAACAAACAAAAAACTTGAGCATTAAACAGTAAATTATTTTGATTGATAAAATGAGAGTAGCGAATAAATGATTAGAGAACGAAGTATGGAGTGGATTGGAATGATTAACTAAGCAGAAGGTCTCACGTGGTTTTTCTGACGTTAATGACTGCAGGAAGTCAAGTGGGGTCATGTACACCTGCCCTGAGAACTCCAGTGAGGAAAATGTCACAAAGCACTGCTCCAGACTCGATGTTACAGGGACGGTAACCTCTTTATTGTAACCCGAGCTGTTATCACTGCTGCTTGGAGCACCTGCATCCTCATTTGAAGTCTGGAATGGCACAAAGGGAAACAGGTAGGTGTTTAAGGGGATTCAAGGCAAAAATGGAAACAGGTAAGTGCAGAGGTTGTCAGTATCATGTACACCAGTGTCGTGTGGCAGGGGGTTGAGGGGGGAACGAGGGGTAGGGGGTTCATGAGGGGAGACTAAATTGAAAGGAAGGAAAATAAGGGAATCATAGATGGGGGAAGCACAGTAGTGTAAAAGTTTGGGTTATTTTCCCTTTTGTGGAGCTATTCCCCATTAAATATTTGTGGGAAGTTAGAATGTGCAATGGAGGGAGTAATTCAAAAAGGTTAAATAAATATCACAGTGACCTTTAAGTACAATATATAAAATAAATTAGGAAATTGAACAAAAACTTTTTTCTGTACATATTATGTTATCCGATGCTCGTAATATCCACTAACCACAAATAAAACATGCAGAAAACAGTTTTGGATTTTTGTACAGTAAATGATGATAAATTATTGAAGTAATCAAAACCAGTTAAATTAATGTCCATCCATCCATTGGGACCATACTCTGTGCAGAGCGTTGGTGCTGCCGAAGCAGTCTCCTTGGCTATTGGACACAATCCTGGACGGGTCGCCACTCCGACACAGAATACCAGCAAGCTGGCACTTATTTTGCCGACCTCGGAAGGATGACAGTCAGAGACAACCTCACCTGGTATTAATTCAACAGCGGAGTGGGATTTGAACTCAGGATTCCAAGCCCACTACCCTAATCATTAAGCCAACACCAGGCAAACATTAATGTGAATTACAAGAAACCACAATAAACGATGCAAATTAGTTTTAATCAGCTTGTACTCTCTTCCTTGAAAATCTACAAGAGAGTTCAGAATGGCACCAAGGAAGCAACTTTCAACAGAACAGCGTGTGAAGATCCAAACTCTGAAGGAGGAAGGGCACACAATCCTACTCCATTAAACTAGAAGGGCACTCGGTGAAGCGCATAGCCTCCACCAAGTAATGCCTAATACACGAGAACATATCGGGCCCAATACATTTTTGAAATATCATGCTATATATCATTTTTGGCCCAATCTCTCAACGGTGAAGAATCACTTTAAAAATTAAATAATTCTCGTATCCAGATCCGGATTCGGATCATCACCAAAATCAAAATAATTCGTCCTTGCCACACACCCAACCTGTCCACCAAGTTTTGTCCGACTCCGTCGACAACTTTTTGACTTTTCGTGCTTTTTATCATTTTTGGCCTGTTCTCTCAATGGTGAAGAATCACATAAAAATTCTCGTAGTCAAATCCGGATCCGGATCGTCAACAAAATCTTATCAGTTTTGTCCTTGTCACACACCGAACCTGTCCACAAAATTTCATCCGGATCCGTCTACTACTTTTTGAGATATCCTGCAAACGACAAAACAAGAAGATGTCATGCAGAGCACGACACTTGTAAAATCTATAAAACAAATTTGTCCTCCAAAAAGTGGTTGAATTCATTGACCCAATATGCAACTCCTCTTCAAATTTCAAGTGAATCGGATGAAAATTGACAATTTTAGAAATTCCGCCTATGTTGACCTTTTGTCTATGTGGACCTTTTGGTCGATGTCGACCTCAAAAATAATTGGCTGGTTGAATTTATTGACATGAAATATAAATCCACTTCAAATTTCAAGTCAATAGGATGAAAATTGAAGAATTTAGAAATCTCACCCAAGTTGTTGACCTTGGGCCTATGTTGACCTTTTGGTCCATGTTTATCTCAAAAACAATTGGCTCATTGGATTCAGTGACCTAAAATAGAAATTCTGTTCAAATTCCAAGTCAATCGGATGAAAATTGAGGATTTTCGAAATACCACCTGAGTTGTTGACTTTTGGCCGATGTTGACCTTAAAATAATTGGCTCGTTGAATTCAGTGACCTGAAATATAAATCCTCTTCAAATTTCAAGTCAATCGGATGAAAATTGAGGATTTTAGGAGGAGGAGGAGATTGGGACCATACTCTGTGCAGAGCGTTGGTGCTGCTGAAGCAGTCTCCTTGGCTATTGGGCACAATCCTGGACAGGTCGCCACTCCGACACAGGATACCAACATGCTGGCACTCACTTTGCCGACCTCGAAGGATGACAGGCCGAGTTAACCCCACCTGGTATTAATTCAACAGCTGAGCGGATTTGAACTCGGGACCCTAGGATCCAAAGCTCCCACCCTAATCATTAAGTCAACACCAGGCATCAGGCATGATTTTAGAAATTCCACAAAAGTTGTTGACCTTTGGCCTATGTTAACCTTTTGACCTCAAAACAATAGGCTTCTTCCTTATGACAAACTCAACCATGTGGTGAAGTTTCGTGAAGATCGGTTTAAAATTGTGCCTGTAAGCGACAAACAGACAGACAAACGCACAGAATAACAAAATCGCAAACAATATACTGTACTTGAAAAATCTTCGATTTTGCAAGTAACAAACAGACAGAAAGGCGTGAAAACATAACCTCCTTCACCTTCAGTGGCGGAGGTAATAAGGGTATGGATGGATGGATGGATGTTCGTCTGAAAATTGTAGAAAAGAAAAAAAACACCATGGCTGGCCCAATCTCCACCAGATTTTGAAAACGTGTTGGTCGAACCCAGGGTCATGTCTTGAGCAAGAAAGATACCCCCCCCCCCACTCCCACTGTGAGGGAGAAGGGGTAAGATGACTTTCCAGAGCGGGTGTTTCTCGTGAAGAATATCAGAGAAGCTGAAGATCTCTTACAATGGTGTGAGGTACACTTTGCAACGCATGAAAGAAACTGGCTCGGTACAAGATAAGAAAACAGGCCAGAAAGACCCACAACAACCTCCCTAAGGCAAGAGAAACACTTGAAGTTGCTCAGCTTATGTGATAGAAGTCAGAAGCTGATAAATGAAACGAGAGCAGGCCTGAACACCAACATCTTGTCCAGCACTGTGTGCAGAAGGCTGATTGCAGCAGGTCTCCATGGCAGAGTTGCAACAAAGAAACCACTGCTGAGACCCACGGCATAATAATAAGGTGAAAAGACTGAAATTTGCAACGAAAAAAACCCCACAAAGATTGAGTGAATGAACAATGGAATAGGGCATTCCGGTCTGATGAATGGAAGTTTGAACTTTTTGGATCGAAGACGCCAGTTCGTATGCTGAATACATGGAGAATGCTACGACACGCAATGTTTGCAGCCGACTGTAAAACATGGGGATGGCTTTGTGACTGTCTGGAGTTGTATCTCAGCTTTTGGTGAAGGAACACTTGTTAAAAATCAATGAGACGCCAACAAAAGAGAAGTACAAGCAGATACTGCAGCACCGTGAAATTCCTCGTGGAAATCATTGAATCAGAAGAGGATTCATTTTCCAACAAGATAATGATCGTGAAATATCGTGAACACCAGGTCACAACTGGTGTGCTCTGAGTGTTAGAATGACCACCGCAGAGTCCGGACACGAGTCCCATTGGGGACATATCAGATTACCTGGAAATATAGAAGAAGAAGAAGAAGAAGAAGAAGAAGAAGAGGAACCCAACTAACCTTACAGAACTGTGGAATGTACTGGAGGATATTTGGAACAATATTCCTGTATGAGTGCTTCAGTCATCTCCATGAAGCATGGGTAAAAGAGTGAAGACACTCAAGAAGGCAAAGGGTGGACACACAATGTATTGACCGATATTATAAAATGACACTGTTCTTGTTATTTACTAAGGGAGTTTGTTTCACATTCATTTATAAAAGCTGTTAACTTACAATAATAAATATGTATGAATGTTATCTGACTCTATTGGCTGGGTGACGTCATGAGCTTTACTCAACCGACCAATTCCCTCAATCCTCATCCGTACACATCATCACTTCTGCTCATCTTCCATTTGTGGTCACCCCAATCAATCGGTAGACCGAGTTGCTTTCCAATTCGCCTTTCGACTTCTTACTGTAATATTTATCGGTACTTTCGAGTAATTTGAATGGTCCGATTTGATTCGGATTGTTTTCATTCGTATACGGGATGTCCACAAATTACCGTTCAAAATTCAAACAGTGATTAAAAAATGAATGAAATGGGATACAATGGGATACAATGAAATGGGAATGAAACTTCCAGTCCTTCTAAACTCTGAAGCTAAGTTTCCAGTCCTTCTAAAGCGTTTTGTGTATTTTGTTATCGAGATTTGTGTCAGGGGCTGTGGAACTGTACTTATTATTTTAAGATTCATAACAGTTTTAGTGGGTAGTTGAGTTAGTTTATTGAAAGAAGCAGGGGGAGGACTTGTGATAAGTTTAGCGTTAAGTCAGTTGGGGCCTTGGGAGATGGGGGTGAAGAAGTGTGTAAATAGGACCAAAGGAGAAAGGAAGAGGAGTACGTAAATGTAACAGTTGCTCAATGTGGCCACGTCAACAATGGGGGAAGCAAAGGGTTCTTATTGTTGTAGGAAGTGTGAGGAAATCGGCCACTTGAGGAAGATTATTACCGGTTGAAGGACGCATCGATAATTTGCAGCAAGTAGCAGAATGTGAGAAATTTGTACATAATCGTTGGTTACGGTTGTGGAGTGAGGTTGCTGAGGATATTGGAAGTAGTGACGGCGCGACGGGGGCAGGCCGTGGCGACGGCGCGACGGGGCAGGCAGTGGCGACGGTCGCGACGGGGCAGGCCGTGGCGACGGCGCGACGGGGCAGGCCGTGGCGACGGCGCGACGGGGGCAGGCCGTGGCGACGGCGCGACGGGGGCAGGGCCGTGGCGACGGCGCGACGGGCAGACCGTGGCGAGGCGCGACGGGGCAGGCCGTGATGACGGCAGACGGGGCAGGCCGTGATGGCACGAGGGCAGCAGTGGACGGATGCGTGGGGGCAGGCAGGGCGACGGTGCGTCGGGGCAGGCAGCGGCGATCGGTGCGACGGGTCAGGCGGAGGTGCGAGGGCGCAGCGGTGACGGTGCGACGGGGGAGGCAGCGGCTGACGGTGCGAGGGGGGCGCAGCGGTGAGGTGCGACGGAGCAGGCAGTGGTGGAGGTGAGTAGTAATTAATGGGGTTTCTGAGACATCCATGCAAATGAATGGGGAAAAACTTTGAATGATCCCTGCAAAACCCCTCAACTGGAGTCTAATTCTCCCCCTCCATACAAATTAATAGGGAGAACTCTCTGACTCGAGACCCATCAGGACAAAAAGAGGAGAATGATTTTCTGTCATACAAGCTCGTTAAATTGAGACTGTCTCAGAGCCCAAAAAAACCTCATACAAATTAATAGGGAAGCTTTCTTGCTCAAGGCCATCAGGTCAAAAGAGGAGAATGATTTCTCTCCCCCCTCTGACTCTCGGTCCATGGGGTCAAAGAAGAGATCGATCTTCTCCCCATTACTTTACTGATTTCCTTTTATATTTTTCACTCCATTCAAAGAGTGAGCCAATGAATATTTGATTCATGTTCTACTTACAGGTAATAAAATTAATTTTCCATTACATTCATCGCCATCGAGTATGTTTAAAATTATTATTTAGAACTTAGTTATTGGTCGAAAATATCTTTGTTGAGCAGAAATAAAATGATAAACTCTCTCAATGGCTCTTGGTTTGATACTCCTTGAGCCACAGATTAATTTTTTGCATAAAGCCACGCCCACTTTTTCATAGCCCCATTCTTAAGCCCTTGCCCACTTTTCAATGAGAACAATTTGCCATAGACCACGCCCACTTTCCTAAGCCCGCCCACTTTACTAAGCCCCACCCTCTTTGTGAGGACCACATACTCTACCATTATTTTCCTGTTAATCGATTCAAAGAGTTTTTCCCTCACCCATCATTTGCCATGGTTTCCAGGCAACCAGTCTTTCTCTATAAAGCTTAAAACCCGACTCCATTTTTAAACATATTTTACTTTTTCAAAATGGACTGCTGTCTGATCTTGAATGCGATGACTTTGGAGTTCCTTGGATGTTCTACTACTTGTATGGAACTAAACCTCAAGTTTGATGAACTGATTAAACCTTCTTATCTATTGAGGTAAGATATTCCTAATTTACAGAGTTTGATTTAGCATATAATCATTTAATAATTAAATTCACTAAAATTAATTACATATTATTTCTTCTCACAGGACAATTGTATCTGAAATACAAAAATGACAAATACTGCTTTTGCCCACCAAACTTGGGACGAAATGTTGGTTTTGGTTGAAGACCTTTATGAGCGACCAAGACCCACAGAACGAGCTCGACCTATGATGACCCAACCCAAAGGTTATTACCTTGGAGACCAGCAAAATCCTGAAAAAGAGTTTTAACAGCAATTAGTACTCATTGCGAGTTACAAGACCAATACCCACTGAACAAGTATACCTAATGAGCCAAATACAAGTTTTTACCTTGAAGAACTCACAAATTTTGAGAAAATCAGTAAATGATTCTTGCCTTGATGCGTTTTTAAATAACTACCTTGGAGGGACTCGGGAGGAAAGCGGTTTCTGCCAGATGGTTCTAAAATATGGAACCTTACCTGGAGACCACAAATTTCAGACATTTTGAAAAATGGAGATTTCCTTATGATCCACGTTTATACTATTGTGAGATCTATTACTAAACCCATAAAATTGGAAAATGGAGTTTTCCTTGATGACCACGTTATCTATGTGATATCAATCACTGAACAACATTAAAATTGGAAAAAATGGATTTCCTTGATTGATCCACAGTTAACATGTGAGATCTATCACTGACAACATAAAAATTGGAAAAATGGAGTTTCCTTGATGATCCACAGTATACTATGTGAATCTAATTACTGAACCATTAAAAATTGGAAAAAATGGAGTTTTCCTTGATGATCCACAGTTATTACTATGTGAGATCTATCACTAAACAACATAAAAATGGGAAAATGGAGATTTCCTTTGATGATCACAGTATTACTATGTGAGGATCTAATTTACTGAAACCCATAAAAATTGGAAAAAATGGAGTTTTTTCTTGATGATTCCACAAGTTATACTATGTGAGATCTATCACTGAACAACATTAAAATTGGGAAAATGGAGTTTTTCCTTGATGATCCACAGTATATACTATGTGAGATCTATTACTGAAACCCATTTAAAAATTGGAAAAATGGAGTTTTTCCTTTGATGATCCACAGTTATTACTATGTGGAGGATCTATCACTGAACAACATAAAAATTGTGGAAAAATGGAGTTTTCTTGATGATCCAAGTTATACTTATGTGGGATCTATTACTGAACCCATTTAAAAATTGAAAAATGGAGTTTTCCTTTGTGATCCACAGTTATATTATGTGAGATCTATCACCGAAACCCACAATATAAAAACTTCTTGGAATTGTTGATTCTACTGGAGTCTTATTGGATAGATGTTATATTTTGGAGACTTCAAATGTGGGTTTCTGGCTTGATAACTCACAAGTGATACATATCTGGAAACTCTACCTTGGGAGACTTTGGGAAAGTTGGGTTTATTTTGGAGACTTGAAATGTGTGTTTCTACCAAAACTCTTGGGATCTAAAACCTATCGATGTAGTTCTTTGTTGGATGGTGCTGATTGAGAGAATATCAACAAAGTTCTGGGAAGAAAGTGCAGGAAAGTTTCTTACTTCCCCCTTTCTACTTCATCAAACCTTGAAAGCTTTAAAAGACAAATTTGAAAGAAGAGAAAAAACATAAACAAGCCGGTAGGCGACGAGGATTCGCTAGGATCGAAGCGCTGGATACGATGCTTTTCATTCTGAACCGATCCACCGACGAAGATTCATTGCCAAGAACGTATGGTTCACATACCCAATGTTCCTCTACCTGCAAGATTTTTCCTATTGCGTATTTTGCCAACTGGAACTCCTCATAAAAAATGACGGTAATAGACACCCTATTTGAAGGACTACCATTTTGAAAAATAATCGTTGTTGCTGGTTTGTGCTATGGAGCCTCGCGTGCAACACACACCACACACACACACACACACACACACACACACACACACACACACACACACACACCACACAGACGGAAAAACCTGATAAAACTTCTCTCAATGTTCTTGGTTTGACCACACCGCCTGAGCCACACAATATTTTCATAAGCCACGCCCACTTTTCCTACACCACTCCCACTTTAAATAATAAATAATTGGAGGTGTGTGGGTCGTGGAATCGTTTCCGGTAAATAAATAAATAATTAAAGGTGGTGTTGTGGGATCGCTGGAATCGTTTACGGGAAAATAACATAAATAATTGGAGGCGAGTGTGGGTCGTGGAATCCGTTTTCGTAAATTAAATAAATAATTGGAGGTGGGGTGGGTCGTGGAATCAGTTTTCGGTAAATAAATAACTAATTGGAAGGTGGTGTGTGGATCGTGGAATCGTTTACGGGAAAATAAATAAATAATTGGAGGCGGAGTGTTGGGTCGTTGGAATCGTTTTGGTAAATAAATAAATAATTGGAGGTGGTGTGTGGGGGGAATCGTTTTCGGTAAATAAATAAATAATTGGAGGTGGTGTGTGGGTCGTGGAATCGTTTTCAGTTAAATAAATACAATAATTGAAGGGGGGGGGGGTGGTGTGTGGATCGTGGAATTGTTTTCGGTAAATAAATAAATAATTGGAGGTGACAGTGTAGTGGTGGGTCGTGGAATCGTTTTCAGTAAAATTAAATAAATAATTAACGGTGGTGTGGTTGGAATCTTGGAATTGTTTTCGGTAAATAAATAATAAATGAGGGTGTGTGGGTCGTGGAATCGTTTTTCGGTAAATAAATAAATAATTGAAGGTGGTGTGTGGATCGGTGGAATTGTTTTCGGTAAATAAATAAATAATTGGAGGTGGTGTGTGGGTCGTGACATCGTTGTTTCGTAAATAAAATAAATAATTGGAGGTGGGTGTGGGTCGTGGAATTGTTTTCGGTAAATAAATAAATAATTGGAGGTGGTGTGTGGGTCGTGGATCGTTTTAGTAAAAATAAATATTGAAGTGAGTTGTGTGGATCGTGGAATGTTTCGGTAAATAAATAAATAATTTGGAGGTGGTTGTTGTGGGGTCGTGGAATCGTTTTCAGTAAATAAATAAATAATTTGAAGGTTGGTGTGTGGATAGTGGAATTGTTTTCGGTAAATAAATAAATAATTGAAGGGTCGGTGTGTGGATCGGGAATTGTTTTTGGTTAATAATAAATAATTGGAGTTGTGTGTGGGTCGTGGAATCGTTTTCAGTAAATAAATAAATAATTGAAGGTGGTGTGTGGGTTAGTGGAATTTGTTTTCGGTTAAATAAAATAAATAAATTGAAGGTGGTGTGTGGGTCGTGGAATCGTTTTCGGTAAATAAATAAACATATTATTATTATTAGAAAATCCACAAGACAGAAATGCCGGGTGATTCCATTTTTTTGGATCCTTTTCACTTTGGTCAATAACGTTTGGATCGAGGAGATTATCGAAGGTGGAACGGACGGTGTAGTTCCTTACAAACACTGTATACACACCTTAAATTACGGTAAATAGGACCACCCGATTTTTGAAGGACTACCATTGAAAAATAAAACCTCAATCAAAAATCGGCACGAGTAAATTTTTCTATAAATATCTCGAAGTGTTTAATTCCGAAGTCTCGTTTCTCTACATTCAAAACTGAAGACAAGTATTGAAAAATACTGTACGCGCTTTTCGGACCGCTGCACAGCAACGGGTGTTGCTGGGCAACGAAATCAAACGCGCACCTTCCCCAGACCATATGGCACCTGTTGCAAAGTTTCATCGAAATTCGGTTCGCTGGTTTCGTGCCTGTGGAGCCTCGCGTTTGCAGACACACACACACACACACAACACAGAGACAGACAGACAGACAGACGGAAAAACCTGACAATAAGGGATACTAGCATATTATAGCGAATCCAAAATATTAATTGTTGAAATACGTATTAAAAAAAGATATTGTGTTGGGCGAGGGTTGGGTTTGGGGTTGAGATTTTGAAGTGAGGGTTAGGGGCGGTGTTTGCGTTGGGGTTGCGGATGAAGTAAAGGGTTAGGGTGGGTTTGCGTTGGGGTTGAGATTTTGATTGTGAGGGTTAGGGTTGATTATGCTCCGTGTTATATTATCACACACACACACACACACACACACACACACACACACACACACACACCACACACACCACACCATCACACACACCAACCAAACCGAAAGTTAAGCTTGACTACAGTTGAGGATTCTGTGTTTGGGGTTCACAGATTAAGAACGTCCCCAATTGCACACACACCAACAAACAAAAAGTTAAGCCTTTGACTATGTAGGTCGAGGATTCTGTGTTTGGGTTCACAGATCTAAGAACGTCCCTCATGCACACACACCAACAAACAAAAGTTAAGCCTTGACTGACTATCAGTTGAGGATTCTGTGTTTGGGGTTCACAGATCTAAGAACGCCCCCCTTGACACACATATATTATTTTTTTTAATTTAACCCTGTTATACACCTCGGACTTTGTACTCGAGTGTCCATAAGGTGTATAGTGGAGGGAAGTGAAGCGCCCAACTTATTTGACTCCCATGAGTATTATCTGCTAGTTTTGTCTTTTGTTATTCCTGTGGAATAAAATGAACCTTAAAAATCTCTTCCCCTTCTAATCATTATACCTTATAAGTCCCCAAGGAACTGTTATTATCACATCAACAATTATCTCTCTT
>CM068963.1:62764851-62775400 GCA_035128595.1 Eptatretus atami
AAAGCACTTGGGGGCACTGATTTGTGATCGTACCGATGTCCTGATCAATGATTCACCAACAGTCATGTAAAATACGAAATTCCGCTCAACACCAGCTAAACCCCGCCCTCACGCATTACCCCCACCATTAACCCCTTCACCATTAACCCCCCACGCATTAACCGCCCCCCCGCTACACAACTTACGTACCCCCACCTTCACCATTAACGTCCCCCACCTTCGCCATTAAACCCCCCTTACCAACCCCTCACATTAACACCGCCCCGCACATTAACCCCCTCACATTAACTCCCCTTCAACCATTACTGCCCCCCTCAACATTAACCCCCTCACCATTAACCCCCTCACATTAACTCCCCTCACCTTAACTCCCCCCCCTCACCATTAACTCCCCCTCACCATTAACCCCCCCCTCACATTAACTCCCCCTCACCATTAACCCCCGACTTCGGCCATTACCCCCCCTCCACCATTACCCCCTCACGCATTAACCCCCCACCTCGCCATTAACCCTCACCATTACCCCCCTCACCATTACTCCCCCTCACCCATTAACTCCCCTCGTCTAACCGCTCACCATTAACCCCCCTCACATTAACCCCGCTCACCCATTAACCTCCCTTCACCATTACTTGGCATAACTTGGAGTCGGGTTCTCTCGAGCTTGATTTCCCAGTCTCACGTGAGACTCCATCGCCGTTAGAGCTGGACAAATGTGTCGAGTGTCATTATCGCAGCGTTATTTGGCTCCATCACTTGATCTCGCTTGCGCTCGAGCCGCAATATGTACAGAAGCCCATGTCCGGAGCAATAATATGCTCCACCGTATGATGTCTGCACGTTGCCACTATAGTGGATGTGTGCGAAGCGGGTGCGTAGTACATCAATGGCCCTCCGCAGGAATTGGAATATGATCCTCTCCCTGCGAAAGAACTGTAGTAGGTCTGGGTCTGAGAACAGACTGCACACATAAGAAGTTCCAGCACTTCTTGAGGACCAATGCAACCTCCATCCGTGGATTCCATCAAGGTTACCAGAGCATAGTGCTTCTTTGGAGCTATGGTGTGCGGCGTCTTACTGCGCAAGACGAGAGTGCCTCAGTTGTCGCACTTGTCAGTATACCGGTCCTATATGCCCGAAACTACCAGTGTGGAACAGTTTACCAGACGTCACTGGCAAGGTCACCCACAACATCCCGGATCAAAGGCTTTCTGCTCTCCAGAGCACACAAAATCTTAAAGTCTGCATATAATTAACTTATGATAATTGTTGTTTTGTATGTTACGATTCTGTCCACCGCTTGTTTTCTTTCATTATTATTATTTATTATTTATTTAAATAAATAAACAATTATAATACAGTAAAGCGTAGAGCGCTTCAATATTTTGGTAAGTTCCATCCGTCGTCCGTCAAGACAAAAAAAAATGAAGCGGTGCAGACGCTGATTGACACAAGGGGGATTTAGCTCATCCGTTCCTTCGGACATGGGTCGATTAATATTATTTTATTGTCTCTGCTGGCGTCCAATACAAAACATTGAAAATCATTTCCAAATAGGAAATGTATCTAATTTTTTAATGCAGTTATAAAGGACACAAACCAGGTTTACATACATGGCAAGTTAAGGAGCGACAAAAATGGGTGGTAGGCAATCGGTGGGTTGTTTTTCTTTTTAACCTTTGTGTGTTGGCGGCTCGTAGATTTGCGACAAGATATAGAAAATGAAACTTTTTTTGTTTATCTTGCTTTCTGTCTAACTTGACACCCAGTTGTGTTTTTTTTTTTGCAAATACCACTGATTCACAGCCTATGGAAAAAAAATTGAGCAAAAGGGAACCGTACGCCCGTAAACATGCACGCACGCAAAGGGTTCACCAGACTGGTAAAAAGCTCTTGAATGTTAACTAACAATCGTATATGATATATGTTACTAATGATAAGGAGTTTCCCAAGTAAGACAACGATACATACGAAACATTAAAAAAAAAATTATGTCTGTCGCTCACAGACACTAACAATGTGCATTGATTGCAGGGGCACAAACTTCATTTTATTCCGCAGCATGGAAACGTCAGCATACTCTCCGACTCCGTTCAGATGGCATCTCCTTCAACGTCCACCATGCTGCGCACCCCCTTGCATCATCATCTTCTCACAATCTCTCAACATCCAGCATTCAACAACAACAGCACCAACACATTTGGAAAGAAATATAACACCTAAGAAAGAACACAACATTTCTGCAGAATGTATTTTATTACTTTTTTGTTTGCATTGTCCGCCTGTGACGCATGATGTCACATTCACTGCAAATTAAATGTGCCCCACCAATCAGAGAGTGTGCTCTGGTTATAGACACCAAGTGGTGATAAGTCCCTAAGTCAATTTGCTCTACGGCGAGGATACGGCGGCCGTACAACCTCTGAATTGACAGAAACGTCGGCGGCCGCAGAGTTTTCTGAGGTGGCCGTCAGGTGGCCCTACGCCGTATGGCTAATTTTTACCAGGCCGTAAGGTGCCGTGGAATTTATAACGCGGATCTATAATTTTTTTCAATTTCTACGTTCGCCGTAGCAATTCGACAAGCCGAAAAAAAAAACTGTAAAAAAAAAAAAAATTAACACCATTCGTTACCGTCCGTCTGGCCGCACGTTCGCCTTAGGGCCCCCTGCGGTGCGCCTTGGGTCGCCTTGCGGGCACTTGCGGTCTCACCTTGAGGGCACTTGTTCGCCTTGCGGGCACCTTGCGTTCTTGCCTTGGAAATTCTATGGCCGCCGCAGGAAGCCTAAGTCACCGTGCGACTCAAATCAAAAGACCGTACGGAACCCCACGTTTTCGGTCTCCACAATATATAAATACGGCCGTGCAGCTCCGAAAAATAAAACATTATTGACTGCACATTTGTGTGACCGTCGGAATACTGCGGTCCGCCGTGTCTTGCTAGTGGCTTAGATTTTAGAGACCCCACGGCGCCGTGGCAATCGTGATTAGGCGCTAATACGCCGTGCGGCTCCCGAAAAATAAAAATATATGCTGCTACATTGTGGTGACCGTGGAAATATCTGGGCCGCCGTATAATCTTGCTAGTGCGCCGTAGATTTTGGAGACGCCCACGGCCGCCGTGGCAAATGTGACTAGGCCTAAATGGCGATGAATGGATATGATGATCTTGCTAACTTGATAATAAAACTTTTGAGAAACGTTTCGTTCATTACAAGATCAACCCGCACACTTACAAGGATACAAGGAATCTAAAAACAGTGGAGACCATCAGCCCATCATGCCTGCGGGCGAACACCACACTAATTTATCTAACCAAGATTAACAGGAGAACATGCAAAAAAGTTTTTAATTATATAATAATTGTTTTTTTTTTTGTTTGTTTTTTGTAGTTTTTGTAGTTTTTTTTCTTCCCCTCAAGAAGGGGGCATAGGCTTGGTTAAAACCACACATCAACCACACAACCCCCCTTGCAAGACCCCATCCACGCACTCTGGACACATACACACACACACCACAATGCTCAAAACTACGAAAAAGTCTTTCACATCTCTACACCCTTTATCTCGCATAACTTCCAAGGGTACCATATCTAATTCTAATATAACTTATCTACTGTTTCGCTGCACTCCTTCCAGGGAGGCCATTCCATGCATTACCCTACTCTCTGAGTGAAAGTCCATGCCTTGCTTACAGTCCTTAACTCTTCTCTTTCTTACTTCTCAGGCTATGGCCCTGGTCCTTACTCACTGCCTACTCTTGTTGAATCATTCATCTGCACTGATTTTTATATACCTTTCATTCATCTTAAACATTAAATTTTTTCTTATTCCTTTAACTTTTTTTTACACCTTTCAATATTATTGTAATCATATTTTAAAAGGCATAAGCCTGTTGATGTCAATCTAATAAATCACTTCATAACTTCCACCTCAATTCATCTTTAAACTTACCAATAACCTTTTCGTTATTTGATGAAAACAATGACTATTTTTCTTATAATTACTTGTATCAACATATCTAAATATTATCAATCATATCCCCATATACATCACCTTGTTTTTAATTTCTAATATTAAAACTATCTGTATCCAGATATAACAATGGACACATTTCTTATCTTTAATTTAAATTTTTATTGTAGTAATAGTCATACATCAACTTTGACAAATTACGAATTGATGTTCCTATATAAATAGGTTTTAATCCATTTCATACTCTCTTTTTCAAACTGAATAGCACAAAGTTCTCTAAAAATACCTCACCCATTCAATGAACTGGTTTGTTAATTCAACTTTGAAGCCTGTTTCCCAAGATGTAGAAAGTCTTATGTTTTGTCGATTTCTAACATTTTCCATAGTCTTTCAAATACAGCATTATGCATTAATTTTATAAAAGTCATTCTCAAATCTGTTTCTCTGCGTTTTTTTCTACTTTTTGTATTAAATCATATAGGTCCTTTAACACGGACTTTGTTTTAAATTTCAAAATCCTATGAATTTTCATCACTTCAACCATGCAGATATAATATTCGCTCAAGTTCCTTTGATGTAAATCATAACTTTCTTTATCTTTAATGTAGTGATGTAGTTTTTTCTGAAGATTAACCCTTTATATTAAATGACTGTTGGTAATTCACTTAAACATTCTTCTTGGACTTCTTTATCGGAGGCATTATGGGTAGGTTTTATGTTATTATGAAGTTCTCAGGTATTTTAAATCAGCTCAAAATAATATCCAATTCAGCCTCATCAATTCTTTTTGGAGAGGAGATAACCAATATCCAGTAAAACTTTTTCAGTAATGTTTTTCTTTACCCTTAAGTTTTTCCCATAATGTTAAGATTGATGACATGGCTCACCCATACAAATTGTTAGCATCATAATACATCAGGTAGATGTTTGTCCTCTAGTTCTTATATATGCCAGGAGAATTTGTTATTTGCTTTAGCATATTTCTTGGAACATACTTGAGGTATTCCTGCCTCCTCTTTTTAGCTTCTCCTCTATCATTAAAGAGCATATCTATATCACTGATTAATTCCATAATTTTGTTTTGTCATTTTTACCATAGGACTCCAAGCCAAACATGGGTGCCGTGTAATAGTGAGCGGGGTCAAATGCATAATAATTTTTATTAATGACAGACTGTTCTAAAGTTTCAACACCTATCACTTAATAACAGTACATCAGTTTTAAGATATAAATCAGATATTCCCCAAGATTCTTTATATTAACTTCTCCAACTTTTTAGCTTGTGTATAATCTTCATCAAGAAATATGATGTATTATTTGCAACTTACCAAGAAACTTCTCCTTGAAGGAGTTGTGTTTCTTTGAACCTTTCAAAGAATGCCATAAGTCATACGGATATATTTCCTTTTGTGATAGGAGATGCAATCTCTTCTTGATTTGAGAAATATGATTTTAAAGACTCGGAAGTTTTAATATTTGATGCTACTTCAGATAATGAATCTCCATACAACTTGTATGTGTCAAGAAATTGATAATGGGTTATGGGGATGTAGTATAAATTGTTTTTGTGAAATGAGATGTTTTTTGATCTGTATTGGAAATGGCGAAAATATTTTCCGAATGTCTTTTAAAAGTTCATCTTATAAATAGATGTGTGTCATTAGTGAGCGCTGTTGTGAAGAAAGACCAGGAATAAATTTGGAGGCTTGTAATAAGATTACAACCAAGAATGAGTGGGTACTTCTATATTACAGTAAGATGACAATGATTCTCCTAACTTTAAACTCCTTAATTTTCTCCCTCAAAATATGGCAGGCTACTGTTCTCTTCTAATTCCTTTTCCTCTTTCCTTTGTTAATGACATGGTTTATAGGCTTTTCAGCCATTATTTCTCTTAATCTTATTACAATCTTTTTTCCAATCGTCTTTACAAACTCCTCTGAGGCATTTCTCTCTATAAAGTTCTAACTTGTTGTATTCATCACCAACAGCTGATTTGATATTCATAACAGAACCAAAGGAGTATGTTTTTGGTATTATATTGTGTATGAATTTTTGGATTTTGAGAAACAGGTGTCTAATCGTTTTCAAGGATACTTTAATCGGCATATATTTCAAAAAAAAAAACGGATCTTTTAATGATTTGTTAAAACTTCGAATGATCATGTTTGACCTGCTTTTGGTAAATTGATTACAGTTGATTTATGAATTACTACAATATTTCGAATGTTGATTTAATTCATCTTTTGTGTGAAAGGGAGTTGAACACGATTACACGGATACGTTTTACATTTTCTCTTAATATTGTGGATTTGGTTAATGTTGAGGGGTTCTTGAAATTTGTTGATGAAAGCATAATGTGATCTTTTTCCTTTTCCTTTGAAGTATAAGTGGAGAAGGTCCAATGTGTGTTTCATCCTTTTTATAGTTTGTTTAAATTTTTAATATATGAATCTTTGTTTGTAATTCCGTTAATCCATATACATTCAACAGAATAATTATTCATTTCCCTCCTCAATATTTAGGAATATTCTCAATGACAATTGAAACTTAAATCTTAACATTTAATGTATCTCATATTTCTTATAAATGTTTCAACCTTTCCAGGTTTCCCATTGTGGAGGATAAGTGAGCAAGAACGAACCATAGACAACAATTTAATTATCTTTGTTTGGAATATTAACAACCGCTTTTCTTAAAGCTTTATCTCTTTTTGGTAATCAATATAAGAAAGAATTGAAGAGGATCTGATTTTTAAGATGTGTATATTAAAAAGATTATTTTTGTGAAGTAAATCCACTACGTACTACAAGTGTTACACATCTTGTTTGTCTCTGGAGATCATCGTAAACATCAACATCTTACAAATCTCGAAATGATGAGATTAAAGTGTGGGTTTGTTCCCTCATATAGGGAGTAGTTTCATCGTCTTGTCTACCCATTTTCAATTTACTCCATATAAAACTTTAAAGTTTTCATTTCTTTTAATGGTCTTTATAAAAACTTTTTCAACATCAGTTTCAGCTATTTCAATTGATTCAGCTATTGATATTGGGACTGGGTTTCCAAATTGAAAAATCCTTCTTTTAATATGTTCTTAAAAGCTCCATCAGTGTTTTCATATAATAGTCTCCCTTTACTTTAAATCATTCTCTTGTGTTTTGTGATGGAAGGTGCTTCTATAACTTACTCTTAACATCCTTTGAGTAGATATCACAATGTTTTGTTTCAACTCAGAGGAGATATTTTGATAAAAGATTAAATGTGTGTTTGTTGGTTGAAGGTGTTTTTATAATATTTATATCGTGATTACAAACATCGCAGTACGTTGTATTCACCATCATTTATAGAATAAAACTTTGCTTAAACTAAAATTTTCTTGATGAAAATTTTGTTTTATTATAGGTGAAGTCTGTGCTAAAACCATTTAATACTCCAACTTTTTTCATTAACCTCCGCCAATCGAAGATTCGGAGGTTACTGTTTTCCACCACACACAAAAACGACCCTTTGTGTTTGTTTTGTTTGTTTGTTTGTGACAGTATTACGGAAAAAACTCTCGACGGATTTTGACGAAACTTGGTGGGGGGAATTAGGTATGGTCCAAGGATCATGCCACTAGAATTTTGGACTTGGTTTCCAAAATCCAAATATGGGCCGCTATGGCGGCCATTTTGAAAAATAATTAGAATTTTTTTTTTTTTTGCATTTCTACATGTTTTAAGTGGATTTCCTTCCACCCACCCCAAAAATTGTTGGAGGAGAAAAAAAAATTTGCAACTTTTTTTTCAACAAAATTTCCGATTTTTTTTTTGCATTCTACATGTTTAAGTGATTTCCAACAAAAAAACCCACATGCCAAATTATAATTGCGCTGATTTGGAATTTCAGGTGGATATACCACGTAAAATCAATTTCTTCTCAGGAATCTAGTTATGACGAATGAATTGATATGTAAAAGTTAAAAGTAAAAGGGAAGTTGCAAACTATAACTCCTGTGAGCACTGTTGACAATCAAATTGAATGAATAGGATATCAGGTTCACCTTGAGTGACCTAAAGCAGCATTAGTCAGTAATTGGCGGTGGAGGGTTTTGCAGCTCTAACGAGTGCTCCCCTCTAGTTTCACTTATAAATACAATGTTTCAAGACACAAAAGACAAGTTTTCATATCAATTCTCTTCATTTGTTAAAGATACTGCAAAATATGTCAAGGATGTAAAATTGAATCAAATAAATATAACAACTATTTTGGATCAAAAAACAATATGCGAATAATATGAGTTCTTCAATTTCCTTCAGTGGAAGGGCTTTAGCATAACCTGAAAAATCAATTGAAGTATCTCTAACAAAGTTTTCTCTACTTCTGACATATATTCAAAACTAGAAAAAGTAATGAAACAGAAAAAGTATAAAAATAAAACTTATGGAATGAAGCTTTAAGAAAGAAAAGATAAGACCATCTGTATATGCAAGGCGAATTTGTATTTTTTTTCAACAACCCTAAAGATGTAAATCCTGATGAAATAGGATGTTATTATATCAGGTGAAATGACCATTTCCATTCAATTGTATTAATGGATCATTTTAAAATTTACCTTAATATAAAATGTTCAGTTGAATCTGGTAAATGAAAAAAGTATATAGATATCGATGGTAATGTTGTTTTCTTACTAATTAAATATGGAGTCAATATTCACTGAAGCTTTGAAGATTATGGGAGAAGTTGGGATTTAAAAATGAAAAAAATAAAGTTTTTATGAAAGTATGTTTTATATAAGTGATTCCGAAGTATGAATTAGTTTGACGTAAAGTTTTACTTTAATAAATACTAGCATAACCCGGCGCTCTGCGGCGACATGTGGGGTGGGGTTGTGTTTGAGAAGGAACTGATGCAGAAGTATCAGTAGTAATTTTTACTTTAATGCAGTAAGTGGAATACGATTATCACTGTTAGAACATTTATTTTTACTTTTTTTTTGTACCATGCCCTCCATATGGTCTTTGAGGATAAGTAAGCGAATATCACGTTATCGAGCCGGCGAACAAAGTCGAAGATAGCGCGGACAACGAAACCCCACAAACTCGGAAATATATATAAGGATTGCTAGATTTGAGCCTCTGAATTTCTCGCATATGACAAATTTTTGAAGAATTGGTTCCTGCGTGTGAAAGAGTGGCGATTAACACAGAGTCAAAAGCCTATAAAACAATGTATATTCTGTGATTATCTTCTAAAATTATGATAAAAAATATAAAAAGGAAAATAATTCTTTTTAAGATTTACACTAAAAATGAAGATACTTTACAAATTGGATTAGAGAATGAATGTAAAAGTATGAGGGTGATAACACACTTTTCCTTCAAGGTAGGGAATAACTTGTAATTTGTTCAGGGTGCCAGGGAGAGCTCGCCTACTCTTCGCGAAGAACACCGTGGGATCTTGAAGGTCCAACAACTAATTCAGGGAGATGAGACGCCCAGTTTAATGTCCGTGTGAGGGTGATTCACTGTGCCTGTCAAATACTGGGATGACAATTCAGAACTGGGTCTGTATTCGAACCCAGGCAACACAGCTTGGAGGTGTGTGTATGTGCGTGCGTGTGTGTGTACGTGGTGTGGCTTGTGTACTGGTGTGTGGGGTGTGTACGTGTGTGTGGCCTACGATGTGTGCGCTGTGTTACAGTGTGTGTGGAATAGTTGTCGTGACTGTGTGTGTGTGTGTACTGAGTGGGTGTGGTAACAGTGGTAGGTGGCTGTGATGACGTGAGTGCGGTGGATAGTAACCCGTGTGTGATGAGATGTGTGTACGTGCGTGTGGGATGTGTAATCGTGTATGAGTGCGGTGTGTACGTGTGTGTGTGCACGTGAGTGGGTGTGTAGCCTGTAGTGTGTGAGTTGTGTGTACGTGAGTGTGTGTGTACGTGGTGTGTGTGTGTGTATGTGTTGGTGTGTTGTGTCGTTGTGTGTTGTGTGTGGTAGTGTGTACGTGATGTGGTGTGTGTGTAGTGGAGTGGTGTACCTGTGTGTGAGTGTGTCATGTACGTGTGTGCGGTGTGTAGACGTGTGCTTGAGTGTGTGTTTGTAACCTCGAGACATACCTGTCATTGAGCAAGGAACAAATGGCCTATGTTCCCGGTCTGGAGGACTCAAAGCCCGACCCGCACGTCATTGGTGGGGACACTGACACATTTCCCAACAAGGGGAATCTATTTTCTTGTTTATTCATGTATTTTTACTCTTCCAAAATTTAACAAACACCACGCTGTCGCAAGGGAACTTCAACCACACACCGCACCTGTCCGTGCACACCACACGTACCCGTACTGTGTGAATCACCGCCACTGCCGCCGCTCCAAATCCCACCAATCCCGTGAGAATGCGCTTCCCCCCAACCCGGGTCCTTATGCCCCTTGGGGTCGACGAGGTAATCGACCTGGTTTGCCCATGGACCAGAACCACGAAACGCACGGCTCGTCTCACCAACCGGATCATCCCGACTTCCTGTTGTTGTTGTTGTTTCTCGGTTTTCTCATCGATTAATTTAATTATTTATTATATTTACATGTATCACCA
>CM068963.1:62778780-62794777 GCA_035128595.1 Eptatretus atami
ATTCCATTGTGCTCCGGACATGGGCTTTGTACATTTGGGCTCAGCCAAGCGGATCCAAGTATGGAGCAATACCGCGAAGGACACTCACTCTTTGTCCAGCTCTAACGGCGATGGAGTTCACGTGAGACTGGAAATCCAAGCTCCGGGAGAACCCGACTCCAAGTATGCCAAGTTAATGGTGAAGGGGAAGGGTTAATGGTGAGGGGGAGTTAATGGTGAGGGGGGTTAATGGTGAGGGGGGTTAATCGAGGGGGAGTTAATGGTGAGGGGAGTTAATGGTGAGGGGGGTTAATGGTGAGGGGGGTTAATGGCGAGGGGGGTTAATGGTGAGGGGGGGTTAATGGTGAGGGGGGTTAATGGCGAAAGTGGGGGGTTAATGGTGAGGGGGAGTTAATGTGAGGGGGGGGGGTTAATGGTGAGGGGGAGTTAATGGTGAGGGGGGGGAGTTAATGGTGAGGGGAGTTAATGTGAGGGGGGGTTAATGGTGAGGGGGGTTAATGGCGAGGGGGAGTTAATGGTGAGGGGAGTTAATGGTGAGGGGGGGAATGGTGAGGGGGGGTTAATGGTGAGGGGGTTAATGGTGAGGGGGGGTTAATGGCGAAGTGGGGGGACGTTAATGGTGAGGGGGGTTAGGTGGGGGGTTAATGGTGAAGGGGGTTAATGGTGAAGGGGGGGTTAATGGTGAAGGGGGGGTTAATGGTGAGGGGGTTTAGCTGGTGTTGAGGGACATTTCGTATTTAGTACATGACTTTTGGTAGAATCATTGATCAGGAACACGGCTAGATCACAAATGCAGTGCCCCCAGTAGCTTTAGGGAATAACTTGTAATTTGTTCAGGGGTCCAGGGAGAGCTCGCCTACTCTTCGCGAAGAACACCGTGGGATCTTGAAGATCCAACAACTAATTCAGGGAGATGAGACGCCCAGTTTAATGTCCGTGTGAGGGTGATTCACTGTGCCTGTCAATACTGGGATGACAATTCAGAACTGGGTCTGTATTCGAACCCAGGCAACACAGCTTGGAGGTGTGTGTATGTGCGTGCGTGTGTGTGTGTGAGTGTGTGTACGTGTATGTACGTGTGTGGTATGTGTGTGTACGTGTTGTGTGTGTGTGTGTATGTTGTGTATGTGTGTGTGTGTGTGTGCGCGCGTGTGTATGTGCGTGTGCGTGTGGTGTACGTTGTGTGTGTGTACGTGAGAGTGTGTGTGTGTATGTGTGTGTGTACGTGTGTGTGTGTGTGTAGTGTGTTACGTGTGTGTGTGTGTGTGTGTGTGTGTGTGTATGTGTGTGTGTACGTGTGTGTGTGTGTAAGTGTGTACGTGTGTGTGTGTGTGTGTGTGTGTGTGTATGTGTGTGTGTACGTGAGAGTGTGTGTGTGTATGTGTGTGTGTACGTGTGTGTGTGTGTGTAAGTGTGTACGTGTGTGTGTGTGTGTGTGTGTGTTGTGTGTGTGTGCGCGTGTGTGTGTGTACTGTGTGTGTGTACTGTGTGGGTGTGTACGTGTGTGTGAGTGGTGTGTGTGTACGTGTGTGGGTGTGTACGTGTGTGTGAGTGTTTGTGTGTGTGTACGTGTGTGTGAGTGTGGGTGTGTACGTGTGTGGGTGTGTACTGTGTGTGAGTGTTTGTGTGTGTGTACGTGTGTGTGAGTGTGGGTGTGTACGTGTGTTGTGTACGTGTGTGTGTGTGTATGTGTGTACGTGTGTATGTGTGTGTACGTGTGTATGTGTGGGTGTGTACGTGTGTGTGTGTGTGTGTACGTGTGTATGTGTGGGTGTGTACGTGGTGTGTGTGTATGTGTGTACGTGTGTACGTGTGTGTGAGTGTGTGTGTGTGTGGTGTGTACGTGTGGGTGTGTACTGTGTATGTGTGACGTGTGTGTGGGTGTGTTACGTGTGTGTGTGTGTGTACGTGTGTATGTGTGGGTGTGTACGTGTGTGGTGTGTGTATGTGTGTACGTGTGTACGTGTGTGTGAGTGTGTGTGTGTACCTCGAGGACATCGTGTCAGAGCAAGGAACAATGCCATGTCCCCGTCGAGAATCAAACCCCGGACCCGCACGTCATTGGTGGGGACACTGACACATTTCCCAACAAGGGGAATCTATTTTCTTGTTTATTCATTTATTTTTACTCTTCCAAAATTTAACAAACACCAAGCTGTCGCAAGGGAACTTCAACCACACACCGCACCTGTCCGTGCACACCACACGTACCCGTACTGTGTGAATCACCGCCACTGCCGCCGCTCCAAATCCCACCAATCCGTGAGAATGCGCTTCCCCCCAACCCGGGTCCTTATGCCCCTTGGGGTCGACGAGGTAATCGACCTGGTTTGCCCATGGACCAGAACCACGAAACGCACGGCTCGTCTCACCAACCGGATCATCCCGACTCCTGTTGTTGTTGTTGTTTCTCGGTTTTCTCATCGAATTAATTAATTATTTATATTATATTACATGTATCACCATGTGATGATCCCTGTACAAATCTAATACACACACACACACCACACACACGTACACACCCACACATACACACACACGTATACACCCACACACACACGTACACACCCACACACACACGTACACACCCACACACACTCACATACACACACTCACATACACACGTAACACCCACACACACACCACTACACACCCCACACACACCATACACAGCACACACACACACACGCTCACACACCCACACAACACACAACACATACACACACTACACACCCACACACACACTCTCACACACGTACACCACCCACACACACACTCTCACACACGTACACACACTCACATACACAGCCAACACACACACACCCACCACACACACGTACACACACAGCCACACACACACACACACGCACTCTCACATACACACACACACACACACACACTCCACACACCACACACACACTCTCACATACACACACACAACACACACACACACACACACACACTCTCACATACACACACACACACAGCCACACACACGTACACACATACACAGCCACAACACCACACACACACACACACTCACATACACACGTACACACCCACACACACACACGTACACACCCACACACACACATACACACATACACAGCCACACACACATACACACACACATACACACACACACACGTACACACACACACACATACCACAGCCACACACACACACACACACACCACACACACACTACACACACACACACACACACACACATACACACGTACACACACACACACACACACACTGTGCCTGGTACCTGCTGCTTCCTTGCTTAGTCTCAGAATTTAAAGGACAAGCACGCACAAACAACTGTATGTTGGCAACCATTGCACAGCCTTTGGCGGGTTGAATATAATCTGCGTTGAAGTTCCTCAGAAAGGAAGTTCTATTACCTGACATACCTGTCTATCTCCAATGGTTCTACAGGTATGGTACCTACCTCATTCCAGGTTCCTATCCAGGAGAATTCCCCATGTCGGTATTGCTGCCGGTCTACCACTACCTTTCCATGGAGACATTTCATGGAACAACTCTCTGAATGAAACACCCCGACCTCACTCATGTTTAGAACATAACTACCTCCACCACCGAAGGTAAAGGAGGTTATGTATTCACCTCTCTCTGTTGGGTAGTCGATCTTGTCGAAAAAAAACATTTTTTTTCCAAAAATTGTTTTTTTCAGATTTGTTCTACCCTTATTATCAGTATTTAAAATGGCGATTTCAGTTAATACAATGGCGATTTCGATGAAACTTGGTGGGTAGGTTCATACCATGACCTAGTTGTGTGTAAATGAGAACCGTTGCTATGGACACCACCGTTGCCTAGCAACGGACTTTGAAATTTTTGAAAAATCATTAAAAATTTTATTTTATCGAACATCAAAATCGCGGCCAGACCGACGGTGGGCAGTACATTCAGCCATATTGTCAAAAATTTCCAGCCGGATCCTATGAAAACTGTCGGAGAAGATAGACTTTGAATGAACCCTGGTCGAAAACAATAAAAAAACCAATGTCACCCGTGGGTGATCCGTATCTTGCCAAAAGGTGACCACGTGTGACTTCTTTAAGGTCACACTGAGGTGAACAGAGCTGCTATCCACCAGGAGCGACTCCTGAGGAATATCTGCCTACGAGAGATTCCGATGAGAATCGTTCTACAGAGTAACCATGAAAAATATGTGTTTGCCTCATAACGTCACCAAATCACGTCATAATGTCTCAAGCTATATATATCTAGAAAGCACTCATCGAGGTGTTCAATTTGAGGTACTACACGATATGGTTCCTAAAACTTGAAAATTTGACCTGGGGTCAAATATGTTTGACCTTAGGCGATAACCATGAAGGTCAAGGCCAATCGCCACCAAAAATTAATCAGCTGAATGCCAGACCATGAACTATATTCCCATGAAGTTTGAAGACGATCCGATCAAAATTACTCAAAAATAAGGGTTTCGTCGACTCCCCTGATTGCGACAAAGTGACCTTGACCTTTGACCTTGACCTTCAAAATGTTATGGCCTGAAAGGACCTCCATAGGCCTCTGATATGCGACAGTTACAAAAAATTTCCAATGAAAACTGTGGTCTGCAGAATTTTTTTTTCGTGATTACAGACAACAAACAAACAAAAAAAAAAAAAACAAAAAAAAAAAAAAACAGACTGACTAACATATGTTGCAAAAACTTCGTGTTTTGGCAAGATAAAAACGAAGTTCGTTATATCTCAGAGACTATGAGTCAGATATACATGAAACTGGTATGGTAGGTTCATGGTATGTCATAGTTATGTGTGAGAAAGAACCGTTGCTATGGACCCCTCCGTTGCCTAGCAACGGCCGAAAAACCTCTAAATGTGGGGTAGTTTAACGAAAAAACAATCTGCAGCATTAACCTTGAAGCTAGAATCATGAATTTTCTTGTGCTTAATCCTCAGGTCATTCCCATGGAACGGGCCCATCGCGTCAGGTTCTATTGGGTAGGCGACTACCCATGTCCACCTACCGGCTTGTCTGTCTGTCTGTCTGTGTACAGGATATCTCAAAAAGTGTGGACGGTTGGGATTAAATTGGTGGACAGGTTAGGTGTGTGACAAGGACGAATTGATTCAATTTTGGTGAAGATCCGGATCCAGATTTGGATACAAGAATTATTTAATTTTTTATGTGATTCTTCAGCATTGAGAGAAAGGGCCAAAAACGATATGCACACCCATATTTTATAATAATGTATGGGCCCAATATGTTCTACTGGATCAGGAATTGTGTGGTGGAGGTACACACTTACCGAGTGCCCTTCTAGTTTGTTTCCTTACTCTCAAGCTATGGCACCTGATCCTATTGTTGTGGGGCCGGGTCTCAGTGGCGAGCACGACCGCTAGAGGGAGCAGTAGAGTTGGCCCACCGAACACCCGGAATTTAGGTAATATCTTTCAGATAAATCCGAAAGGTCACGGGTCCTTATCGGACCGAAGATCGCCAATAGGTCGACCACGTGGGATAGGTCAATTGCCAATTTCAATATACCTAAATACCCACGTCGTCCAAACTCCGGGGAAATTCACCTCGGCAGGATCTGCGCGATCCGGGCCGTTACCGAGCCGGATCCGAGTCGTACCCCGAGCGAGAGTACCAGAATCCTGCCGGGCCGATTGCACGATTACGGCAACAATTAGGCCTCCTAATTCCGTTCGCAGCGTGGCAAACCAATGGTAGAACGGACAAGGATGAGCTGGGATATTCAACAAGAGGGGAATTTATAACAATAGTTGGGGGACAAGGGGAGCACGTAAGGGAAGAGTTATCCGAATAAGCAAGGCAAATAATGTACAACAAAAAGCACTTAACAATTCTACTTATAGACGGAACTCATTCTACACGGACACACACACGCACACACAGAAACCCAGAAATGGACCCCGTCGGGTCTTTATTGAAGGCTTCCAGCTCGAGGAAAGGTGAGCTGGAGACCAGAGCTAGCTTGGACCTGTCCGCCTCGTGCGGTCTTCGACGTTCTGGCTCGGCGGGACTCGAACCCGCAACAACGATGCACTTCAAGTACCAGGGACGAAAGATGAAGACGGATGCCAACCAGCACGAGGCGGCAAGGCAGCGAGCGCCAGCAGGCAAGGCGAGGCGATCCGAGACGATCCGGCAGGCAAACCCAACTGCCCCAATCGGATCACGCCGATCAAAGGGCCAAAAATTGGCCAATTGTGATTGGCCAAAAGGGCGCCAAGTCCACTGATTGGACCGGGGGGGGGGGGGTGGTGTCGCGGCGGACCGCCCTCAAACAGGAAGATGAGTAATATTGTCCTGCGTTGGCTCCATTGGCCGAACGACGGCAAACTCGCTCGCATCTCTCTGATTGGTCGAGAGAGACGCCAAGTCCTTCATTGAACTCCGCCCACCGCGGGCGTTATGGCATCAGGATGGAGCGAGGTGAAGGGTTGTTGTTGTTGTAGTTGAAAATGTAAAAGAAAACCTGACTATCAAAATAACTCCGCAGCGCACGAATAATTAATCACCCATTAAGCAAAGAGACGGGACCTGACTACGAACACATACTTACGATATAACTGATCTTTGGGACCTGGCTGTTGTGTGCAGTAAGCTTCCAAATTCGTAACACTATCACCTCTATTCTACTGAATAACTATTCTGCACTTATTTTGACAACACATCATCATCATCATCATCATCTTACTAAAACATACAATTTGGTGTCTGTCTGTCTGTCTGTCTGTCTGACTGTTTTTTGGCCGCGATACATTCGCTCGTTACTTATCGAATCTCAACCAAATTTGACAGGACGACTCAGGATCACACGATGGAGGTTGGGGGACTTTGTTTACTCTCCTCTCCAAGGTTTCACCTTGGGTAAACATCTGTGTTCACATGACTATCCGTGTTAAGATAGCTAATCGTGGCGTTTTTCCAAGGCTGCTTCGAAAAACAAAAGTATCGACAAGGGCACTCGCTAGAGTGTGTACCTCTGCCATGCAATGCCTGATAGAGTAGAGCATTTCGGGGCCCAATACATTTTTGCGATATCGGGCTGGTGAAGAATCACTTTGAAAATTAAATAATTCTCGTATCCGGATCCGGATTCGGATCTTCACCAAATCGAATCAATTAGTCCTTGTCGCACACCAACCTGTCCACCAAGTTTCATCCCAAACCGTCCACTATTTTTTTGAGATTTCGTGACATCAGGTTGGCCCCATCTCTCAAAGGTCAGAAATCACTAAAAAATGAAAAAATTCTCATATCTGGATTTCCATTCGGATCTTCACTAAAATAATTCAATTTTTCCTTGTCACACACCCAACCTGCCCACAAAATTTCATGAGACAGTATGAATCATAATTGACACTCCACCACACGTCTGTCTTCCTCTCCCCTCCCCACCACACTCTCCCCCCCCCTTCCTCCTCTTCACCCTCTATCTCCTCACTCCCCTCCACCTTCTTTATCACCCCTCTTCCCCCCCCCATCTAGTGTTCCTGTCAGCGAAGCGAGGTGGTATTTGAGAGTGTATAAATACAGCCCTGTCTCCTTCAGGTGCTCATCATATCTGTGTCGAGCTAGGCCTTAATTTGCTAGGCTTATCAATCTAGCAAGCCTTAATTTGCTCGGCCTTATCAATCTAGCAAGCCTTAATTGCTCGGCCTTATCAATCTAGCAAGTCTTAATTTGCTCGGCCTTATCAATCTAGCAAGCTTTAATTTGCTAGGCCTTATCAATCTAGCAAGCCTTAATTGCTCGCCTTATCAATTAGCAAGTCTTAATTTGCTAGGCCTTATCAATCCAGCAAGCCTTAATTTGCTTGGCCTATCAATCGAGCAAGCCTTAATTTGCTCGGCCTTATCAATCGAGCAAGCCTTAATTTGCTCGCCTTATCAATCTAGCAAGCCTTAATTGCTCGGCCTGATCAATCAGCAAGCCTTAATTGCTAGGCCTTATCAATCTAGCAAGCCTTAATTTGCTCCGCCTTATCAATCTAGCAAGTCTTAATTTGCTAGCCTATCAATCTAGCAAGCCTTAATTGCTCGGCCTTACAATCTAGCAAGCCTTAATTTGCTCGGCCTTATCAATCTAGCAAGCCTTAATTTGCTCGGCCTTATCAATCAAGCAAGTCTTAATTTGCTAGGCCTTATCAATCTAGCAAGCCTTAATTTGCTCGGCTTATCAATCTAGCAAGCCTTAATTTGCTCGGCCTTATCAATCTAGCAAGCTCCTTAATTTGCTCGGCCTTATCAATCTAGCAAGCCTTAATTGCTCGGCCTTATCAATCAAGCAAGTCTTAATTTGCTAGCCTTATCAATCTAGCAAGCTAATTTGCTACCTTATCAATCTAGCAAGCCTTAATTTGCTCGGCCTTATCAATCAAGCAAGCCTTAATTTGCTAGGCCTTATCAATCTAGCAAGCCTTAATTTGCTTGGACTTATCAATCTAGCAAGCCTTAATTTGCTTGGCCTTATCAATAGCAAAGCCTTAATTGCTAGGCCTTATAAATCTAGCAAGCCTTAATTTGCTCGGCCTTATCAATCTAGCAGCCTTAATTTGCTAGCCTTATAAATCTAGCAAGCCTTAATTTGCTTGCCTTATCAATCTAGCAAGCCTTAATTTGCTAGGCCTTATCAATCTAGCAACGGCCTTAATTGCTCAGCCTTATCAATCTAGCAAGCCTTAATTTGCGCTTATCTAGCAAGCCTAATTTGCTGGCTATCAATCTAGCAAGCCTTAATTTGCTAGGCCTTATCAATCTAGCAAGCCTAATTTGCTTGCCTTATCAATCTAGCAAGCCTTAATTTGCTAGGCCTTATCAATCTAGCAAGCCTTAATTTGCTTGGCCTTATCAATCTAGCAAGCCTTAATTTGCTAGGCCTTATCAATCTAGCAAGCCTTAATTTGCTAGGCCTTATCAATCTAGCAAGCCTTAATTTGCTGCCTTATCAATCTAGCAAGCCTTAATTTGCTAGGCCTTATCAATCTAGCAAGCCTTAATTTGCTCCCTATCAATCTAGCAAGCCACTTAATTTGCTCGCCTTCATCAATCAAGCAAGTCTTATTTAGCTGCGGCCTTATCAATCTAGGCAAGCCTTAATTTGCTCGGCCTTATCAATCTAGCAAGCCTTAATTTGCTAGGCGCTTATCAATCTAGCAAGCCTTAATTTGCTCGGCCTTATCAATCTAGCCAGCCTTAATTTGCTCGGCCCTATCAATCAAGCAAGTCTTAATTTGCTAGGCCTTATCAATATAGCAAGCCTTAATTTGCTCGGCCTTATCATCGAGCAAGCCTTAATTTGCTAGGCCTTATCAATCTAGCAAGCCTTAATTTGCTCGGCTTATCAATCAAGCAAGTCTTAATTTGCTAGGCCTTATCAATTATAGCAAGCCTTAATTTGCTCGGCCTTATCATCCAGCAAGCCTTAATTTGCTAGCCTTATCAATCTAGCAAGCCTTAATTTTGCTCGGCCTTATCAATCTAGCAAGCCTTAGTTGCTTAGGCCTTATCAATCTAGCAAGCCTTAATTTGCTCGGCCTTATCATCTAGAGCCTTAATCTGCTCGCCTTATAAGCTAGCAAGCCTTAATTTGCTCGGCTTATCAATCTAGCAAGCCTTAATTTGCTAGGCCTTATCAATCTAGCAAAGCCTTAATTTGCTAGGCCTTATCAATCTAGCAAGCCTCAATTTGCTATGCTCTTATCAATCTAGCAAGCCTTAATTTGCTGGCCTTATCAATCTAGAAGCTTAATTTGGCCTTATCAATCTAGCAGCTAATTTGCTAGGCCTTATCAATCTAGCAAGCCTTAATTTGCTAGGCTTATCAATCTAGCAAGCCTTAATTTGCTAGGCCTTATCAATCTAGCAAGCCTTAATTTTGCTCGGCCTTATCAATCTAGCAAGCCTTAATTTGCTCGGCCTTATCATCTAGCAAGCCTTAATTTGCTGCCTATCAATCTAGCAAGCCTTAATTTGTTAGGCCTTATCAATCTAGCAAGCCTTAATTTGCTAGGCCTTATCAATCTAGCAAGCCTCAATTTGTAGGCCTTATCAATCTAGCAAGCCTTAATTTGCTCGGCCTTATCAATCTAGCAAGCCTTAATTTGCTCGGCCTTATCAATCTAGCAAGCCTTATTTGCTAGCCTTATCAATCTAGCAAGCCTTAATTTGCTCGGCCTTATCAATCTAGCAAGCCTTAATTTGCTAGGCCTTATCAATCTAGCAAGCCTTAATTTGCTCGGCCTTATCAATCTAGCAAGCCTTAATTTGCTCGGCCTTATCAATCAGCAAGTCTTAATTTGCTAGGCCTTATCAATCTAGCAGCCTTAATTTGCTCGGCCTTTCAATCTAGCAAGCCTTAATTTGCTAGGCCTTATCAATCTAGCAAGCCTTAATTTGCTCGGCCTTATCAATCGAGCAAGCCTTATTTGCTAGGCCTTATCAATCTAGCAACCTTAATTTGCTCGGCCTTATCAATCTAGCAGCCTTAGAGTTGCTAGGCCTTATCAATCTAGCAAGCCTTAATTTTGCTCGGCCTTATCCAATCTAGCAAGCCTCATTTGCTCGGCCTTATCAATCTAGCAAGCTTAATTTGCTCGGCCTTATCAATCTAGCAAGCCTTAATTTGCTAGGCCTTATCAATCTAGCAGCCTTAATTTGCTGGCCTTATCAATCTAGCAAGCCTCAATTTGCTATGCCTTATCAATCTAGCAAGCCTTAATTTGCTAGGCTATCAATCTACAAGCCTTAATTTGCTAGGCCTTATCAATCTAGCAAGCCTTAATTTGCTAGGCCTTATCAATCTAGCAAGCCTTAATTTGCTGGCCTTATCAATCTAGCAAGCCTTAATTTGCTAGGCCTTATCAATCTAGCAAGCCTAATTTGCTATGCCTTATCAATCTAGCAGCTAATTTGTCGCTTATCAATCTAGCAAGCCTTAATTTGCTGGCCTTATCAATCTAGCAAGCCTTAATTTGCTGGCCTTATCAATCTAGCAAGCTTAATTTGCTCGGCCTTACTCAATCAAGCAAGTCTAATTTGCTAGGCCTTATCAATCTAGCAACGCCTTAATTTGCTGGCCTTATCAATCTAGCAAGCCTTAATTTGCTAGGCCTTATCAATCTAGCAAGCCTTAATTTGCCGGCCTTATCAATCGAGGCAAGCCTTAATTTGCTAGGCCTTATCAATCTAGCAAGCCTTAATTTGCTCGGCCTTATCAATCTAGCAAGCCTTAGTTTGCTAGGCCTTATCAATTAGCAAGCCTTAATTTGCTCGGCTTATCAATCTTAGCAAGCCTTCATTTGCTCGGCCTTATCAATCAGCAAGCCTTAATTTGCTCGGCTTATCAATCTAGCAAGCCTTAATTTGCTAGGCCTTATCAATCTAGCAAGCCTTAATTTGCTAGGCCTTATCAATCTAGCAAGCCTAATTTGCTATGCCTTATCAATCTAGCAAGCCTTAATTTGCTAGGCCTTATCAATCTAGCAAGCCTATTTGCTAGGCCTTATCAATCTAGCAAGCCTTAATTTTGCTAGGCCTATCAATCTAGCAAGCCTTAATTTGCTAGGGCCTTATCAATCTTACAGCAAGCCTTAATTTGCTCGGCCTTATCATCTAGCCAAGCCTTAATTTGCTCGGCCTTATCAATCTAGCAAGCCTTAATTTGCTCGGCCTTATCAATTTAGCAAGCCTTAATTTGCTCGGCCTTATCAATCTAGCAAGCCTTAATTTGCTCGGCCTTATCAATTAGCAAGCCTTAATTTGCTAGGCTTATCAATCTTAGCAAGCCTTTAATTTGCTCGGCCTTATCATCTAGCAAGCCTTAATTTGCTGAACCCTCTCTATAGTAGATATGTGTCCTTCTTGAATGTGGTGACCAAAAGTGCACACAACATTCTAGAATCTAAGAGATCTAGATTCTCTGGTGTTTGGGGATTAGCACACGATTCTGCCATTCCAGGCGAAACGTTGCTGTATAACTGACCGACACCAGTTCGGAGCAGATGATCCATTGGCTTGCTTGTGGTCCGTGCCCATGGTTACATCTTAACCTACCTTTTGCGTAAAGAAGAATTCCTGGTACAACTGTAAATACCTTGATTGAAATCGACTGTACTCCACACAACCTCGTTTGACACCTACACCTGCTCCTTTGAATCAGTCAGTTATCCCTGCATCCTTGATCACGTTTCTTGGCCGACTCTTGGTCTCCATATAGAGAAAAAAAAAACAAGAGGCGTTCGGGAATGTTACCAGAATGGCTTCGTTTATTTTCAAAAAGTACGGTCACGAGACCAAAGTACCAACTCAACCTCCTTCCTATCCAGTTAACTTGTACCACCCGGACAACATGGAACTGCTGTACTTATCGTGTAAGTTTGAACTTACAATAATTACCAGACACAAGCTGAACTACAACGGCAAGTCGGGTAGAGCCACTGATGTTGATACTAACTGGACAGGGTGCATAACGTTAATTGGTCGGGCGGTTCTGAAACCACCGGAAGCATTCCATTCACCACATCTTCCTTCTCCCACAACACAGAAAATCATGTTAGCGTCAATACAAATACTTGCTCAAGGTGCATATTGACGATGAAAATTCCACCTTACGACTTGATATTTCTCCTATTCCACCTTGAATTTATTCCATTCCCAGGTTTTAAAAAAGACATTGTTGTCATATTTATGAAATGCTCTTGTGTGCTGTTAATGATTGTGATCAAAGGAGAACAGGAATCACAATTCATCAGTATAAGTGGAAATGACCTGTTACTAACGTCCCCATTCATTCGTTTTGGAGAGTTAAAATGGCGACACAAAATGGCTTCTTCCTCCTATCCAGTTTTATAGAGATCAGTGGGTAGAGCGCATACTTTCCACCAGGCTGAACAGTTTACGTTTTGTATCCCCCGATAAACCTGATTCGGACCTTAACCAAATCTCGTCGACTTGTTCTTGTCACCTACCGAACTGATCCACCGAGTTTTGTATTAATTCCGTACACAACTTTTTTGAAATATCATGTATATATCGTTTTTGGCCCGGTCTCTCATTGGTGAAGAATCACTTTTTAAAAAATCCCTCGTATCCAGATCCGGATCGTCACCAAAAATGTAATCAATTCGTCCTCGTCCACACGTAACCTGACAAAGGGTTAATACCTGAAATGCCAGCTTCTACTTGCTTTCCATGGGGTATGTGGGGTGAGGGGGGTAGAGCATGCCTTGATCAACTTCCATAGATTCATCCGTAATTCAACAAACCAAACGAGTAGTTACCGGTAAGCAAAAACTAGCAACCAACTCAGACATGATCCCTCAACACCACGCCACGAGGCACTTAATTAACTTTGTCTTACACGTTTCTACAGACTGTTAGATTACACGAGAAAGAACAATTAAATAACATTTATCTGAAAAATCAAATGCTCTTTGCAAGAATGAGTGCGACTGTGCATGAGAAGAGTGTTAAAACAAGGACAGGGAGGAAAGTCGAAGCAAGATCGGAGACTAATGTGAGGGGAGAATGGATTTTAAAATGAAAAGAATAAAAAACCTGCACATTATTCCTCTAGATTAGGAAACCAACAAAATTAGGGTTTACCATTAAAGAGAAACCAAAATATTACTACCCACCTCCAAACACCGATCTGTATTAAACTAAAAATTCAACCGTTTTCTCCTTTGGGAAGGATCTACAAATACAAATCATTAACAGTGAAATAAATCGCCATCTCGATCACCAAACCTTTCCACGATGCAATCACCAGAACTTGGGTGTTGCGCAGTTAAATCACCGGACTTGCGGGCTGGCAGGATGCTACTCACCTCTAAGCTGTCTAGCCTGGGTTAGAATCCCAACGCAATATAAACGACTATCATGGTGTTTCACAGCAGGACGATTCGTCGATGTGTACGCGGTCCTTCGGATGGACGTTGAACAGGGCATTCCCTCTGCCAGTATTAGTTGTGTGAACTTTAAAGATCGCATGGTGTCCTTTGTGAAGAGTAGGTGAGCTATCGCCGCACCATGAACAAATGACAAATTCCTCCATTCGAGGGGCAATGCATCACAGCACCAACCACTGTAGTCTCGGTATAATTCAAACCAACGGCCTCACACTGCATACACAAAATGATGACGATGACCAGACTTGCAATATAATCACATCTCAAGTTTAGGAAGCTCATTATAGTTCAGCGAAACTGTTTGGTGCCATATATTTATTATGTACATTAAACGGCAGCATTTCTCTAATCCTGTGTGCTCCATCTACATTCAAGGTCTCTGTTATGTTTTTCAATAATAATTCAAGACCAAGTTGAACCACGTTGAAGCTTCATGTGCATTTAGTTTCCATCTTGTCATCCTTGCTGTACGTGGCGCGTGATGGAGCTCGTCATCTTCTCCAGAGGATGATCCGTGCAAAGAAATCACGAACCAGCCCGTGGATCCACCAGAATATCAGGACAGAGTGAATCAACCTGTTGAGAAATATTCACAAGAGTAAATAACACAGCTATTCAGAAGAAAACATTCAATAGTCTTTTATTGGCATCACTCAAATAGACTACATCATGTACATCACGGTATCTGTATGTAAGCACAATGCTCGGTGTGTTTGTTCAACTCCAACTACAGTTTATGGTTGATCTTGAATACACATGGATGCATACACAGGATTGCCGTAATGTGTGCGGCGTCACAATGCTGCCCCTAGACAAGGTCGGGTTAATAATGGTGCACAGGCCAGAGGCCCTTCACCTTGGGGTGTTCAAACTTGCTGTTCAGTTAATGATATAATCATAAAGATGTTACGTTTAAAAACCCATCTTTCTTCGACTGAAGGAAGACGAAGCAGGATCTCGACCTTGAATATCCCGCTTCCTGTCTCTCCTGCAATGGTAAACATGGATGGACCATGGAAAGCTACATAAATCAATTTTGTTTTATCATAAAGATGCGCGTTTTTAAATCCCATCTTAGCGCTTGTTGGAGGTTGCTCACCCTTTTCACGATTTGGAAATAGGGTAGAGGAAATCCAAGTTACTCGATCTCAATAATTTGTGATAATATACATATGTTGATGGGTAAAAAAAAAAAGCTGTGACTATCTGGCAAAAAAATATTCAGATCACAAAGATATTTCTCAAATTGTGTAGATTCTACACCAGATGTTTCATGATCTGACCAGCTTTCATTTACTAGTCAATTATGTTCACTGACAGACAGACTGAGGCCATTGCTTTATCTCGAGTGTGCATGCATTGCTCGAGCTCAAGGTTCGTACAATTTGCGTAAATTCAGAGCCAAAGTATGATAAAACTCAGGATTGATGTTCCGATTAGTGTCCACAGGTGTTCAAATTAAAAGATTGAATTGAAATGAAAGTTGTTCCTCATCACAGGCAGACAGAGCGCAGAACCAATTGCTGAACCCGTTCGCACTTGGTGCACGCGCGGGGTTAAAAAATGAACATGGTGAAAGAAACGTACTGAGTGTCTCGATGCATCTGGACCAAAGACTAGTTGAACTGCTTGCCAGTACGTCAATTGACAAGCGCATGTCTGAAGCGCATGGACTTTGACAACCGTTTTCCCGGTCCATATAACAGTCAACAATGTGTCTCCATGGACAAAATCTTTTGGTCCACAGGTGTCTGCCCGAGCAAACATTTTCGCTAGTTGTACAGTTCAAAGCAGACGGATCTGTGCTGGCTCCAGCCGCGAACATTGCACACTCCACATGGGCACGGAAGACTAACAACGAGAGGTTTTAATACAAGGCAACATCCTTTAGACTTTGGGAATGGAATCGATGAAGTAATCTTACTTTGATTCATGTAGAGAGATCTCTTGGGTTCCCCTCCACATCGTCTTACCGGCAGGGTGCCAGAGATGATACAAACCAGCATAGTCTCCATCAGCGGTTTAGGTGCGACCACGACTGTTGATCTCTCTCTG
>CM068963.1:62797302-62807450 GCA_035128595.1 Eptatretus atami
CGTACACACACACACACACACACACTGTGCCTGGTACCTGCTGCTTCCTTGCTTGAGTCTCAGAAATTTAAAGGACAAAGCACGCACAAACAACTGTATGTTGGCAACCATTGCACAGCCTTTGGCGGGTTGAATATAATCTGCGTTGAAGTTCCTCAGAAAGGAAGTTCTATTACCTGACATACCTGTCTTATCCAATGGTTCTACAGGTATGGTACCTACCTCATTCCAGGTTCCTATCCAGGAGAATTCCCCATGTCGGTATTGCTGCGGTCTACCACTACCTTTCCATGGAGACCATTTCATGCATTAACAACTCTCTGAATGAAACACCCCGCCTCATCTCATGTTTAGAACATAACTACCTCCACCACCGAAGGTAAAGGAGGTTATGTATTCACCTCTCTCTGTTGGGTAGTCGATCTTGTCGAAAAAAAACATTTTTTTTCCAAAAATTGTTTTTTTCAGATTTGTTCTACCCTTATTATCAGTATTTAAAATGGCGATTTCAGTTAATACAATGGCGATTTCGATGAAACTGGTGGGTAGGTTCATACCATGACCTAGTTGTGTGTAAATGAGAACCGTTGCTATGGACACACCGTTGCCTAGCAACGGGACTTTGAAATTTTTGAAAATCATTAAAAATTTTATTTTATCGAACATCAAAATCGGGCCACGACCGACGGTGGGCAGTACATTCAGCCATATTGTCAAAAATTTCCAGCCGGATCCTATGAAAACTGTCGGAGAAGATAGACTTTGAATGAACCCTGGTCGAAAACAATAAAAAAACCAATGTCACCCGTAGGGTGATCCGTATCTTGCCAAAAGGTGACCACGTGTGACTTCTTTAAGGTCACACTGAGGTGAACAGAGCTGCTATCCACCAGGAGCGACTCCTGAGGAATATCTGCCTACGAGAGATTCCGATGAGAATCGTTCTACAGAGTAACCATGAAAAAATAGTGTTTGCCTCATAACGTCACCAAATCACGTCATAATGTCTCAAGCTTGATATATCTAGAAAGCACTCACGAGGTGTTCAATTGAGGTACTACACGATATGGTTCCTAAAACTTGAAAATTTGACCTTGGGGTCAAATATGTTTGACCTTAGGCGATAACCATGAAGGTCAAGGCAATCGCCACCAAAAATTAATCAGCTGAATGCCAGACCATGAACTATATTCCCATGAAGTTTGAAGACGATCCGATCAAAATTACTCAAAAATAAGGGTTTCGTCGACTCCCCTGATTTGCGACAAAGTGACCTTGACCTTTGACCTTGACCTTCAAATGTTATGGCCTGAAAGGGACCTCCATAGGCCTCTGATATGCAAGTTACAAAAATTTCCAATGAAAACTGTGGTCTGCAGAATTTTTTTTTCGTGATTACAGACAAACAAAACAAAAAAAAAAAAAAACAAACAAAAAAAAAAACAGACTGACTAACATATGTTGCAAAAACTTCGTTTTGGCAAGATAAAAAACGAAGTTCGTTATATCTCAGAGACTATGAGTCAGATATACATGAAACTGGTATGGTAGGTTCATGGTATGTCATAGTTATGTGTGAGAAAGAACCGTTGCTATGGACCCCTCCGTTGCCTAGCAACGGCCGAAAAACCTCTAAATGTGGGGTAGTTTAACGAAAAAACAATCTGCAGCATTAACCTTGAAGCTAGAATCATGAATTTTCTTGTGCTTAATCCTCAGGTCATTCCCCATGGAACGGGCCCATCGCGTCAGTTCTATTGGTAGGGACTACCTGATCCACCTACCTGGCCTTGTCTGGTCTGTCTGTCTGTGTGCAGGAATCTCAAAAAGTGGACGGTTTGGATAAACTGGTGGACAGGTTAGGTGTGTACAAGGACGAATTGATTCAATTTTGGTGAAGATCCGGATCCAGATTTGGATACAAGAATTATTTAATTTTTTTATGTGATTCTTCAGCATTGAGAGAAAGGGCCAAAAACGATATGCAACACCATATTTATATAATGTATTGGGCCCAATATGTTCTACTGGATCAGGAATTGTGTGGTGGAGGTACACACTACGAGTGCCCTTCTAGTTTGTTTCCTTACTCTCAAGCTATGGCACCTGATCCTATTGTTGTGGGCCGGTCTCAGTGGCGAGCACGACCGCTAGAGGGAGCAGTAGAGTTGGCTCCACCGAACACCCGGAATTTAGGTAATATCTTTCAGATAAATCCGAAAGGTCACGGCCCTTATCGGACCGAAGATCGCCAATAGGTCGACCACGTGGGATAGGGTCAATTGCCAATTTCAATATACCTAAATACCCACGTCGTCAAACTCCCGGGGAAATTCACCCTCGGCAGGATCTGCGCGATCCGGGCCGTTACCGAGCCGGATCCGAGTCGTACCCCGAGCGGAGAGTACCAGAATCCTGCCGGGCGATTGCACGATTACGGCAACAATTAGGCCTCCTAATTCCCGTTCGCAGCGTGGCAAACCAATGGTAGAACGGACAAGGATGAGCTGGGATATTCAACAAGAGGGGAATTTATTAACAATAGTGGGGGACAAGGGGAGCACGTAAGGGAAGAGTTATCCGAATAAGCAAGGCAAATAATGTACAACAAAAAGCACTTAACAATTCTACTTATAGACGGACACTCATTCTACACGGACACACACACGCCACACACAGAAACCCAGAAATGGACCCCGTCGGGTCTTTATTGAAGGCTTCCAGCTCGAGGAAAGGTGAGCTGGAGCCAGAGCTAGCTGGACCTGTCCGCCTCGTGCGGTCTTCGACGTTCTGGCTCGGCGGGACTCGAACCCGCAACAACGATGCACTTCAAGTACCAGGGACGAAAGATGAAGACGGATGCCAACCAGCACGAGGGCGGCAAGGCAGCGAGCGCCAGCAGGAAGGCGAGGCGATCCGAGACGATCCGGCAGGCAAACCCAACTGCCCCAATCGGATCACGCCGATCAAAGGGCCAAAATTGGCCAATTGTGATTGGCCAAAAGGGGCGCCAAGTCCACTGATTGGACGGGGGGGGGGGTGGTGTCGCGGCGGACCGCCCCTCAAACAGGAAGATGAGTAATATGTCCTGCGGTTGGCTCCCATGGCCAACGACGGCAAACCAAACTCGCTCGCATCTCTCTGATTGGTCGAGAGAGACGCCAAGTCCTTCATTGAACTCCGCCCACCGCGGGCGTTATGGCATCAGGATGGAGCGAGGTGAAGGTGTTGTTGTTGTTGTAGTTGAAAATGTAAAAGAAAACCCTGACTATCAAAATAACTCCGCAGCGCACGAATATTTAATCACCCATTAAGCAAAGAGACGGGACCCTGACTACGAACACATACTTACGATATAACTGATCTTTGGGACCTGGCTGTTGTGTGCAGTAAGCTTCCAAATTCGTAACACTATCACCCTCTATTCTACTGAATAACTATTCTGCACTTATTTTGACAACACACTTCATCATCATCATCATCATCATCTTACTAAAACATACAATTTGGTGTCTGTCTGTCTGTCTGTCTGTCTGACTGTTGTTTTGGCCGCGATACATTCGCTCGTTACTTATCGAATCTCAACCAAATTTGACAGGACGACTCAGGATCACACGATGGAGGTTGGAGGGACTTTGTTTACTCTCCTCTCCAAGGTTTCACCTTGGGTAAACATCTGTGTTCACATGACTATCCGTGTTAAGATAGCTAATCGTGGCGTTTTTCCAAGGCTGCTTCGAAAAACAAAAGTATCGACAAGGGCACTCGCTAGAGTGTGTACCTCTGCCATGCAATGCCTGATAGAGTAGAGCATTTCGGGGCCCAATACATTTTTGCGATATCGGGCTGGTGAAGAATCACTTTGAAAATTAAATAATTCTCGTATCCGGATCCGGATTCGGATCTTCACCAAAATCGAATCAATTAGTCCTTGTCGCACACCCAACCTGTCCACCAAGTTTCATCCCAAACCGTCCACTATTTTTTTGAGATTTCGTGACATCAGGTTGGCCCCATCTCTCAAAGGTCAGAATCACTTAAAAAATGAAAAAATTCTCATATCTGGATTTCCATTGGGATCTTCACTAAAATTGAATCAATTTTTCCTCGTCACACACCCAACCTGCCCACAAAATTTCATGAGACAGTATGAATCATAATTGACACTCCACCACACTCTGCCTTCCCTCTCCCCGTCCCCCCCCACCTCACTCCCCTCCCCCCCACCTCACTCCCTCCTCCTCTTTCACCTCTATCTCCTCACTCCCCTCCACCCTTCTTTATCACCCCCTCTTCCCCCCCCCATCTTAGTGTTCCTGTCAGCGAAGCGACGGGTGGTATTCAGTCTATAAATAAGCCCTGTCTCCTTCAGGTGCTCATCATATCTGTGTCGAGCTAGGCCTTAATTTGCTCGGCCTTATCAATCTAGCAAGCCTTAATTTGCTCGGCCTTATCAACTAGCAAGTCTTAATTTGCTCGGCCTTATCAATCTAGCAAGCCTTAATTTGCTCGGCCTTATCAATCTAGCAAGTCTTAATTTGCTAGGCCTTATCAATCTAGCAAGTCTTAATTTGCTCAGGCCTTATCAATCCAGCAAGCCTTAATTTGCTAGGCCTTATCAATCGAGCAAGCCTTAATTTGCTCGGCCTTATCAATCTAGCAAGCTTAATTTGCTCGCCTTATCAATCTAGCAAGCCTAATTTGCTCGCCTTATCAATCTAGCAAGCCTTAATTTGCTCGCCTTATCAATCAAGCAAGCCTTAATTTGCTAGGCCTCATCAATCTAGCAAGCCTTAATTTGCTTGGCCTTATCAATCTAGCAAGCCTTAATTTGCTAGCCTTATCAATCTAGCAAGCTTTAATTGCTCGGCCTATCAATCTAGCAAGCCTTAATTTGCTCGCCTTATCAATCTAGCAAGCCTCAATTTGCTCGGCCTTATCAATCTAGCAAGCCTTAATTTGCTCGGCCTTATCAATCAGCAAGCCTCATTTGCTAGGCCTTATCAATCTAGCAAGCCTTAATTGCTAGGCCTTACAATCTAGCAAGCCTCAATTTGCTAGGCCTTATCAATCTAGCAACCTCAATTTGCTAGGCCTATCAATCTAGCAAGCCTCAATTGCTAGGCCTTATCAATCTAGCAAGCCTTAATTTGCTAGGCCTTATCAATCTAGCAAGCCTTAATTTGCTAGGCCTTATCAATCTAGCAAGCCTTAATTTGCTAGCCTTATCATCTAGCAACCTTATTTGCTAGCCTTATCAATCTAGCAAGCTTAATTGCTAGGCCTTATCAATCTAGCAAGCCTTAATTTGCTAGGCCTATCAATCTAGCAAGCCTAATTGCTAGGCCTTATCAATCTAGCAAGCCTCAATTTGCTAGGCCTTATCAATCTAGCAAGCCTTAATTTGCTAGGCCTTATCAATCTCGCAAGCCTTAATTTGCTAGGCCTTATCAATCTAGCAAGCCTTAATTCTGTCGGCCTTATCAATCTAGCAAGCCTTAATTTGCTCGGCCTTATCAATCTAGCAAGCCTTAATTTGCTCGGCCTTATCAATCTAGCAGCCTTAATTTGCTCGGCCTTATCAATCTAGCAAGCCTTAATTTGCTCGGCCTTATCAATCTTAGCAAGCCTCAAATTTGCTCGGCCTTATCAATCTAGCAAGCCTTAATTTGCTGAACCCTCTCTATAGTAGATATGTGTCCTTCTTGAGATGTGGTGACCAAAAGTGCACACAACATTCTAGAATCTAAGAGATCTAGATTCTCTGGTGTTTGGGGATTAGCACACGATTCTGCCATTCCCAGGCGAAAACGTTGCTGTTAAACTGACCGACACCAGTTCGGAGCAGATGATCCATTGGCTTGCTGTGGTCCGTGCCCATGGTTACATCTTGACCTACCTTTTGCGTAAAGAAGATCCTGGTTACAACTGTAAATACCTTGATTGAAATCGACTGTACTCTCACAAACCTCGTTTGACACCTACACCTGCTCCCTTTGAATCAGTCAGTTATCCCTGCATCCTTGATCACGTTTCTTGGCCGACTCTTGGTCTCCATATAGAGAAAAAAAAACAAGAGGCGTTCGGGAATGTTACCAGAAATGGTTTCGTTTATTTTCAAAAAGTACGGTCACGAGACCAAAGTACCCAAACTCAACCTCCTTCCTATCCAGTTAACTTGTACCACCCCGGACAACATGGAACTGCTGTACTTATCGTGTAAGTTTGAACTTACAATAATTACCAGACACAAGCTGAACTACAACAGCAGTCGGTAGAGCCACTGATGTTGATACTAACTGGACAGGGTGCATAACGTTAATTGGTCGGGCGGTTCTGAAACCACCGGAAGCATTCCATCCACCATCTTCCTTCTCCCACAACACAGAAAATCATGTTAGCGTCAATACAAATACTTCCTTCAAGGTGCATATTGACGATGAAAATTCCACCTTACGACTTGATATTTCTCCTCTCCACCTTGAATTTATTCCATTCCCAGGTTGAAAAAAAGCATTGTTGTCATATTTATGAAATGCTCTTGTGTGCTGTTAATGGTTGTGATCAAAGGAGAACAGGAATCACAATTCATCAGTATAAGTGGAAATGACCTTGGTTACTAACGGTCCCATTCATTCGTTTTGGGAGAGTAAAGATGGCGAACAAATGGCTTCTCCTCCTATCCAGTTTGTATAGAGATCAGTGGGTAGAGCGCATACTTCCACCAGGCTGAACAGTTTACATTTTGTATCCCCCGATAAACCTGATTCGGACCTTAACCAAAATCTCGTCGACTTGTTCTTGTCACCTACCGAACTGATCCACCGAGTTTTGTATTAATCCGTCCACAACTTTTTGAAATATCATGTTATATATCGTTTTTGGCCCGGTCTCTCATTGGTGAAGAATCACTTTTTAAAAAATCCCTCGTATCCAGATCCGGATCGTCACCAAAAATGTAATCAATTCGTCCTCGTCTCACACGTAACCTGACAAAGGGTTAATACCTGAAATGCCAGCTTCTACTTGCTTTCCATGGGGTATGTGGGGTGAGGGGGGTTAGAGCATGCCTTGATCAACTTCCATAGATTCCATCCGTAATTCAACAACCAACCGAGTAGTTACCGGTAAGCAAAAACTAGCAACCAACTCAGACATGATGCCCCTCAACACCACGCCACGAGGCACTTAATTACACTTTGTTCTTACACGTTTCTACAGACTGTAGATTACACGAGAAAGAACAATTAAATAACATTTATCTGAAAAATCAAATGCTCTTTGCAAGAATGAGTGCAACCTGTGCATAAGAGAGGTGTTAAAACAAGGACAGGGAGGAAAAGTCGAAGCAAGATCGGAGACTAATGTGAGGGGGAGAATGGATTTTAAAATGAAAGAATAAATAAATAAACCTGCACATATTCCTCTAGATTAGGAAACCAACAAAATTAGGGTTTACCATTAAAGAGAAACCAAAATATTACTACCCACCTCTAAACACCGATCTGTTATAAACTAAAAATTCCAACCGTTTTCTCCTTTGGGAAGGATCTACAAATACAAACTCATTAACAGTGAAATAAATCGCCATCTCGATCACCAAACCTTTCCACGATGCAATCACCAGAACTTGGGTGTTGCGCAGTTAAATCACCGGGACTTGCGGGCTGGCAGGATGCATACTCACCTCTAAGCTGTCTAGCCTGGGTTAGAATCCCAACGCAGATATAAACGACTATCATGGTGTTTCACAGGCAGGACGATTCGTCGATGTGTACGCGGTCCTTCGGATGGACGTTGAACAGGGCATTCCCTCTGCCAGTATTAGTTGGTGAACTTTAAAGATCGCATGGTGTCCTTTGTAAAGAGTAGGTGAGCTATCGCCGGCTGCCATTCGAGGGGCAATGCATCACAGCACCAACCACTGTAGTCTCGGTAATAATTCAAACCAACGGCCTCACACTGCATACACAAAATGATGACGATGACCAGGACTTGCAATATAATCACATCTCAAGTTTAGGAAGCTCATTATAGTTCAGCGAAACTGTTTGGTGCCATATATTTATTATGTACATTAAAACGGCAGCATTTCTCTAATCCTGTGTGCTCCATCTACATTCAAGGTCTCCGTTATGTTCTTTCAATAATAATTCAAGACCCAAGTTGAACCACGTTGAAGCTTCATGTGCAATTTAGTTTCCATCTTGTCATCCTTGCTGTACGTGGCGCGTGATGGAGCTCGTCATCTTCTCCAGAGGATGATCCCGTGCAAAGAAATCACGAACCGAGCCCCGTGGATCCACCAGGAATATCAGGACAGAGTGATCAACCTGTTGAGAAATATTCCACAAGAGTAAATAACACAGCTATTCAGAAGAAAACATTCAATTAGTCTTTTATTGGCATCACTCAAATAGACTACATCATTGTACATCACCGGTATCTGTATGGTAAGGCACTAATGCTCGGTGTGTTTGTTCAACTCCAACTACAGTTTATGGTTGATCTTGAATAACCATGGCATGCATACACAGGATGCCGTAATGTGTGCGGCGTCACAATGCTGCCCCTAGACAAGGTCGGGTTAATAATGGTGCACAGGCCAGAGGCCCTTCACCTTGGGGTGTTCAAACTTGCTGGTTCAGTTAATGATATAATCATAAAGATGTACGTTTTAAAAACCCATCTTTCTTCGACTGAAGAAGACGAAGCAGGATCTCGACCTTGAATATCCCGCTTCCTGCTCTCCTGCAATGGTAAACATGGATGGCACCATTGGAAAGCTAATAAATCAATTTTGTTTTATCATAAAGATGCGCGTTTTAAAATCCCATCTTAGCGCTTGTTTGGAGGTTGCTCACCCTTTTTCACGATTTGGAAATAGGGGTAGAGGAAATCCAAGTTACTCGATCTCAATAATTTGTGATAATATAATTATGTTGATGGGTAAAAAAAAAAAGCTGTGAACTATCTGGCAAAAAAAATTCAGATCACAAAGTATTTCTCAAATTGTGTAGATTCTACACCGGATGTTTCATGATCTGACCAGCTTTCATTTACTAGTCATTATGTTTCACTGACAGACAGACAGACTGAGGCCATTGCTTTATCTCGAGTGTGCATGCACGCTCGAGTCGAGGTTCCGTACAATTTGCTAAATTCAGAGCCAAAGTACTGATAAACTACAGGTTGATGTTCCGATTAGTGTTCCACGGTGTTCAAAATATAAGATTGAATTGAAATGAAGTTGTTCCTCGATCACAGGCAGACAGAGCGAGAACCAATTGCTGAACCCGTTCGCACTTGGTGCACGCGGGGTAAAAATGAAACTGGTGAAGAACGTACTGTGTTCGACTCTGGACCAAGACTAGTTGAACTGCCTTGCCATCACGTCAATTGAAAGCGATCTGAGGCGCATGGTTGACTTTGACAACGTTTTCCCGGTCCATATAACAGCCCAACAATGTTCTCCATGGACAAATCTTTTGGTCCAACAGTGTCTGCCGAGCAACATTTTCTAGTTGTACGGTTCAAAGCAGACGATGTGTGGCTCAGCCCGAACATGCACACTCTCACATGGGCACGGAAGATAAACACGAGAGGGTTTTAATAACAAGGCAACATCCTTTAGACTTTGGAGAATGGAATCGATGAAATAATTTACTTTGATTCATGTAGAGAGATCTCTTGGGGTTCCCCTTCCCACCCATGTCTTACTGGCAGGGTGCAAGGATGATACAAACCAGATAGTCTCCATCAGCGGTAGGTGGACCACGGCTGTTGAACACCCTGAAGGCTTTCGTTACGCGCTCGACATTTTCTGGCAAACCAGTCAGCCCGATGAGCCGCGGATGAAAATCTGATAAACACACAAACAAGCATCACACACTTTACAAAAAAATTTAAAAATAATTTACAATAATAAAATCACTTGTTCCTGGACTCGTTGCTCCACAAAACCTTTCCCACATTTTGAGGTCCCAAGCTAACTGTTATTTTTACCACATCATGCCGTTCCGTGTACGTATTGACCACTGAGAGGTGTGTGTACAGCCGTTCTTCACTGCTATTCTATGGAATGCAAGACTTGACTAACTGGACTGCTGCTAGCCTCATGTACCAATGTCACTGAGACATTCGAGATG
>CM068963.1:62807460-62834117 GCA_035128595.1 Eptatretus atami
AAGGTTGGTGCTGCTTGTAGTCTTTCACTTTACAATGACATTCCCTACAATCCATTTGGGGATGGTTGAACAAATCTTCATGGGGGATACCCACTCTGTTACAGTTAATCATCTTTCATCATTGGAACTCTGTCAACCTCTTCCATCGGGACACGATGCTCCAAAACTGAGCATTCAGACGGTTCCCCGTCTGACAGGATGGTGCAGAGGTAGCACACTTACCTTTGAGCAGCCTAGCCCGAGTTCAATTCTTGAGTAGACTACAAACCATCACATTGGCATTTTGCAGGCAGGGCATTGCATAAGTGTCTTATGAGTGTTTACGAGTGAGGGTGTGGCCCTTACCTTTAATATAAAGGGCCAGGGCCTTGGGGTCATCCCGTTCAGGATCTACAGTGATGAAAACAGGCTGCACAGGCGACAGTGACAAGTCCATGTCTGTGTGAATGGGGGAGGGGGTCGAGAGGAAGTGGGGGAGGGGGAATGTTGAAATCAAATAGAATGGTAAAAAAGGAGGACATCAAGGTTACCTAACATAAATTTGCACCAATTATTGTCAAGACATCAAGAAAAGTGGACTTTTACAAGATTAAAATTGGGAGGTATGCTCCGAATGAATACTTCATGATGGTATCAAGACTCACCCAAAGCATTGACGACCCCAGTAAGTTGCTCCATTGACTCGGGGCAGACATCAGGACAGTGTGTAAAACCAAAGTACAGAAGCAACCACTTTCCAGCTAGGCTTCCGAGTGTGCTTGTGGCTCCAGTATGGTCAACCAACGGAACATTCTTTGCCGGTTGTCCGAGGCCCAGGTTGTCCAATTGCAATTTCCTTTTCTCTTGAATAACTGAAATTAGTCAACAGAAATATTTTTAAACATTATATTATATATTAGGAAATAAGGCAACTGAACAAACATAAAACTTCCTCTGGACCCGATGATCTAACTCTTGGGTCCCTCCAACCATGATCAGCCGAGAAAGCTACGCCATGGTCTGTCTACCCCCACTAGTCTTCTTTCTTTTTTTTGTATAAAAGGGACAGGGTAGAGGTAGCGGGGAGGGTTGATACCGGCCTAGGGAATGGCTTGCAGCTTCACACGATCGTTATGCGGCATCACTACGAAGTCCCACCCAGTCAAGGTGGGGTCCAAACAGAAGTTCTCATTTCACTTGTACACTACTTGGGGACATCACCAAATTTAACACACACTCCATTTCTCATCTTACAATAGCTGTAAGCTGCAAGCACTTTAATCAAAAAGAGCTGTGCACGGAACACAAAGATAAACTCACGGCGCTGCTTCTTGCGATGGATGTAAAACCATCCTGCTAGTAGAAAACTACCCAGCACACCAGCCACGGCCAAACGCTTTCCGAGTGTCACACTGTCCTGGCCATACAGGGAGCAAATCAGAATTACTCAAACAAATGGAAAATAAAAACTTTAAAATATAGAAAGAGGATGGAAATTATATAAAGAGGCCAGAAAATGATGGTTGTGCAATGACAGAGTGGGAATGATAACTTCCCTGAATTTAAAAGGTGCTGACATGTCTGGTGGCAGGGAAGGGAGGGTGAGGGAAAGGGGAAGGGGAAGGAGGAGAAGAGGGAGAAGAAAAAGAAGGGGGAGAAGAAAAAGAAGGGGGAGAAGAAGAGGGGGGGGGGAGAAGCGAGGTCAGATCAGGTATGGGAGCATGCGCCGGAACAACACGTGGCTGCATCCACTTTCCGCCGGTACTCCAGGGGCCTCTTTCTGGCCACCCCCCAGGCAGATGCTTGGCCCATCCCCATCTTGAGATGCCAATCAACCTGCTGCAACCACGAGGCATGTGTTTGGCCCGTTGGCCTCCTCCACTCACGATGCTCCCTCGCTGAAAGAATCTGGTGAGCAGGATCAGCATCAGAAAAACGAGCCACATGTCCATACAGCCACAGCTGATACTCACGGACTACACAGGTAATAAATCTCATCTGAGTTTCTCTCAGCAACCGCTCATTAGACACAAAGTCTAACCAGCGATAGTCTGTCTGTCTCATATCCTTAACCAGCGATTAACCACAAAGTCTGTCTCAGATCCTTGGTCAGAATCCAAGTCTCACATCTGCAGAGCAAGACTGGAAGGACCAAGCACTTAAAGACTGGGACTTTCGTCCTCCTGCATCAGTACCGACAGTCCAACACCCCATGATCCAGTGAATTACGAGAAGCCATGACTCCCCAACCTTGACCCAGACGTACATTGACCTCTGGCTACACAACATGCGGAGACATGAATATCACTGCCAAGGAAAGTGAATCTCACCGTGACTTCAACATCCTCACCACAAACAGGTTCAGACACGATAACAGGTTCAGACAAAATAGCAGCATCCAAGATGTCATTAAAGCCTGGATCTTAGTTTTGACCCAAGAAACCCGTAATCCCAGTGACACCGACTCCTCATTCTTCATCTCGTGGGCCCCCATAAGGATGTCTAGCATCTCTGCGAAGATGACTGCATCGTCTGGGAAATCAATCAGAGATCTTGACATTCCCAAACGATGCACCGCAGCGAGATCTCTCCAACATCCTCCCCGGAATCCAATCCCTACAAGTGCTGAAAAGTGTGGGGGCCAGTACACACCATTGACGAACTCCCGTAACAACTAGAAATAAGTCAGAGATGGAATAACAACACCTCACAGCACTCTCAGTACCAGAGCATAGTTCAGACATGAGATTGAACAATTTTGGTGGCATCCCATGAAGACCGAGAATCCTCCAGAGGGCATCCCGATACACTGAATCAAACGCTTTGCGGAGATCAACATTGGCTGAGAGCAGCACCTGCCGAAACGCTCACCTGCATTCGGTGAGGACCCAAAGAGCAAGGATACGGTCAATCGTTCACCTCTGATGTAAAGCCCAACTGATGGTGGCGAACCATCAAGAATTGTCTGAGCAAACACCTTGCCCAGCACTGAGAGCAGCATCACCCTCGGTAGTTGTTGCAGTCCTGGCGATCACCCTTCCCTTTCTAGAGGAAACAAGGCCCCTCTTCCCGTCAGTTGGGATGATGCCTGTGTTTCAAACAGAGCACAGAACCGCATGAAATGACATGAGTACAGCATTTCCACCATTCTTGAGAAGCACAGCATGGATGCCACAGATCCCAAGAGCTTTACCTTTCAACCGGTTTACCACAGCCTGTGTTTCCACAAATGAAGGTGGATTACAGTTGATTGGAGGGTCAGCAAGAGAGATAGTTACACCCTGACATCCAACACAACAGCTGGTGGATCAGCCTGGCACAACTGCTCAAAGTAACCAGCACAGCAGTCCTTCACTTCAGACTCTTCTCAAGAGCCCACCACCCTCCATTCTCATGCAGTGCAGAGGGATGCGCTTCGAGGAACGCAATGCGCGAATTTCCCTGCAAGCAGAACGAGAATCACTTCACCACAGATGATGCTCTCCTCTTCACTGCACATTGGCCTCCTTGTCCGTCCTCAACAAATGTACAGTTTTACGCCTCAGCTCCCTGAATAGCTCATCTCTGCCATTAAGCATAACCCTACGACTCTTGTCAATGGTCTCCAGTATCTCTTGGGAGACAAAGTTTCTTCGCCTGACGGTGGTTCCAAGACATCAACAGGCAACATCAATGATGGGAGTCTTGAAGGCACACCACAACTCTTCAGGATTCCCCGAGCACCCAGAACCCCAAATCCCCACTCAGTCTGTTCACAAACTCCTCAGCTACCTCTCATCCTTGAGCTTATCAACATCCCCCCCGGCTGGGATGGTCCATTCTCCCCGATTTAAGCTGCAACTTCAGAGTTGCTATAACAAGTCTGTGGTCGGTATTGAGGAACTGAGCACTCCGGTAGACTCTGCAGTGCTGGAGCATCTTCAGCGACCATCAACGAGCACATGGTCAATCTCCTTTGTCACATGACTAGCATTGGAATACCAAGTCCAGCGATGAGTCTGTGGCAGTGAAACCATTAACCAACGCCCTTAGTCCATGACTTCTTGCAAAGTCAAGGAACTTAGTGCAATTCTGGTTCACAGTTCCAGACCCAAGGGGACCAACAACACGTCCCATAACCATCCCTATCAGTGCCAGTCAATGCAATGAAATCCCCAAGGCGAGAAGAGTATCTCGCTTCGGGCACTGATCAACCACAGACTCGAGCATGGCATAGAATGCGTCCTTCACGGTGAGATCACTCGCTCAGTCGGAAATATTTGTTACGAATTTGCCGCCGCCCAGCGTGCGAACGACCGCTTTAGCCAATGGCAGCCGCCCGCCCACCGGACGAGCAATTCAGTCGTGACTTCCCGGAACAACGCCGAGAACCAGTCACGGGTGTGCCTTCAACGCACACCACGGCCCAGTCCGTATTCTACCCACGCGGGCAGGTCAATCGCCGAATATCGATATACCTAAGTATTTCGCGCGGGTAACCTACCGAGGGACCGTACCTCGGCGAAGGCCTGTTTGGACACGAACCGCTTAAGCGGTTGGTTCCGTTCTGGGATAACCGAGCGGGTATTTATCGCCAGACCTCGCCGGACCCGATTCTATTATGCGTATTCAAAAACCAACTAGTATTCCGAAATGCAATACGGCGGTTCAATTTGGGGAAAAAAAAGACACGACGAACGGGTTAACATTCACACAAGCACATTTATTTACTACACATGTATACAGGGATGCAGTATATACAGGCAAGGAATTCAAAAACACGCATGCAGTTGCTTTACGAAGACTGCGGGACGGGACAAAGACACTAGCAAGGCGAAAACACTACAACCGACTATTGTTTTACCATGTACATTTACTTAACAACAGTTCTACTTGAAAGACTCGGCGCCACAACATTCACTCAAAAGAAAGCAAAGAAAAGACCCCCCTCACAGACAAGGGAGTCAGACTGGGCCATGGCCTTTATAACGTGGGGCTTTGGTGACCGAAAGGGCCCACAAGACCGTTGCAGGTTACCTGCACCCTCGTGGTGCCTTGATGGGGCGAGTCGTGACGTCCCGTCCCCACGGCAGCTAGCGAAGCCGTGGTTGAGCTCGGGCCTTGCCAAGCGGCAGGCGAGCACTCTCCGGCTCTCCCCACACGCGCCGCGCGACACAGCAGGGCTGCGCCTCCCCCCGCGTGTCCTTTGCGCACGCCGGACCTCCACCGACTGACCTCTCCAAGCTCCCGACTCGGACACGAGCCCAGATCTCCACGCAGGCTCCGGCAGCAGCAACACACCTCCTTACGCTGCGTCTCAGCGGCAGCAACCACACAGCAACGACAGCAACCCCAGCAGCAACTCCAGAGAAGAGAGAGAGAGAGAGAGAGAGAGAGAGAGAGAGAGAGAGAGAGAGAGAGAGAGAAGAGAGAGCGAACGCTCCGTGCGCCCTTTTTATTACCCACGCTCCGCCCCTCCGCTCTCGCCCCGCCCTCCTTCGAGAACATGTGGGAAACTTCCAGTACATGCGGGAAACTTCTCGAAGGAAGCGTTTTCCCGCCAAATTAGGGACGCGCGCCGCCGCGGTTCTCTTTGTCCCTTGCAGGGTGAAATTCACCGTGGCGACGCATTCGTCCGAGGGAGGGGGAACGGGGGCCGCCTGCTTTCCCTCGACGAAGCCAGGCCTCTGGCAACCGTGTGCCGAGGTGGAAACGCGGTGGTGTGGTTATGAGGGTTGAGGTGATCGTGGTCGTTGTAATTGGTGGCGCTTTGTGGTTAGGGTGGTTGTGTGAAGCGGTTGGTCCAAAAATAACGATAGCAAAGAATAACGGCTAACTCAAAGATCACAGCCCTGTCCACAGGGATAATTCCCATTAAACAACGGTGGGAAATCTAACTGAACACGGACTTATCGGCATAACTAACTAAGGACCTATATGGTGTTCTGCGAATTTCCACAGCCGTAACAATATAAAGAGACCAAGGAAACGACACCCAAGGAATGACGAATCCTCAGTCTCATAATCGCTCGTTGACTGGTGTTATCATGGGAGTTAACTTATTGGACACAGTTGCAGCAACTCCTTGGGTATGGTAACCATTAGAGCGACCAGACCAATAGTAGGTGTAACCACCCACCATGATTTCACCACTATTCGGTCTCCAATCCTCAAAGAGTGCTGCAATACCGATGTTCAAACGCTGGAGCTCAGATGATAGCAGAGAGCAGGTGATCATCCTCCTTTAGGGACAGGACATTCCAGCAGCCACTCGAAGGGACCGCCTCAGGTTAACCTGAGGAGTCGCCGTATGGTGGACGACACCTCAGCACCATCCCAACACACACCAGCGCAATCTGACCGAGGAAAGTTACCCCATGCTTTTCCTATCATCAAAGAATGGGGGTCACGAAGGATTTCCTCAATCCTATCATCCAGTGAGCTGCTCTGCAGAGGGCAGCAGCACAGGAGGTACTCCCATGGAGTGGGTTTCGGTTCACTTTGCGGTCTTTTTTTTAATGTGTTTTGCGGAATGAAGTGTTTTACGGTGGCCGGAGTGCAAATCCTGTCACCAACGTCCTAAAAAGAGGTAACCCAAATGTAGGAGGACGTCCGCAGACAGTTGGGCACCAGAAATGGATGGCCGTGGGCTCATGAGGAGCACCTCCACCCTTTGACAGGTTTTGTTTTTAATCTTGCTGGGTGTCCATATCCAAACACCTCTTCACCAGGAAACTTGGTGGGGAGAACGGTTTCGTCGCCGACAACCTGACCATGAAACAGGTAGTACAGGTTTACAAGATACCTGCAGCAAGTCACAGATCTAATCTGGCCTGACCTGAGAATAGGGGAGAGGGAGGCGAATGGAACGAGAGAGGGAGGAGAATGGAAGGGGAGAGGGAGGAGAATGGAAGGGAGAGTGAGGAGAATGGAAGGGGGAGTGAGGAGAATGGAAGGGAGAGGGAGGACAATGGAAGGGGAAGGGAGGAAAGAGAATGGAAGGGAGAGGGAGGACAATGGAAGGGGAGAGGGGGAAAGAGGAGGAGAATGGAAGGAGAATGGAAGGAGAGAGGGAGGAGAATGGAAGGGAGAGTGAGGAGAATGGAAGGGGAGAGTGAGGAGAATGGAAGGGAAGAGGGAGGAGAATGGAAGGGGAGAGGGAGGAGATGGAAGGGGAGAGGGAGGAGAATGGAAGGGGAGAGGGAGGAGAATGGAAGGGAGAGGAGGAGAATGGAGGGGAGAGGGAGAGAATGGAAGGGAAGGAGGAGAATGGAAGGGGAGAGGGAGGAGAATGGAGGGGGAGAGGAGGAGAATGGAAGGGGAGAGGAGGAGAATGGAAGGGGAAGGGAGGGAATGGAAGGGGAGAGTGAGGAGAATGGAAGGGAGATGAGGAGAATGGAGGGGAGAGGAGGAGAATGGAAGGGGAGAGGGAGGAGAATGGAAGGGGAGAGAGGAGAGGGAAGGGGAGAGGGAGGACAATGGAAGGGGAGAGGGAGGACAATGGAAGGGGAGAGGGAGGACAATGGAAGGGGGAAGGGAGGATAATGGAAGGGGAGAGGGAGACAATGGAAGGGGAGAGGGAGGAGAATGGAAGGGAGAGGGAGGAGAATGGAAGGGGAGAGGGAGAAGAATGGAAGGGAGAGGGAGGAGAATGGAAGGAGGAGAGGGAGGAGAATGGAAGGGGAGAGGGAGGAGAATGGAGGGGGAGAGGGAGGAGAATGGAGGGGAGAGTGAGGAGAATGGAGGGGGAGAGGGGACAATGGAGGGGGAGAGGGCCCACAACACAGCAGGATAAGGAAAAATAAAAAGCTCGTTTTAATCACGAAAATGTGGAGAAATGAAATGAAGAGAAGAGGAAAGAAAACTGAAGGTGGACAGTGTCACCTGGTGATGAGGTGGTGTGGAGTAAACACGAGAGGAGAGAAGATGAGGTCCGGCAGAAGGGAAGAGCGAACAACCCTAGTAAAGACAAGTACAAAATCAGCCAAGATCGTCCATCGCTCACTGCTCATCATCAGCCCATGGTGCCTCACCTGGATACTCACGATAAAAAGTAACACCTTGTGGTTCCACAAACTTTCTGATCCAATACAAATCAACGAATTTCCTACCAGTCTTCACTGGAGACATTGCCGTGGGAATCAGAGGTCACCACCAGGTGTTTACAATACCTGACTGCTGGTTACATCATTTCCGGTGGTAAGGGGACAACACCACTTCGTGCACAACTCCCTCGCACACCTTAAATTCGCTCCAAATCTGGAATTCCGCCCTTGGTCACACAATGGCTTACCCTTTTCAAAAGGTACAGTGGAATGTGCGGATGTGCACCAGTAAATTCTAGCCGACGAGATAACCGGCTTAAGGTTTCCTCGAGACAACATTCTTAATGATGCAACACCACGATGGCGGTTTCTAGTCGGGAAATCGAACCACATTAGTCATTAGACATGTGTAAGTGTAAGGCAAGGGTGGTGGTGGTGGTGGTGGTGGTGGTTGTGGTGGTGGTTGGCATGGCGACGCCTCATTAAAGACCATAACAAGAGACCGTAACCGTAATTTCACCGTGCTCAGACGTCCATTGTGGTGGACCAGGCTCGATGAGCTGATTTTCATGACAGATCGTCTCATGTGCCATCGACAGACAAACCGAGGGCCGTGGGTGAGGCTGCGAACCTCACGAACCGCCCGAACCCGGAACGCAAGGTCAGCATGACGGGATGTCAACGTCAAGCGGAACCCGAGCGGAGAGAAGCGCACAGAGAAACACGCGTTTCAAATGAGGAAGTGAATGGGGGGGGGGGGACACTACTCTTGGTGTTGTTGTTGTTGTTTTTTGAATTATTATTACGATTCCTTCTGATGGAATGATGTCGAGCCACTCAGATGTGTGGCGACATTAATAATAATAATATTATAATTATTTCTTCTTCTTCGTCTTCTTCTTCTTCTTCTTCTTCTACCACTTCTCCTCCTACTTCTTCTTCTTCTTCTTCTCTCACTCTTCTTCTTCTTCTCCCACTTCTTCTTCTTCTTCTTTTTCCACTTCTTTTACTTCTTGAAATTCTACAACCCATACTGGTACTGTCCTGACGTGACTGCACTTCTTTCCTCTCTTCGTCCTTTAATTTACGTATTACGTACTCATCGGTTTAATAATTTTATTTGACACCCCATGAACACCTGGTGGCATCTAAACCTATCAAACGTATTCAAATTCCAGGTGTCACACATGAAGAAACAGGTGAGAGTAACTGGCTACTGATATGTTGTCCGAGTACAAACAATGAAACACTTAAAGATAATTATCACTATAAAGATGTTTGAGGTCCCGGATATCATGTACCAAGTGGTCAGGTATGCGTAAGGCCATGACAGGGGGGGAGAGTGTCCTCGAGCCTTGGGGGATTATTCTGATCCATGACATGATGACGGTATCTCAGCAAGTATTGTGACCACAATATGATCCCACGTGTCCAAAACATGATCCTTGAAGTGTTTGGGCTGATACCGCAGATGGCTGGAGCATCTTGGTGGACAACAGGTTGGGGGACATTGGTCGATGATGCTCCACTGGTGTCACGCGTGGATGGTCTCAACGGATTGGGAGTGATCTGGTCGACAGGCATCAAGCTTTGGGGATTTATCGGAGACGTGATCTGGAACTCGGTTGATTGGGATTGGGAAGGATTCAGAAGTGTCGTCGTCGGGTGTGGACAGCTCGTAGGGGATGTATGGGGAGTCTCGCAGATTAAGACACCCTTTTTTGTTGGGTCCTGGGTTATTGATCACTGAAATTCTTTAAAACAAATTATTTTGATCAAAACTAAAACGATATTCCATTGAGAAAGCTGAAATATCAACTTCAAAGAAAGCTCTTGCACATAATGTATAAACATTTCATGAAAGGTGATTATAAAGTGTGATTGACTCAATGTGTGCTGTTTATAAGAAAACAAGGCGTGAGACAGATGTCTATGTGGAACAGCGATTGGTTGGTGCGTCCCATCGATTTTCTTCTCTTTCGGTGAAATTGAAACAAATCCCTAAATCTACAAAAGTCACAAATGAAATTCCATCTCAATTAGAAAGTGAGGAAATTTATAAAACGATGATCACCAAGTTAGCACAAACTACAGACTTCATGGTCCTGAGAAACAAAGACACGCGCGGCGTCTGTGAGCAGCAAATTTGATTGGTCCTGGTGATGTAAGATAGCGTAATATTTTGTCCCAGTACTGCTGAACGGAACGGTTGTGAAAGTTCCAAAACAAACCGATTTGTCTTCTGCAGTGTTCAAGTAAATAATTAAATTGAAATAAAAGAAAGATTTTGAAGGTTGTTGAAAAAAAAAAAAACGACTTTATTGAACACGTGACATTGGTTCTTCGTGCCTGTTGTTTGTGTTCTTTATGAAGTCCTTAAAAACAGGAAGTTTCCTGTTTGGAATGATTTTCAATCTTGTTTGACTGCCAGACAGACAGACAGACAGACAGACAAATAGAGTAAAAAGATTATCTTACTCCTCTCTCTGCCCAAGCACGATCAGGATGAATTCAGAGCCAAAGTTCTGATAAACTTCAAGTTCGTTTTCCGATGAATGTTCAAAATAAAACATTCAATTCAAATCAAGTTGTTCCTCAATCATAAACTGACGCTTGTACAGACAGACAGACAGACATGCAGACAAAGTGAACCAATGTACAATAAATTTGCTTCACGTGTGTGGGTAACTACTGGAGATTTTGTTTAAATTTACGAACGAAGGCTCAGACGTGTCCCAACAAGACAATTTTAATAATACCTGAAGTCTCACTTGGTACCGCAGAGACACTTTCACTACTCATGGAAATGCTCCACAAAGAATGCCCAGAAATATTTTATTAACCATTTTCATGACTTACAAGAAGACAAAGGGCAATACAGAAACAAGGTATTTAAATTTTAGAGGAAATGAAGAAACAGGGTCGTTTATCTGCAACAGTTTCTGTGTCTGCAGGTACAATAGGACGGCGAAACACTCGGTTTGTTTTCATAACGGTGTCGTAGATTCAGCAAGGCACGGTGGTCTGTTTGGGGAATGGTGGGGGGAGACATTGTTGTAGCAGGGCATTGTTATGTTGTTGAGATAAACATTATTAGTCTCTTGCTTCGTATGCAGCACAAGACTGAGGGGTGGCATCACTGGCTGATTGTGTAGCTGACACAAGGCCCTCTATGGGTTGGGGCAGGAATTTGGAAATTGTTCACGGTGCCGGCGAGACTCACCTACTCTTCACGAAAGACACCGTGAGATCTTTAACGTTCACGAACTAATACCGGCAGATGGAACGCCCAGATTAACATCCATCTGAAGGACGGCACACACACACATTGATGAACCGCCCTGCCCATGAAACACCAGGACGACAGTTTATAGCTGGATCAACATTGAAACCCAGGTGAGACAGCTTAGAGCCAAAGGTGCATACCTCGCGGCCATCCTGCCATCCTTAAAATTATTACGAATTTCATCTTAAATGGTAAGTGAACAAAATTTGAAGGCAACTCGAGGAGGTTTCACTTACTGCGATTCCGAGGGCAACGGATCCTGTCCTTACGAGCGTTCTTGAAGAATGCAAGGAATGTCTGCAAAACACAGAACAGCAACAACAATGCAATTTAAACCACTTCCTGTGACTTGCATCCAATTCCACACATTGTGACCAAAACTTCAGGAAGAACACGTTTGACTTGTTCGGTTTGCATCGATTCCAAATTGCATTCTTTTTTTCAAGAAATTTTTATGGGATTACATTTCAATTAGTGTCGTGGGTTAGTATTAAATTGGTGAATCTCAAATTCCCAAAAGTTAAACCGTTAATCATGACGGAAAATAATTTTATGTTTTGTATGTTTAAATTATTTATATTTTCACTCTGCAGTTTCCAAGCAGGATTCACCATTAAACAGCCAGTGCTGGTGGTTTCACATGCACCTACTTTGTACAGGGTGGGGCATTTATATTAGTCACATTTGCAATATTTCTAGCCGGAAGCGGTCTTGGCATAACTAATTATTGTTTTCTTTGTTTTACAGATAATACTTGATAGTTTTTAATGATGGAGCACTTTAAATGTAATCAGCATTTTTTTTTTAATGCAATGGGCATGCCAATTTCACAAACAAGGTCATCATGACAGATAAGGCACACTTTGATTTGGCAGATTTAACTCCACCAGATTTCCTCCTATTGGGATTTCTGAAGGGCAAAGTTTATAAGGAACATCCAACATCGATCGATGAATTGAAGGCAAACGTCACTGCAACCATCCGCTCTGTTGATCAAGAGACATTGCTTGCGGTAACGAACAATATGATGATCCGCTGTCGTGAGTGAATGCACGAATTTGAAAGGGGCCCATTTGTCTGATGTAATTTTTAAGAAATAAAGAATCAAAAATTGAATTTTAAAAAACTTAAACTATGTGCCTATGTTGTATAGAAATTATATTTTATTTGGTTCAGAAACAAAAAAAGTTATAAGGATAATAAAACCGTCAGATATAAATGCCCCACCACGTACAACAAGACAGTGTTCTTACAACAATGATCCTTGTAGTTTGAAACTGAAAGTAAGAGAGAAGTTCTTCTTGATGTAATTTTTAAGAAATAAAGAATCAAAATTGATTTTAAAAACTTAAACTACGTGCCTATGTTGTATAGAAATTATATTTTATTTGGTTCAGAAACAAAAAGTTATAAGGATAATAAAACCGTCAGATATAAATGCCCCACCACGTACAACAAGACAGTGTTCTTACAACAATGATCCTTGTAGTTTGAAACTGAAAGTAAGAGAGAAGTTCTTCTTGATGTAATTTTTAAAAATAAAGAATCAAATTGATTTTAAAAACTTGAACTATGTGCCTATGTTGTATAGAAATTATATTTTATTTGGTTCAGAAACAAAAATAGTTATAAGGATAATAAAACCGTCAGATATAAATGCCCCACCACGTACAACAAGACAGTGTTCTCACAACAATGATCCTTGTAGTTTGAAACTGAAAGTAAGAGAGAAGTTCTTCTTTTCTGCTCTCCACTATACCTGACCTGCCAACACTTCCTTCACTTGGCACTTGGAAAAGAAAAAAAACCACAACTTACATCGACGAGTGTACGCACAAAACGGGACGACCCGCAGAGGATCACGTGGACATCATGATCATAATGATCAGTTAACCCTCAACACTGTGGATATGTTCTGGAAGGTGTGTGGTTACATGTGTGGTTTTGTGGGTCGCTATGTTGTTACGTTTGTGGTTGTACTGTGCTGACCAGGGCTGGAGCAAGGGTACCAGGTGTTCTCGGCTAACCAACATATAATATCGCTTGGAAGGACCGAGTGTATCAACCAATGAGGATATAAACAAGAGTTTAATCTTTTAACTTCTGACACATTTACATTACAAATTTTCTTTAGATCAGTACTATTATAAGTGTTATAATTATAAAATGTTAAATAAACACTGATCACTTATGTATGTATGTAGGATGCACCCCAGCAACTACAAGTAACACACACACACTCCATACCTCAATGCTTTTCAAGGTCCAATTGACAACAACCAAGGTGATGCGGATCACGAGCAGAATCTTAAAAATGTCACTATATCTGTAATTCCACAGACACTGTAATGATGATGTAATGTCTGTAAAAGAAAAAACAAACAAGCAAGAGGATGTTAACGGATAATCTTTGGGTTCCTTTCAATCCTTGGGATAATAAAAACAAGTGCAGCAATCTCCATTTCCTGGGTTCAGACGAAGCAGCTACTGGTAATGTAAAACATCTCTACTATTCATCTCAACAAACAATCTCAGCTCATTCACCCAGGGGATTGTACCGCAGGTACCTGAATCATCTCCATGGCGACGTGAGCATGCAGAGCAAACTGCACAGGTAAACATTCCTCCCTCCATACATCGCATTCCCATTTCTGTCTCAGCAACTGATGGGAATTTTTTTCATCAACGATTTCTGTGATTTTTTTTTCTTTCCGATCCATGTTTATTACCGTCCGTTGTTCAAACACACGCGGAATTGGTTTGAACACAAATACTTTGAAAACGTCAATCCTGTGTAATCATGTCAACATCCAAGAACCCCCTCATCCTGACGACTTCCACATCCATATCAAACTAAATTTAAAACTATCTACTCACTCTACCGTCACTCAGAAATCCTTTCCTTTCTCATGAACCAGGTCCATCTCTTTCAGCCTCTGCTCAAAACTTTTTCTTCTTCCTCCTCAGGTGTGGTGACCAAGATTGAACACAATATTCGAGATGAGGTCTCACCTACCGTATTCTTTGTTTACAGATGATCACACTACCTATTTTAATATATTGGTATTGGTTTCCGCCGCGTTCGGCGTGCGGAATGGCCGCTTCAGCCCAATCGCGGTCGTGCGCCCACCGAAGGCGACAATCCAGTCGTGACTTTCCGGACCAACCCCAAAATCCAGCCACGGATGCCTTAACGCATCGTAAACCAGTCAATACTCTGTCCACGCGCTACAGGGTCGATCGCCGAATTGTCGATTACCTAACTATTCGCACGGACAGAAATACCGAGAGTTTATACCTCGACGGGACTTGTACGAAAACGAGCCGCTTAAGCGTGCTCGTTCCGTATGCGAAGCCGAGCGGTTTGATATCGCCAAGTCCCGTCGGACCAGATTACTTTTATCGGCTTTAAAAGCCAGTTAATTCCCGATACGTGCCGTGGCAGTCAATGCAGGGAAAATGACACAAACGAGCAGGTTGACATTCAAACAATGGGGCATTTATTTCCAGTAGGCATGCAGTCAATGAATGGGATAGGGACAAGACACGAGCAAAAGCCTACGGCCGAGTTCTATTCAATCATGTACACAATCATGCACTTAAACAGTTCTACTTAGGAAGACAAGCGCCACAGACTTTCATCCAAAAAACCCAAGGAAGAGAATAGGGCTCGCGAGCCTTTATTTCAAACTCGGAGGCCTGGTTGACCGAGGGGCTCCAAGAGGCCGGGCAGGTTACCTGGCCGCCCCTGCTGGCGACTCGATGGTCTTCGGATCGGCGACCCTGGTGTCTCCATTCGGTCTGGTGCGTCGCAAACGCACCAGTCGCTTGGGCGGCTTGACAAGCAGCTTGTACGGCTGCTTGGTCGGCCTCGATGGCCCGGTTTCGTCGCGGCCCCTTTCTGGTGAGCCTGGCTGGCGACGCTTCAGAGAAGCGAACGGGTCTCTTGCTCTTTCAGAGTTGATGCTCTTCTAGACCCCGTTCACTCCTCGGCGTCGCCCGACTGTATCAGGGCTGTTTGCCCGGACCCCACGCTCGCCGCTGCCACTAGCTCCGACGACTCCAAGCTCCGATGCTGCCGCTCCCACCAGTACCGACTCCCGACTTCTGATCTCCACCGGGGAACGACCCGTGAACAACGACGAACAACCACGAACCACTTCTCCGACATTCTTGTGACACGACACCGACCGACTCTCTCTGAATCTGCTCGACTTCCGCCCTTATATCGGCCAGGAGCGAGTCGTCCCTTGATCTTTCAACCCGAGGCCAGGCCCGCCCACTGTTCGCCTCCGACCTTTCACCCCTGGTGAGCCTCGCAGGAAACCCCAAGTTTGACGTCACCCGTGGGTTTCGGGGAAGTCGCTCTGTGATCCGGTTATGCAAATTAGGTTCGCGCCGCGGCGCACAATGGCGGCTTTGAGCAGTGGTGGCGGTGGGGAGCGTCGCTCGTCGATGGTGAGGAGTTTTGGTATGATGTTTCGAAATTAAAGACAGAGAAAGAATAACGGCTAACTCAAAGATGCAAAGCCCGGCACACGAATAATTCCCTTTACACATCGGTGGGGGAATCTAACCTGAAACACTTACTTATCGAGATAACTGATCCTCTGGGGAACCTGAATGGTGTTCTGTGAATTTCCACAACCGTAACAATATAATTTATCCCTCCACAAATGAAATAAAAACCCTGTTTTCTTTACCTATAGTTACCTGGAAATGTGGCGTCTGCTTACCTCTCGTATCTGTTACCACTCCCAGATCCTGCTCCTGTGTGACACGATACAAGATTGCCCCTTTGCATCATGTTATCCCTACATTCATTATTCTTACCCATCCCCAGTCCCTTTACATCTCTTTATGTTAAACTACATCTGCCAATCCTTTTGTTCAACCCAACGAAATATCTGGACTTTCCGAAATCTGATCACCCCCTCAGACCCCTCACCCTCTCACTCCTATCCTATCTACCCCACCTCAAGCTTTGTATCATCTGCAGATTTGGAAAGCAGACTCTGAACCCCACTGTCCAAGATGAATAATAACGGTCCCAATACTGATCCATGGGGTACCCCACTACTTACAACCTCCCAGTCGGATCCCTTCCCATTCACATCCACTCTTTGTTTCCAAACACTAATCCAGTTCAACACTCTACCAGCCACTCAGCAAGCCCTCACCTTCACGAACAGCCTCCTGTGTGGTACCTTATCAAAGGCTTTTTGAAAGTCTAGATATAATATATCCACATCCACCCAATCAGAAACTGCTTCTCAAACTCCATTAAATTTGTTGAACGTGATCTCCATTTGGTAAATCCGTGATAACTTCCTTCAATTAGATTGAAATTATTCAAAGGATTCCACATCTGTTCCTCAATTAATGTCTCCAACACCTTTCTCACAACTGAAGGTAACCGAACAGGTCTATAATCGCCCAATTCTTCTTCGGATCCTTTCTTAAATAGGGATGTCACATTTGCTTCGCTCCATTCCTCAGAGGCCCTCCAGAACCCAACGAGCTGTTAAAAACCTTCCGCAAAATGAATCAGACCGCTCATCTGCTCTGATTAACATAACCCTCCATCTGACTCCTGTTAACGATCAGCTCATCTGCTCTGTTAACATCACGCTCATCCGCTCTGTTAACTCACGCTCATTGTTACTCGTTAACATCAACATCTCATACGCTCTTGTAACATCACACTCATCTGCTCTGTTAAACATCAAACATACGATCTGCTCTGTTAACATCACGCTCATGATTCTGCTCTGTTAACATCACGCTCATCTCTCGTGAACATCACACTCATCTGCTCTGTTAACATCACTCATCTGCTCTGTTAACATCAATCTCATTCTCTCTGTTAACATCACCTCATCTGCTCTGTTAACATCATGCTCATCTGCTCGTTAACATCACACTCATCTGCTCTGTTAACATCACACTCATCGCTCTGTTAACATCACGCTCATCTGCTCTGTAACATCACCTCATTCTGCTCTGTTAACATCACCTCATCTGCTTCTGGTAACATCACGCTCATCTGCTCTGTAACATCACCTCATCTGCTCTGTTAACATCACCTCATCTGCTCTTAACATCAGCTCACTCTGCTTGTTAACATCACACTCATGCTCCTGTAACATCACCTCATCTGCTCTGATAACATCATGCTCATATCTGCCTGTTAACATCATCTCATATCTGCTCGTTAACATCATGCTCATCTCTCTGTTAACATCACACTCATCTGCTCTTTAACATCATCTCATCTGCCCTGTACATCATCGCATCTATCTACACGCTCTTCTGCTCTGTTAACATCACCACTCTCTGCTCTGTTAACATCATGCTCATCTGCTCTGTTAACATCACACTCATCTGCTCTTAACATCACACTCATTCGCATGCTCTGTTACATCAGCTCATCTCTCTGTTAACATCATGCTCTCTGCTCTGTTAACATCATGCTCATGCTACTCGGTTACATCACACTCATCCTGCTCTGTTAACATCAACGACTCATCTCTTTACATCAACGTCTCATCCTCTGTTAACATCACCTCATCTGCTCTGTTAAATCAGCTCATCTGCTCTGTTAACATCAACATGCTCATCTACTTCTGTGAACATCAGCCTCGTATCATCTCTGTTTAACATCACACTCATCTGCTCTGTTAAACATCACGTCTCCATCTACTCTTTAACATGCTCTACTCATTCTGCTCTAACATCTCACTCATCTGCTCTGTTAACATCACCTCATCTGCTCTGTTAACAACAGCTCATCCTTGTTACACACACTCATCGCTCTTAAACATCACACTCACTCTCTGTTAACATCACACTCATCTGCTCTGTTAACACTCAACTCTCTGCTCTCTGTTAACATCTCGCTCATTGCTCTGTTAAACATCACGCTCATCTCCTCTGTTAACACACTCACGCTCGTAAACATCACGCTCACTGCTCTGTTAACACACACTCATCTGTCTGTTAACATCATCCATCTGCTCTGTAACATCAACTCATCTCTCTGTTACATCATCACTCATCTGCTTCTGTTAACATCACACTGCATTCATCTCTGTAACATCACCTCATCTGCTCTGTTAACATCACTCATCTCTTCTGTTACATCACACTCATCTGCTCTGTTAACATCACGCTCATCTGCTCTGTTAACATCACCTCATTGCTCTCGTTAACATCACACCATCTGCTCGTAACATCACACCATTGCTCTGTTAACATCACACTCTCTGCTCTGGTAAAACACACACCTTCATCTGCTTGTTTGTGTGTCGAAGCAAATCAATTCAAGGTTACAGAACAACACGGATCATACGATGAAAAGTCACTCACGTTGTTTTGAAAATGAAATGACACCTTTCAGGATCTGCAAGAAAAAGGAAATGTTTAAACAGTTTGAGCGTTCCACTCACAAAGATCCAAAAGTTAAAATTTAATACAAGTTCATGAAATACGAGAATTAAATTTAAATCACTTTAGTTCATTTACACACGAGCAGGTGAAGGATGATCAGGTGTGTCCCAAAGCAGAGTTACCTTGATGCTGTGTGCAGGTGAAGGATGATCAGGTGTGTCCCAAAGCAGAGTTACCTTGACGCTGTGTGCAGGTGAAGGATGATCAGGTGTGTCCCAAAGCAGAGTTACCTTGACGCTGAGTGCAGTTGAAGGATGATCAGGTGTGTCCCAAAGCAGAGTTACCTTGACGCTGAGTGCAGTTGAAGGATGATCAGGTGTGTCCCAAAGCAGAGTTACCTTGACGCTGTGTGCAGGTGAAGGATGATCAGGTGTGTCCCAAAGCAGAGTTACCTTGACGCTGTGTGCAGGTGTAGGATGATCAGGTGTGTCCAAAGCAAAGTTACCTTGACGCTGAGTGCAGGTGAAGGATGATCAGGTGTGTCCCAAAGCAGAGTTACCTTGACGCTGAGTGCAGGTGAAGGTGATTAAGTGGGTCCCAAAGCAGAGTTACCTTGACGCTGAGTGCAGGTGAAGGATGATCAGGTGTGTCCAAAGCAGAGTTACCTTGACGCTGAGGTGGGTGAAGGTGATTAAGTGGGTCCCAAAGCAGAGTTACCTTGACGCTGAGTGCAGGTGAAGGATGATTAAGTGGGTCCCAAAGCAGAGTTACCTTGACACTGAGTGCAGGTGAAGGATGATCAGGTGTGTCCCAAAGCAGAGTTACCTTGACGCTGAGTGCAGGTGAAGGTGATTAAGTGGGTCCCAAAGCAGAGTTACCTTGACGCTGAGTGCAGGTGAAGGATGATTAAGTGGGTCCCAAAGCAGAGTTACCTTGACGCTGAGTGCAGGTGAAGGTGATTAAGTGTGTCCCAAAGCAGAGTTACCTTGACGCTGAGTGCAGGTGAAGGTATGATCAGGTGGGTCCCAAAGCAGAGTTACCTTGACGCTGAGTGAGGTGAAGGTGATTAAGTGGGTCCAAAGCAGAGTTACCTTGACACTGAGTGCAGGTGAAGGATGATCAGGTGTGTCCAAAGCAGAGTTACCTTGATGCTGAGTGCAGGTGAAGGATGATCAGGTGGGTCCCAAAGCAGAGTTACTTGACGCTGAGTGCAGGTGAAGGATGATCAGGTGTGTCCAAAGCAGAGTTACCTTGACGCTGAGTGCAGGTGAAGGTGATTAAGTGGGTCCCAAAGCAGAGTTACCTTGACACTGAGTGCAGGTGAAGGATGATCAGGTGTGTCCCAAAGCAGAGTTACCTTTGACGTTGAGTGCAGGTGAAGGTGATTAAGTGGGTCCCAAAGCAGAGTTACCTTGACGCTGAGTGCAGGTGAAGGTGATTAAGTGGGTCCCAAAGCAGAGTTACCTTGACGCTGAGTGCAGGTGAAGGATGATCAGGTGTGTCCCAAAGCAGAGTTACCTTGACACTGAGTGCAGGTGAAATTTCACTGAAAACTCACATTTGATGTCCATTTGGATTTGTCCAGTCAAAGCTGAACAAACAGATGAATCGACACTTTTGTGGATCAGAGATCTCGAATCAAATATTTTCACAAACGCGTGTACGAGTCACCACCTGGAGAGCTGACTTGGTCTTCATCGGCAGGTAAGGGGGGTACCAAAAATGTGTAACGGGATGGGTCGTGTCCTCAGGGGCACTGATGAAGTCTAACCAGAGATGAACTCCGAGAATGGTGTGGAGATGAATTTGGTGTGAATTGGGGTGATTACGGTGTGGAAAATAATTTATTACCCAGAATACACGTCTGTAATCCAAATAATCTCAGAAATAATGAAAATAAGGATGTAATTGATAATGGAATGGGGACGTTTGGGCCAACACAAAATTGACTGACACCGACTTGATCTACGTCTTCAAGTCATGCGTACACATAAGGAGAGAACGAACCAATGAAAGAGGTAAATAAAAGAAGATGAGAGGTGTTGAGGTGTGTGTGTGTGGACATGTCCTCAACCCCGAGAGTTATCTCTCTTCCACCGAGCATGCTGGTTCCGTCCCACGCACGTAGGTCCACAAAGAGGGTCGCTCCAGACCCCAGCACGTTAAAACGTGCACAGCTCCAAAGGACCCAGACGGGATTTCCAGTGTGAGCGACATGGTATGCAGGTGTGTGTGGGACTGCAGGTGAGACGAGGAGGTGAGCTGGTCCAGAAAAAAAGGACACAAGAGCACCCAGAACCTCACGCCATAACCGAAGAACCTCGCCGACTGGTAAGAAATGATTTCGCCAGCACTTATGAAGGCTCTGGTGTGTGACACAACTCTCTCTCTCTCCTGGTGATTGGACCTGGCTGTTGTTGTGACAACGGGATGTGATCCCATGCAGACAATCAGGCACTAGCCCTCAGCATAGTGACGTCACAAATGCTCCTCCAGACCTAAGGCGTCGTACACCATTGCACGAGGTGTGATGAACTAGATAGGGGGTGATGTCAGGAAATGAAAGGACATGTAATAGATGTAACTACGAAGGGATGGAGGGAAGGACGAGAGGGGCTGCAGAAGATCAGCCCGATCATGGCAGCGCGACTTCAGATGAGACAACCACACTGAGACTGATTAGGAAACAACTGTCCAGTCAATCCCCCCCCCCCCCCCCCCCAATCGATTTTCATTGCAATGTCTTCACATAACATGCGCAATGGTCTCGAGAATACTTGGTCACAATTGGAATAAACACTCAGGTCATCAAAAAATGGTTGTGGAGTTCTTCCTTGTATCACATCAGGTGTTGATAAACCTGAACAAGGTGTTGCTGTTTCCCAGGATGAAGCAGAAGCACAAGGACCGTTTCCCTCTCTTTACAGGTAGGTCGGTGGTCTCGCTGTACTTTCTCCACCTCACTTCTGGTCTTGCTCCCAATGCTCTCTCAACCTCCCCAGCTCATCCTGGATACAAAAGTTCTTCCAGTAACTCCTCGGTAATACCGGTTTAATAACATTGCTCACTGCAGAGCTTCAACCTGATGGTCCTCCCCCAATCCCTTACCCTCAAGCTTTTCAATCCCCATCAACCCCATTTAGCCAATCACCTGATGGACAGGTAACTGCGTTTCCTTCTTGCAGATCTCTCTCTCCAAACGAACCTTCAAGTTGTTTCACGTTTTGTTGGGTGTCACTCTCTCCGTCAACATTTGGAGATATGTTCTGCACGGTTCGAAATGGTCCGTCAAGAAGCGTGTCCGGGTGACTCTGCGTGTCTGTCCTGGTGGTATTTACATCTCCAGGGATTAAAGTTTTGTGTGTTTCTCAAATGATGTGCATGTGATCATACCTTCAGAAAGGAGGTTGGAAGGATGTTGAGAGTTCCATTGTACAAAGAGTTGAAAAGCTCTTGAGGGTTCGTGGAGAGAACCTCCTGTGTGATGGACGCAAGAAAACAAGAATTGAGAATTGATCAAAGAGATTTCATCAAAATTGTGACAAATGATCAGCTAACCCTCAACATTCGGGGATATGTTCTGGATGGAGTGTGGTTACATGTGTGGTTTTGTGGGTTGCTGTGTTGTTAGGTATGTGGTTGGACTGTCCTGACCAGGGCTGGTGCAGGGGTATGAGGCGCTCCAGGATAACCAACACCTTTACACTTTTACACTTTTACACCTTCACACCTACACCCCTTCCCTACCCCTCACCACAATCAATGTTCGAAAATGAATATTGTACATTGATACTAAGAGTAGAACTTCTGGATTTGTAGAGTAGAAGAAGCTGCGGCTAATATAGCTTGGAGGGACCCAGAGTAGGTGGGAGAATAGATTAGGTGAGGACAGATTCGGGTGAAGCTGGCTGTCTTGCCTGCTTGTCCACGCCTTCATGCATCACATGTCATCAACGTGCCGGCCATGTTATCGGCGTGTTGGTGTGCATCACCTCCCTACCTGCTTGTGGCGGTCTCGTCGTACTGCACCACCATTGCCTCCCTTCTTTACCTGCCATTACCAAGGGGCAAGGACCATGACTGCCAAAGTCAGCCGTGCCCATCCTGAGCACAACACTCCCCCAATGTGCGACTGAATGATTCCAACATTCGAATGAATAAAATTAAAAATAGGATCACCTGGATCCTGAAACTCACCTGGATCAGGAGCAACAGTCACCCAATCACCCGTATAACCCCCCTTGGACCCTGAGTATTATTATTATTATTATTATTATTATTATTATAATGTTGTGAACAAACTTTGGTACATCATGGGTGATGAAGGTTGTGCTCAAGTTTCATCAAAATCGTGTTTGGTTTTGGAGAAGAGAGGAAATACCCATTTTGGGGGTCGCCGTGACGCCACGACACCCACACATCGCGAATATGGACACCGGAAACCTCCCGGAATATGCGAAACAACAACCACACAAAGTCGCCATTGGTGGTGCAGGAAGAGGCAACGGACCAAACGGACCCCTCCGCGTCCTCTCCGCTGGAGAGAGGTGAAACGAACGACCGCACCCTCTCGGTACTTGAACACGTGAACGGTCCACAAGGAACTGAGCCCAGGTGTCCCATTTGGCCCATCAAGCCTCCATTACATCAACACCACCTCAACTTGATCCACAACATTTGACGGAGAAAGGTCGCGGGAATGACGTAAACAAAGTGACCGTTTCAAACTCACCTCTTTGAAGATCAGTTCATGTGGGTTAATGAGGTAAGAGATTGCACTCACGGAGAGTACGAGCAAAAGGAGCACCGCAAGAGATGAAACACACTTCATGGTTCCCACGAGTTAAAGGAGGACCAGCGTTTGTGGGTTCAGAGTCAATAACACTGAGAACAATGGGGGACAATGGAAACCATGGAAACAATGGGGACAATGGAAACCATGGAGACAATGGAAACCATGGAGACAATGGAAACCATGGAGACAATGGAAACCATGGGGACAATGGAAACCATGGAGACAATGGAGACAATGCAGAACAAAATCATAACGGTTCAATGATAAAAAAAAAATCTAAATATTAAAATAAGACAATTAAAACAATTTACACTTACGAGATGAACAATTTTAATTACAAACGGTTATTTAAATATTTAACTTCCATTTAATATCCTTCGATTCGATGAATGAAGCGATGTTTTCATTCCCATTAAATTATTCATTCCATAATTCGTTCATTCCCCTGGCAGTGGATGTTTATTATTATTATCAGAATTGCATTCCTGATGTTTTTCAACAATTAAATCGGTAAATAACCCGAGAATAAAACAAAGCGACGGGTAAATGAAAAATCACTCATAATGACACTTCGTGAAACAGTGGGGAACATGGGGAATACAAGATGGACATTACAGGGATTCAGAAGGAAACAGGGAATTTGAAGGAGGTGGTTTGGGTTGGAGTAATGGGGTAGAAAAGATTGGTTTTGATGGGGAAGATAAAAGGTGGTGGTGAACAGCTGTTTGAAGACCTGGAGGGAAGAGTGGGATTGAAGATGATGTGAGTTTGATCCGAAGGCGGGAAAAAAGAGGAATGAAAGAATGAAGGTGAGCAGTCATTCTTGATTTTGGTAGTTTTACCAGAAGGGGGTGGCTGGGGACCTTGAGAACCCTGCGGAAATATGTGGGGGGGGGGGGGGCATATCGCAGATAGAGCGGGGGGGGGGGCGAGACGGAAAGGAGATGGAGAAAGACAAAAAGACCACCGTCTGCCTGCGTGAGAGGTGAAAACCCAAAGACTCAGCCTCATCATGGATATACCAATGATCATAAATGCTTTGGTTTCCACGGCGTGAAGCTGAGAAAAGGTGAGAGGCAGGAGCACCAGCCCAGAGGGAAGACCAGTAATCATCAGGCTGCGGACGAAGTTTCATGTGGTCAGGAGCTCAGGTATGCCAAGGAAGGACCTTGCACGACAGAGGATGCCCAGTTAGCGACTGACTTTGGAGGCCAGCTTGGAAATGTGGCTTTTCCAGGAAAGAATCATGGCAGATAGTGAGACCCACAAGTGAATGAAAGGACTTCTTCAATCGGATTGTTGAGAAAATCGATGGGGGAGGGGGGGGGTTGTGTGGGTTCCAGACTCCTTTCGGAAGACACAGTGAGGTCAGGTCAGGTATGGAGCATGCCCAGAGCAGCGCGTCGCTGCATCCACTTTCCCCGGTACTACAGGGGCCTCCACTGGCCATCCCCTAGGTAATGCCTGGCCCATTCCATCTCCTTGAGATGCCGATCAACCTGCTGCAACCACGAGGCACGTGGTCGACCCATTGACCTCCTCCACTCACGAGGCTCCCTCACTGAGAGAATCTGGTGAGCAGGATCAGTGTCAGAAAAATGAGCCACATGTCCATACAGCCGCAGCTGACGCTCGCGGACTATACAGGTAACAAATCTCAATTGAGGCTCTTCAGCAACTGCTCGTTGGACACAGAGTCCGACCAGCGATAGCCAAGGATTCTCCGAAGAGACCTGGTACCAAAGGATTAAGTCTCCGCTCAGATCCCTGGTCAGAGTCCAAGTCTCGCATCCATAGAGCAAGACTGGAAGCACCAAGGACCTGAAGACTCGGACTTTGGTCCAACCCGCACAGGTACCGGCAGCGCCACACCCATGATGTAGTGAATCCATGACTCCCCAGACCCGACCCAGATGTCTGTTGACCTGTGGCTCACAGCCAGCAGAGACATGAATATCACTGCCAAGGTAAGTGAATCTCCGTGACCTCAACATCCTCACCACAAACAGGCACAGACAGGACAGCAGCATCCAAGATGTCATTGAAAGCATGGGTCTTAGTTTTGACCAAGGAAACCCGTAATCCCAGTGGCTCAGACTCCTCATTCAGCACCACGAGGGCCCCCAAAAGGATATCTGGAGTCTCCGCAAACAAGACTGCATCATCTGCGAAATCAAGGTCAGAGATCTTGACATTCCCAATCGATGCACTGCAGTTTGATCTCTCCGACATCCTCCTCAGAATCCAGTCCATACAAGTGCTGAAAAGTGTGGGGGCCAGTACACCCCCCTGACGAACTCCAGTACCAACTGCAAATAAGTCAGAGATGGCACAACCACATCTCACAGCACTCTCAGTACCAGTGTAGAGTTCAGGCATCAGATCGATCAGTTTTGGTGGCACCCCACGAAGACCAAGAATCATCTGGAGGGCATCCCGATTCACTGAATCAAACGCTTTACAGAGATCAAATAAGCTGCAAGCAGCTCCTGCCGAAACTCTCATCAGCGTTCGGTGAGGACCCGAAGAGCAAGGATACGGTCAATCGTTGACCTCTTTGGTGTAAAGCCTGACTGCTCTGGACGCTGGTGCTCAAGCAGAGGCTGGCGAATCCTCTCAAGAATTAATCCGAGCAAAGACCTTGCCCGGCACTGAGAGCAGCTTCACCCCTCGGTCGTTGTTGCAGTCTTGGCGCTCACCCTTCCCTTTCCAGAGAGGGACAACAAGGCCCCTCTTCCAATCAGTTGGGATGATGCCTGTGTTCCAGGCAGAGCACAGACCTGCATGCAACGACATGAGTGCAGCATTTCCACCAGCATTGAGAAGTTCAGCATGGATGCCACAGAACCCTGGACCTTTGTCACAGAACCCTGGACCTTTACCCCATTTCAATCGGTTCACCACAGCCTGTTTCCACAAACGAAGGAGGACCACAGTTGATTGGAGGGTCAGCAATAGGGATTGTAACACCCCTGATGTCCAACTTGACAGCTGGTCAATCAGCCTGGTACAACCACTCAAAGTAACCGGCCCAGCGGGCCTTCACTTCGGAGTCCTCTGTCAAGAGCCTACCACCCTCCGCTTTAACTGCAGTACACTGAGGGAAGGGCTTGGATGAACGCAATGCGTGAATTCCCCTGAAAGCGGGACGAGAATCACTTGACCACAGGTGATGCTCTACCCC